>CM051037.1:17323517-17829841 GCA_027627225.1 Congeria kusceri | reverse complement strand
AAAAGCTTATGCTTTGAACACAGACACAACGCCAGGAAAAACGACACCAAATCACATCATTATAAACATCAAACGACTTAGCATAAAATTATATTACATGTTGACTTTTTTTCTGTACAGGGCCCTTATTCTTATGGACACTTTTTAAAATTCATACAAAATCCTTAAATCACTGGCTGTTTTATATATAGACATTGTTTGCATTAAATTGTTTTCAACTTGTAAGTATTGCTAATAGCTTTAGTCTGTCAAACTTCAGGTAACAAAAATCATTGGATTTCAGACAGACAATTTTATCTGAACTGTTTACTTAAGTGTAGCTTAAGTTTAGATTTGCCTAAGACTATGTATGTGAAAAACAGCCCAGGCCGGTTATAATTTTTCGTCGAACATGAAATGATATCCGTTATATTTTTGATAAAGTGTGTACACAAATAGTACATTCTTAAATGAATGTATCAATCCAGTCGCATACGTGGTGATGCCATGCATTATGCAAATAACAATCTGGAGACGAACATTGCTTCCTGATTAACAATTATTCTAATCAATGTTAGAATGTCGAGATTCTCGTATAATTGCATAACTACTTAATTTCCCTTGAGTGTAGTACAGCATTGTTACTTTCCACACAGCTGCTTGACTAGAGACGATAACATTAACAGAACCGAGATTTTTAGTTTCATATTTATTCCATTGTCATTAACCCATGAATAATATATAAAGATACTCAAAAAGGAAATAACTCACTGTGGCGTTGACGTTAATATAACATCAATACAATCATACACGTTTTTACACTCTGCATTTTATAATACCGTATATGCCTTGTTGCATTTTATAAACCAAGTGAGTGCATTGTCATTTAGGTATTTCTCACTGTTTTTAATTGTATTTGTACAATACCAGTGTTTTAAATTGTGTAAAGCATGCGTGGTCTCTTGTAATCCTCAAAGAAACGGGCATTTTGTTATTAATGTTGAAATTTTGACGAAATATGTTTCAATTTGCTTCTATTAAATCATTATGAAATGCCATTTTTCCGCGCTGTGTGGTTTGAATATTAAAAACACATATTCTTTATTGACACCGATTTATATTTAAAGGCAAACCTAGTTATGAATGGAGCGAATTATTTATTGATGGCTTTGACTTTAGATCTTTATACCTGTTGGCGAGACTTGCCCTGTGGTGCAATCTATAATTGTTGTTACGATCATTTGTTTCATTCTGTAATCATAGGTAAGACTACAAGTACGTTCCGTTTGAAATACATGCACATGTGCTGTGTAAAATACTATTTCATGGCTTCGGAAAAATGGAATTCGTCTATATCAAAGTAGGCGCATAGAAAAACATGTAACAAACTGCACAAACGCGAAAATACAGTGATGTAAAATTCATATATACTGTACTAGTCGGCGAAACTTAAATCGGACTTTGTTCGGTTTGCTTTCGTTTGTCTCGACGTACAAAACATTAATAGTTTATGCGTGTTTCAATTTTCTATTTCAAATCAAATGCATAATTGTAATATCTGAAGTGGCCAAGAAATGCAATTGATTGATTTAATCAGTATTTTAGCGCATTTATGTCAATCATCGGTCGCCTGTAGTTATGTTGTGTGACAGTTTCTTTTCTTATATATTGTATAATAGTCACATACATTTGAATTTATAAACCTTACTATTCAACTGAAACTGGATTAGTATAATTCCTTACATAGTTTACATTACATTTACCGAGACTAATTTGTAGAGGAACAAGCTATTTCCCGGCTAGATCCGTCTTTAAATCCTTCCATATCGCATGTAGTGAACCACGTTGTGCTACAAGTATTTCTAATGACTCTTATTGCAGTGATTGGTCATTATTTGTGGATGTTTAAATCACATAGTTAGATGTTAAAGCGTATAAATAATTCAAATCCAAAAAGCGTTCAATAGCAAGAGACGCATTAAGACGTTGTCGTCAAGTGTATGCAAGCAAGTTTATTTAAATATAAGATAAGATGCTTCAAGAACTGCCCTGAATAATTTATAGAGAATATTAGGTAAGAGTTGATGACGATCAGGTTTATCATGCGAGGCTTAGAAAATGAAAAACACCTTGGCGTGTGCTTTTCGTTTTCGTGACGAACATGATAAATTGATCTTTATTCAACACTTATCTAATGCTCTAGGTATCCCACATTTTACGCATTACAACTGATTCTTTGCGTTCAGTACTTTGATTTCCAGTTAGCCATGATCTAGTTCAGTGTATAACTCCCCTTTTCAGAAAATACACAAACAGGAATAATCGATTAAATCAACAAAATATTGTTAAACTAAACGATAATCTATCTTTGAGTAAGATTTTGTTATGGTTTGTTTGCATATGTCTAAGGGAGTAACAAATGCATGTTTATTTCATTGAAGTACAGTTTTACATTTCTGGTAAATTGCACGACAAACTCCAGATATCACGGACTAATTATAGTAGTCTTAAATATTCAATGTAGCGCCAAAATTGAACAGGCAATGTTTTTAAACCGTGGAAAAGAATATTTCTGCAAACTAGTAATTAGTGACTGGGTGGGGTGAACATTTTCTGCTGCCATGAAGTCAACATTTTGAGGCAAGGTCAGAGGCTGCCAAATGAAGACTTGAGCTGGAACGGGATCAGTCGATACTGTGCTAGAACTAATTTTGATCTTGTGATTTGGATATTTAGACATTCTGACAGCAGGTGTCCATGCTATTGTTGTAAGCAAGAAAATAATGTTTTTGAAGTATCGATAAATGTGTGTTTTTTCTTTATGTGTAAAGTTCACAATGCATGTAGTTAATAATACATTTTGACCACCACTCATATATAACTGGTTGTGTTATTTTGTGTGTTCTTTAAAATTGAAACAAAAAATGAACATCGTTCTTATTTCACAAAATATACATTGAGCACAACAGTGCGTAAAAAGTAGTCCGGTCTGTTTCTAAAAATAACCGTTGAGTGAACACTACATGTTGATTAACCCTTAGGTTTACACCACGGGCTGGTATACAACCGAGTTCGCTGTAAAAGTGGGATAAAAACAGTTAAACATATGTTGACATTGATCACTTACATCAGCGTATTTTCTGCAACTGAATCATGTCTCAGTGCGAGTGACTAACTAAGGTGATTAACTCTGACTTGTATATGGTGGCGTACATGTGCATAAAACAAAGTGATAGTTTTTGTGAAGCCCTGCCCTGCTAGCTCAGTTGCTAGAGCGTTGGACTTTCAATCCGGGTTTCGTGAGTTCGAGCCCCAGCCCTGCCATCTAACATTTTATGTTGACATGAAGTAAACATTTCGAGGCAAGGTCAGAGGCTGCCGATAGAGGACTGGAGCTTGGACGGGGTCAGTCGGTACTGTGCTATTGGTCATGAAATAATTTCTACGTCCATTCTCCCCCTACCTCTGATTGAAGTAGGGCAGTTGTCAGTTACTGGCATAAGTATATGCACTTGGTACTGGTGAACCGCTTAGATCGCCTAAGCTTGCCCAGGAAATGTGTGAGTGGGTTAACTGACCGCCTTTATATGACCGAAATACTGTTAAACACGGCGAAACATCCAAATAAAGAAAACGTATTTCTGAAAATTTGGCAAATTTTGAAGAAAAGTTGTTTTTCTTCTGAAAGCGTAAATGGAAATGCTACGTTAGTGCCTTGAACTGCATCGATCCGTTACTCCGTCCACCCGTCCTTCCGTCCGTCCGGTACTTCATTTCCGCACGAGGTCTCAGGAACGAATGATTCGAATTCCATGACACTTTACATGCAACATCAGATTGTCAGGTAGTTCGCGTCTGATGATTTTTCAAGGAGTTTTTGCTCGTTGATTATAAATTGGACATTTTAATAAGAAATAAGATTATATAAAGCTTCAAGGCTATTCGTTGTATGTTACAAAGTTTTTATTTTGTTTCAAGTATTAGTATTACGTTTAACGAAATGCAAATTTAATTACCAACTAAAAACAATTTCATGTCAAACAGACGTTTGAGTAATTAAGATAACTTCAATAGAACAGACCCATTAATTAGTAGTTTCTAATTGATCCCATTGCCTTTGACCCATCCTTAAAGTATTTAAATATAATATTCAAACAGGAAATATAACTATATGTAGCGTTAACACTAACTTAACAATAATTAAAACAATCATGAGCGAAAAAATTCATTGTTTTTATTGCACTGCATTGAATTAATTTTGACTTCAAAATAAAAATACGCATTTAGCACCAATCGGCATTCTTCTTGGCAACAATGGAATATACAATTTTAAGAGAATTTCACTTTAGCATCATCTGCACGTTAGGAACCAATATAAATAATCCTGTAATTTAAATCGAAAGCCTTTCCATAACACTAGACAACACGGATAACGCGACGGAGACGCTAAACACGGTTATGTTTGATTTTGAATCCATAGGCATTAACAAAAAAAATCAAAGTAATCTAAAGACGTTCCAGTGAATTAAGTACGCACTTTGTGGTTTAAATATTGAACAAACTAATTATTCTGTGACACTGATTTATATTTAAAACAGACGCAGCTATGAATAAAGCGAACTAATTATTTATGGTATAGACTTTGATCTTAAGACTTGATGTGGAGTCTTGTCCCTTGGGTCTATATATCAACTACTCCGGCGGATTCAATATGTGATCACATTTGTGAGCATACTTAAGTTCTGTTGAAAGATAATCCTGCATTTTACTGTAGTTTCGGAGCGTATAGGCAATATGCAGCAAACCGTGCGAACACGAAAAGGCAATGGTGTATCATGCATTTTACTGCATTAGTCGGCGTAACTCAGGGACTATATTTTGTTTACTGTGCTTGATATAAATTACACTAATTTGTCTTGAAGAACGAAAATTAGTCTATAAGTATATATACATTTTTCAACGTGTAAATGAGCATCAAATTGATAATTTAATTATTTGAAGCGGAAAATAAATTCAACGAGATAATAAAAACTGCATTTGTTGGCATTTATTGCAGTCGCCGTTATACTAGTTATGACTATGTTTGTATTTTGTGTCTGGTTTGTGTTTTCCTGCTGCATACTGTGTTGTATAAGCATCTGGTCACTTACATTTGAGATGAACGTGTCCCTTGTTCTGCTGAAGGAGCTGCAATGGTTGTATTCGTTACATATAGTACATTTATATATACTATATATATACGTTTGTGTTGACAAACCAGCTACTTCCCTATACAAGCCGTCAACACGTTTATATATATTTTTTAGAAAAAATATATTGTGTTGACGAACAAACCGAAATACTATTGCATGTAATCCTGATGGGTCTTTTTGCAGTGATTGACCATTAGTATTGGACGTTTAAATCACATTGCTGGATGTCAGAGCGTATAAATAATTCAAATATCTTAAACTTCCGCTCGTTAGAAACGCATTCAGCGGTGTAGTAAAGTATATGCAAACACTTGACTTGTATTAAGTCTCAGTCACACATTTCCAATTGTTGATGCCGTTCTTGAGCCGAAAGCGTCCCGAATCAAATAATGTTAAAAGTTGGGAGTTTGCGGCTAAAAATTTAATTTTTTGATCTAAAATTTGAATATGGTCACGACAGCCCCACGACAGAGTGTTGACAAAGTCGCGACAGAGTCCTGATCTTCCCGAATGCGATCAAACAGCGTCCCGATAGCTCACGGCAGCCTCCCGACAACATTCCTGCATTCCCGCCTTTTTTATCATTTGCATTGTAACGCTGTCTGGACGCTGTTTGGAGCCATAATCGGGAAGCATTAATGGAGATCGGTCAAAGCTCTGTCGATGAATGACAAACGCACACAAACACGCAAAACACACACGATATATACACCAGACGTGGTATACGTATACATATATTTATGCAATAACATTCACGTTCTACCGGATATTGTCCCGACAACGTCCCGACATCGTCCAGACACCGTCAGAAATTTAATCAGGTACACCCGACAGAGTCCCGACTATACAAATTCGCTGAGTCTCCCGAATGTTAAGGGGAAATCTTAACTGTCGGGTGTGCTTGGCCGATCACGACGAACGTGTCCCGGTGATTCCCGATTCTCATGACAGCATTCCGAAAGCGTCCAGACAGCTCCCGACACCGTCCCGATATTTCCGGCTTTTTTATCATTCGTATCGTAGCGCTGTTGGGATCCATAATCGGGAATGTGTGACTGATCTATTAGTTATTTGATATCATGGCCAATAAATGATGCGAAATGTTTGAAAATATTTGAAAAAATGTGTCAATATCGCCAATGCATATCAGAGTAATCATACTGTGTAACATTGTAAACTATTATTATATAAATGTTTAATATAGATCAGTTTTATTATTTAGTAGAATACAGTAAAGTGGATATCGTCAGTTGCTTTTAAAATACCCGATCCATACTATAACCCGAGACACATTTTGCAACTATGTTTGCTCTGATTAATGCGGCTGAACGACCGTTTTGAACTTGTTTGTACATCAAAAGCTTCAGATTTACTAAATGTAATGAATGAGTATGCACATCATAAAAAATTCGTTGCTATTGGAATTTGCATCTATTTTAACAGACAAAAAAGTCTTAATTGCGTTCAGACAAACAACTACATGTGCGATTTGTAATCCATGCTTGATGATGATCTTTGGGAAAGTGAGTCAATTTGAAGAGATAACAGTCAGCTGCGCGCACTCACGCAGAAGACGTTGTCATTTCTTCGCTTAACTGGCTCTTACATTTATACATGCTTTTGATGGCCATGTTGATGCGCATGATTGTTCGCATTTCTGATTATCCATGCGACATTTGCAACTTGCTATAAGAGCATACAACCTAAAATGACGATTTTTGATTCTATTGAGATTTATTTTCAAACATTGCTAGATTAGCAAACCGTTGTAATGCATGGACTGCAAAATGGCGCGTACTTACGGAAATGACAGGAACACTTCGCCCAATGTACAATATATGCCTTTGCCGATCGTTTTCTACATTTTCTACATTAATGGATATTTAAAATTAATATGTCAGACGTTTTTGGAGAACAAAACACATGAAACTAAACCTGATGGCAAAGCAATCGGCCATTATAGCCAAACATTTAAAGCAAATGGTTTTAACGCATCCCAGAGCACATAATCCAAATCAGTAGCTGTAAGCGTTTTACGGTGTGCCATTAAGTTGTCCCATGTACACTGGTTGGCAAGGTAGTTCAGTTTGTATATCACGATACCGCATGAATATAATGTTATATTAATAATTCAGAATTCTTAAGTATTTTGTTCACGGGTTCGGTATGATTTATCGTGCTGATATATTAACTCAACTTGCGATTTCATGAGAGTCAGATGCACACTGTGGCGTGATATATTTTAAATTATTGCTTATAGTTTTACATACATTTGTATTCATTTAGTGTTTATTCGATATCCATCGTTGTGTTTATGCATATATAAATGAAAATATATCTCATTTTAGGATAAGGTATCTCTTAAACCCCCTTTATATTATTACAATGCATCCTTCGTGTAACGAAATAGTACTAAATATATTGATGCTTTGACGTTTTAGTTATGAACCGTCGTTCTTAACATAATTCGGTCTTTAAGGATGCATACTGAGTATGAACAACATTTTTATTCCAACAAGCACGTTTTATTTTTATTATTGTTTTAAGTCTTTTAGCATACATTGTAAACGGTAATCTTGGACACGATATGCACTACGAATGCTCAAGCATGTTAGATATTTCGTCTATTTGTATTAATTATACAACTGGAAAGTTGCATAACATTACATCGAACTGGTTAAATTATATTTACAAGTGCGTGTATTTTTCTTAATTCTAGGCTAAGTGTGAGGTTCGTCATGTCTTTAAACCGGCTTTAACCCCGAATGCTTTACATTGACCGTTCCAAGGCGATAGCCCCGTTTTTAGGTTTTATGTTGTGTTGTGCGTATTGTCAATTGATCACTTGCCTCAAATAAATGACCAGCGGATGTTCATAAGGGTTTATCTCCTGGTTATGTCTCTGGAGTTTCAATTTCTTGTATTCAATTTATTTAAATATTAAATACGGAACCAATAATTATTACGCTTGACTATGTAAGAAATGCATATTTGTAATTTCGAAATGAACATTATGTGCAAGTGCTGTTACAAAATACTGGTGTGCTACTTAGGGGCAAATTCGGAGCGATTATAGTGAATTCAATCCTTTGACAATGTTCGGCAATGTAGTTATAGTCACAAACATATTTTATGTACAATGATTTATAACCAGGAAAACAATGCATTCGAATGTTGAATAAGCTAATTTAAAGTGATTCTCTGATATGCAATCTTTATATGTTACACTATATATTGTTACTTAAGATGGGAGCTTTTTCAATATACTCCTAAGCCACCTTGAATGTATGTTACATGAAGCCGTGTAGCAAACTAATAAACTTGTACTAAAATGAAGGATGTTGTGATTGCCCAACCCCCGCTTTAAGCATGTTTCTTATGAATATAGATATGAACCCAGCATCTAAATAAGTTATACGCATAAGCGTGATTTGCTTGCAATCAGAGACACATGCCCCAAAGGGAAATGGATTTGACAATAAAATAAAGTTAACAAGGCTTTGATAGTATTGCAAGCAATACAGGAGTCCCCTACCGGTGAAAACCCCTACTAATTAAACATTGTGCAATACCGTCAAATCGCCCTTTATCTGTAGATGTACACAGTTTCATATTCAAATCCCATTTGTCACTGCAGTATTAAGTTGTTGGTTTTTTCTATTTTAGTAACATTGACCAGACATTCGAGTTACTTTTTGAGTTATTGCAGTACTAAACTGACATAGGGCAATCATGTAGTCCATTCTGTGTACCAAGTTTCATGATAATATGTTATGTTTGTCTTTTTTCGAATTATTACAGCATTAAGTTTATTTCTATTTTAAGTAACACTAAACAGTCACGTGACCTTTGACATCTGGTGAAAAATAAAGGGTTGTATACAATCCTCACCTTGCTCTTTTTGTATACAAAGTTTCATCAAAGCATCTTCAGTACTTTTTGAGTTTTTATCGCAGGATCCAGGTTTTGGGGACGGGACAGACAGACAGAGTGAAACCGACGGACAAACAGACAGACAGACGCACACAGACGGAGGGCAAACCCATAGTCTTATCTGTGAACCAAATTTTATGAAGTTTCATAATAATATATTATGCACTTTTAAAAACATTAAGTGTATGTATATTTTTAGTAACAGTCACGTGACCTTTGACCTCTGGTAGAAAATAAAAGGTCCTGCATAATTCTAACATTGCTGTTGCTATCTATACAATGGGTCTTCAGTACTTTCCGAGTTATCACAGGATCCAGGTTTTGAGAACGGACGGACAGACATACATACGGACAAACAGACACAACGACACACAGACAGATGGCAAACCTATAGTTCAATCTCTGTACCAAGTTTCATGGTCATATCTTATGTAAATTCCGAATTAGTACAGTATTTAGTTTATTTCTATCTTTAGTAACAGTCACGTGACCTTTGACCTCTGGTGAAAAACATGTCGTGCATAATCCTCACATTGGCACATTGCCGTTTATATGTATACACAGTTTCATCGAAATAAGTTCAGTACTTTTATAATTATTGCAAGAACCAGGTATTGGGGACGAACAAAAAGAAGGACGGACTAACATACGGACGAACAGACACAACGACACACAGACAGATGACACACCTATAGTTCAATCATTGTACCAAGTTTTATGGTCATATCTTATGTACTTTTCGAATTATAACAGCATTTAGTTATTTTCTATTTTTAGTAACAGTCACGTGACCTTTGACATGTGGTAAACAATAAAAGGTCCTGCATAATTCTCACATTACCGTTTATTTGTACACCAAGTATTATCGAAATATCTTCAGTACTTTTCGAGTTATAGCAGGATCCATTGTGTTTTAGTTTATTTCTATTTTTAGTAACAGTCACGTGACCTCTGACCTCTGGTGAAAAATAAAAGGTCGTGCATAATACACACATTGCCGTTTATAAATATTTTGCTGACAGACTGCGTGACGGACAGATGGGCGGAAGGACGGAAGGCAAACCTGTAGTCCTCTCCGGTGAAACACTGGTAGGGGACTAGTTATGCATTAAGCGCGTTCAAAGCAGATCTTATTAGAAAGGCTCTGTTAACCATCTGAACAGCATGATCGAGGTAATAAACTGTATTCGGAAAGCAATTCAATTGTCAAGGCGAAGTTAATTAGTATTGTGATTACCGTTAAGTATTTTGTTGATTTATCCATTTCAAACGTGCGTGATGAGAGTGTGGAGAAATACAATACGGGAATGTCAATGCACGCACAAACCAACACCAATTGACAGTACGCTCATAATTCGAGTTGTTCGCTTTCAAAAGTTATCAGAATGCTTACCATTCAGTAGGTGATGACTTATTTATTACAATGTTACGGAAAAATAAAGCAATACATATAATGCAAAAACACATTCATATCGTAGAGATGTGTCGTTATTAAATAAGTTAAGCAAATTATGATAACAGCGTCATTGTAATCGGGCCAAATGTTGATTTCGAGATCATTGGAAATCATTGGAATCTTTAGTCATATAAAGTAACATAATTTTTTTAAATATAGATCTATTTGAACTAAGAGTTTGAGTATAATGAGCCAAACTGTGATAGCCGATGCTACTTTTCTACGTTGTTTACATTTGAACATGGAGTTTTCCCAACATTTACGTAATTAAACTAATTGATAGGGAAACGGAAATAACGACTCTACTAAGGCAAACTGTAAGAAAAAACGCAAATGATTACCAGGGTGAGTTAAGAGACCGAATTTATTACCCAGTAGAAATCTACAACAACAATCGAGACCGAACGGCGGATATCCGTGATTGCAGTACTCGGATTGTGTGTGGTATTTGGCACGTAGTACGCGTAATAAAGCCGTCCGTTGTGTTATGTATAGTTTTTACTGTTTATAGCTTATTTCGCTTCATATATTCCAAACAAACAATATAAAGCATCCAACAATTATATATACCTTTTTTTGAAACAATCACTACATAACACGCAAATGTGACACTAATATATAGTTGAACAAGAACAATGTTTTGAATAAAACAGGCAAATTATTCATGAAAACCAGTTCTTGATATTTGAACCTGCAATATAAACGGGTCCTTTGTGTGCAATAAATTGCCAGTAATCAACAATCCGGTTATTGTTTGTGGTGCGTTCATTTCTTTCAATCGTAACATTTCAATTTTCAAACAAACGAGTCAGTACAGTTTACAATGAATTATTAAGCACATCTGAATAAAAAAAAGTTAAAATGTACATAAAGATTACAAAACTGTATTGCATGTTAAAAACCAGTCTCAGACAATAAAGTAGACAACGAAACGAACGCGCTGACTATATTGTTTTGTTAATATTCATTGCCCATGCAAATTTAATATGCAATATTTATCTTTTATAGTCAGCTTCAACAAACATTAAACAAAAACAAATACATGAAATACCCGTTTAACAGGAACAAATTGAATGAAAACACGAAATAAGAAAATAAAACATTGCCTGTTTGCTTAGTGGATTTCTAAACCACTGACATTAAATCCTAAACCACATCTAATGCTGGACTTGATTATGTGGTATTTATTCTCCATTTTATGTCATGAAAGCGATTTCCATATTTATTGCTATGTTGTGACACTTCACAATTAAATTTGTTGGATTAAGTGTTGTTTTTGAAACAGACAGGCAAACTGTGTTCAGCTTATAAATAATTCGTGGAACAGATGTGTTTTTATTAAATATAATAAAAGTCTCAAAATTGTTACAAATGGACTTGGTAAAAAAAACAAATATAATTAATTCAAGAGTTGAATTTTGTCATTAATGTTACCGAGTATCACGTCCGCTCTATTCTCATCGTGCATGAAGTAAATAAGACAGTAAACTCATATTATCCTGTGGCTATAGCTCCTTTTGAAACACCAAACTATTAAAAATTACTGTGTTTAAAGTGTATCAGTATACAATAAGGAAAACAAATAAGCCCTTTAAGAAATACAAGCTAAAAAACTCTGTATCTATTTTCGGGTATAATAAATAAATATCAAATGTCTTATATTTGTTAAAAATATACCTTTACATATTTACTAAATCAGAATGTGTCTTCCTTAGATTAAACACAAAGACACGTTTGAGATGTTACTGTTAGGGCGCTTTTCCATGTGCCCGTATCCGCATCCGCATTGCGTAAATCCACATCCGCAAAAAATCGAACAAGTTCAACACAGACTGTTTCCATAGTGTCGCAGTCCGTATCCGCAAAGCCGAGTGATTTTATGCGGTTGCGGACGACATGTTATGTAACTTAACATGTTAAACAAAGGGCTGTTATACATACACCATTGTTAAAATAGCAGAAACAGTCTAGATACACCAGGATAACCCAACTTAAGACTCACCGAGTACAATAATTCGGTAATAACGTGTAACGTTTAAATAAGTCATGACTGACACTGTAAATATAATTGTTGGATGCTTTATATTGTTTAAAATCCACCACATGTGAATGTTTTCGCATACTGGCATGAATATGTGCAGCCGATATAATTAAACATGTTTAAAATATTCTAACTCAGACATACTAAAATATTCGACGTTTATATGCGGATTCATGGAAAAGCGCGTGCGAATTATGCGGATACAAATACGGATGCGGTGACGGATGCGGAAACGGGCATATGGAAAAGCGGCCTAATTCAGGCTGCAATTGTGATTTGGAGCATAGACAAGTGGAAAACTAATTTTAATATAGAGTTGAAATCGGCTCTGACATTGGGCATCTTAAAATCATCCCCTTCAGATCTACCGTTGACCAGACACATCACACGCGTCGTGTTTTCGCAACCTTCGCATCGTGTTCTCGCGTTCCGAAGGTCGAAAGTGCGAAACAACGAGTAGCCGTAACGGAACACCATATGTTAAGACACCCGGCACCAGATTTCCAACAATGTTATGTTAAGAAATATAAAATACGTTAGAGTACTAATTAAATTCTGCAAACCATTGCATAACAGTGAAATTATATAAACGTTCCATGTCTACGCACATACAATATTGGTTGAAATTGTAAATTTTATATGCACACAGGTAAACACATTTTTCCATATTTTAAAATAATACAACAAACTTCAATGATTTTTTTGAAAACACTTTCATTTATATTGTCGATACGACCGTTTTGCACATTTTTTTCAGAACAAAAATCAGAAGTATCTCATTATTACGGAACATGCCATCCTTTAAATCCTGTAAACGCATAGATATGTACCTGATACTCGTTTTATTTCATTGCATCGTGCATCAGAAAGTTGCTATTGTTCTGGTTAACGTAAACCGTTGAGTAATACAATTTTTATTATATTTAACGATTAATTAGTAGTACTATTTTATATTAATGTTATGAGTATTACGATAAGGCCAAGTTTGAGGTTCCAGCGTTCTTCAAGCGGTCCAAACGTCCAATGGTGTGAATAGACATGTATGTGAAACCATAATATTGTGTTAATTTTCTTTACAGTGATGGCGATAGTAATGGTCAGTTGCACTTAAATTTATAGTTGGGATGAAAGTGTTATTTCATGATGTGATGCAGCAATTAAAACATATACTTTTGACTGCAGATATCGGTAGTAAGTGGATTATTTTATCGATTATAGAAATATTAGATATTTCAGATGTATTTAGATAATTAACATGTAAACATTTATACGAGGATACAATGACACTATACAATACAGATGAGCAATTATGACCCGTTATGACTGCGAAGGTGTTGCAAACACATTGGTATAGCCATTATTCCCGCCATAGCTTTTACTTGTATCATTTACATGTTTTCCTCCCCATAAATAGTATGATACAGAGGATATTTGTTTAATTCAGTGTAAGATCGTATTTTAGTATTTTATTTCATGAGTGGTCATAGAAACAATATTTTTACGAGTGGCGCAGCCACGAGTGAAAATATGTAGTTTATATGACCACAAATGAAATAAAATACGATCTTACACTGTAGTAAACTTATATCGTATATTAAATAATTTGACATGGAAACACATATGTGTTTGCTAGATAAGGATGGTTCAACTTTCCAATTATTAATGCGCTTATAGACCAACTGTGAGCTTCATGAATCAATATGATATTAGAACTCTAGATAAACATGTTAACATCGTAAATGAAGGAAATGTATCAGTATGTTTGCCTGTGTTTCAACCTGTTTCGAAAGTGACATTGAGTTTGTGGAATTTAAGTTGCGGTGAGATTATTTTTGATAGCCTTAGTTGATAGCTATGCATTTGCGGTATATGAAAGTCAACACTTTCTAAAGTCACGATCAAAACATTACTGTTGTATTATCACATTTGCTCAGATGAATATACCATTTGTTAGAAAGTTTTTAAATATTTTGTATATATTTACTCTTTAAAAACTCGCCTCTTTGTCTGTTTATCCGAATTCTAGATCAACTGCCATTCTATCCCGGTGTCAAATGCTCTTTTGTAAGGATATTGTTTTCCATTATACTCCACGTCCGTCCGTCCAGTACTTCGTTTCGGCGCTAGATGTCAGGAACTATTTATTCAAATTCAAAAAAACTTAATATGCTGCATCGCTGTCAGAACATGCGCCTATTATTATTATTAATTCGAATTCAAAAGCAGCATACCTACCAAGTGGACATGCGCATATTGTCAGGTCGTTCCGGTCTGATGATTTTCCAGGGAGTTATTGCCATTTGTTGTTTTGCTGGGCCGGACTTCAACTTGGCCATGGATGGAGGAATGTTTTAATTACATGTCACACATGTCTACCACAATGACATGGTATGTAGCGCTTATAAATCAGGTACTTCGGTCACACCTAAATGTAAAATGTCTCAATTTGTAATTTGCTTCTCTGTGCTTTAACCTACCATGATGTAAAAACTACTCGGCACAAATGCTATCCTCAATGAGATGTCTTGAAGCGCACATGAATCTTGTCCATAGGTCAAAGGTCAAGGCCACACTTAGAGATACACTTTCGAAATTGGCTTTTCCGTACTATGAAGTGGCCATGGATTGAGAGGATTCAAATTAGTTGGCACAATGGATTGTACGTTAAATTTCATGGTCATACTTTACCGTCAAGTACCGAACTTCACTTGTCTGGACTTATAACTTTTAATATATCTTTGCAAACATGTTTACTTCGACCAGACGGTGCATTGCTCTAGTCCTTAGATTAAAGGTCATTGCTACAATTATAGGCCACAGAGGTATCGGGAAACAGTAATCAGTTCTACCTTTTTTTCTTGAATAGCGTATACGTTTTTGTTGCCATCGCATGTTTTGTTTGCTTTTCCGCATTCTGTAAATAAATATGCACTTATTTAAGCATGAAGAAGTTAAGTTTTGAATAAACTAATGAACTTATTTACACATAACAAAAGTGTTCAATGCAATAATGCAATGTTTGACAGCAATGAAACTATTTGCCTTAATACTTATCCAATAGTCAGGAATGATCGTCAGGTCATGAACTTTAATGACAAGGCGTAGTTATGCCTTTTTCTAAAATGTACCCTTTAATTGGAAATAATTTAAGGCTACGCTCGCGCAAAATTATGTATTGTTTAGTTAATATACGGACTGTATAAACGACGTTACAGCGATAACAATCATTCATAAATGCAGGATGTTATTTACATCTAACTAGTCTACATTAGTATATTAGCCGAAATCATCTACATCTGCAGGATTTTTCTAACTGTAAGTAAAGTTTATCTTCCGCTTAATAATTATTGTTTGCTAAAATATTTACGGCACATTTGACATAGAGGCACATTATTTGGGATAAGGCTATTTCGACTTTCCAAACTGCACATGCGCTTATTATGCAATTGTGAGCCCGTAAATAAACATATTGAACTTCAGCTAAAAAATACACCTTAAATGAAGGTTATGTATTCGTAATTTTACATGTGCTTCAACCTAGGCCGCAAGTGCGATTGTACTTGTGGAAGATTTAGTATGGTAAGATCAATTTTAGATTGTTTTTTCTTGAACATATTAAGCAGCTTTGCATGGGGTATATGAATGTTAAACATTTCTGAAGACATTAACGTTTTAAAAAAACACAACACATATACGTTTGAAATAAAAAATATCATATTTGCTGGGCTTAGCATTTGGTGTGTTACACATTTTGTTCTAAATGCTACTTCTCCAGTTTCCTAATACAATAACATTGTTTAAGTATTAAGGAACTACTCGAGCTGTCGGTTGCATGTGATACGGATTTTTAGACTTTTGGCGCAAGCGCAAGCCAACAGAGTTAAGTAGTTGTATTCAGAAATTGGTCTAGAGGGAACTACTTGTTTACTCTGCACGCTACGAGTCAGTATATCGATGGATTATTACGCTTCTCTCGCTGAGCTGTGAGGCTTCCTGTTATCGATGCTACTTTAAAGGTTAGAAACCAGTCAATCCAATTTCCATAGGGTCCCATAATAAAACGGCAAAATTTCCAAGCATTTTTCTCGCATTTCCTTAACTTGAGATTTTGCAAGCCTGGTATCAATTTAAAGATCAATCTGTCCTCTTACAAAATTTATAATAAAAAAGATATGTCATGTTACTTCTAAGAAAATGCAACTCACTTGAATGCAGGCACCGGTAGAAAACAGGGTTTCGGCAGCCATATTTCGACAAAAGCCCCATACCACAGTAAACACCCCCCAAAAGTTTACCTTTCAAGTTAGCCTCCAATGAAATGCACCAAAATGTTGCAGACACGCATAGGATGATAGAAATAACCACAAAAGGCATGTCTGAGATACCTAAATGGCTTTTATGCCCGAAGAGAAGAGGAACTCTTTAGTAATAGGCACTACTTTTGAATGGACCACGGAGGGATACACAATGATTTACTGGTATCTAACCTTAAATAAAACTCAGCATTTTGCTATCATGAAAAAATCTCTTCTACATCATTATTAACCTACTTGTACCACAAATGCAAAATTTCAGGTCGATCCACTAAGTAGAAATGCCCCCAAAACGCATTTGAGAATGACACATGATAAGCCATCTGCCTTGCGCTTCAGTACTTGGATTGTATGGGGAGCGTGAACTAAAATTCGCACCTAAATCACATAAACCAGTCAAAATACCAATTCATTTACACTTATTTTAATGCAATGGACAGTAATAAGGTATAAAACGTGTAATAATCGCGTATAACATGATTCGATGTGCTGTGAGCTGCAGAATTCGAGTTTCCGTACTTTTTTTCTTTTCGTTTTACCCGAAAATACAGTTTTCGCTTTAAAAAGTGCAGATAACGTGTCAGTTACGATATTATTCACATTTATTTCCGTGAAAAGTAATAAACGCAAAAAAGGACACATGTACATGGCGATTTTATGTATAAGTGGACCCTAAAGGGCCGGTCCCTGGTTTTCTTAAAGAAAACTCAACATTTTGCTATCATGAAAAAAACTCTTCTACATCATTATTAACCTACTTGTACAACAAATGCAAAAATTCAGGTCAATCCACTAAGTAGAAATGCCCCAAAAACTCATTTGAGAATGAGACATGATAAGTCATCTGGCTTGCGCTTAGTACTTGGATTGTATGGGGAGCGTGAACTAAAATTCGCACCTAAATCACATAAACCAGTCAAAATACCAGTTCATTTAGACTTATTTTAATGCAATGGACAGTAATAAGGTATAAAACGTATAATATTCGCGTATAACATGATTCGATGTGCTGTGAGCTGCATAAGGCGAGATTCCGTACTTTTTTTCTTCTTTTTTTTTACCCGAAAATACAGTTTTCGCATTAAAAAGTGTGGATAACGTGTCAGTTAGGATATTATTCACATTTATTTCCGTGAAAAGTAATAAACGCAATAAAATAACACAGTTAAATGGCGATTTTATGCCAAATGGGCCGGTGGCTGGTTTTCTTAAAGAAAACTCAACATTTTGCTATTAAGAAAAAACCGTTCTACATCATTATTAACCTACTTGTACCACAAATGCAACATTTTAGGTCGATCCGCTAAGTAGACATTACCCAAAAACGCATTTGAGAATGACACATGATAAGCCATCTGGCTTGCGCTTCAGTACTTGGATTGTATGGGGAGCGTGAACTAAAATTCGCACCTAAATCACATAAACCAGTCAAAATACCAGTTCATTTAGACTTATTTTAATGCAATGGACAGTAATAAGGTATAAAACGTGTAATATTCGCGTATAACATGATTCGATGTGCTGTGAGCTGCATAAGGCGAGATTCCGTACTTTTTTTCTTCTTTTTTTTTACCCGAAAATACAGTTTTCGCATTAAAAAGTGTGGATAACGTGTCAGTTACGATATTATTCACATTTATTTCCGTGAAAAGTAATAAACGCAATAAAATAACACAGTTAAATGGCGATTTTATGCCAAATGGGCCGGTGGCTGGTTTTCTTAAAGAAAACTCAACATTTTGCTATTAAGAAAAAACTGTTCTACGTCATTATTAACCTACTTGTACCACAAATGCAAAATTTTAGGTCGATCCGCTAAGTAGACATGACCCAAAAACGCATTTGAGAATGACACATGATAAGCCATCTGGCTTGCGCTTCAGTACTTGGATTGTATGGGGAGCGTGAACTAAAATTCGCACCTAAATCACATAAACCAGTCAAAATACCAGTTTATTTAGACTTATTTTAATGCAATGGACAGTAATAAGGTATCAAACGTGTAACATTCGCGTATAACATGATTCGATGTGATGTGAGCTGCATAAGGCGAGTTTCCGTATTTTTATTCTTTTTTTTTTGCCCGAAAATACAGTTTTCGCTTTAAAAAGTGTAGATAACGTGTCAGTTACGATATTATTCACATTTATTTCCGTGAAAAGTAATAAACGCAATAAAAAAGCATATTTATATGCCGATTTTAGGTATAAATGGACCCTAAATGGCCGGCGCCTGGTTTTCTTAAAGGTTAGAAACCAGTAAATCCCCTTATGGTCCCATAATAAAACGGCAAACTTTCCAAGCATTTTTCTAGCATTTCCCTTATTTCAGATTGTGCAAGCCTGGTATCAATTTAAAGATCAATTTGTCCTCTTCCAAAATTTGCAATAAATAGGATATGTCATGTTAGTTCTGTGAAAATGCATGTCACTTGAATGCAGGCACCGGTAGAAAACAGGGTTTCGGCAGTCATATTTCGACAAAAGCCCCATACCACAGTAAACACACCCCAAAAGTTCACCTTTCAAGTTAGCCTCCAATGAAATGCACCAAAATGTTACAGACACGCATAGGATGATAGAAATAACCACAAAAGGCATGTCTGATATACCTAAATGGCTTTTATGCCCGAAAACATGTAATATTCGCGTATAACATGATTCGATGTGCTGTGAGCTGTATAAGGCGAGTTTCGAGACTTTATTTATTTATATTTTTAACCGAAAATACAGTTTTCGCTTTAAAAAGTGTAGATAACGTGTCAGTTACGATATTATTCACATTTATTTCCGTGAAAAGTGATAAACGCAATAAAAAAGCATAGTTATATGGCGATTTTATGTATAAGTGGACCCTAAATGGCCGGCGCCTGGTTTTCTTAAAGGTTAGAAACCAGTAAATCCCCTTATGGTCCCATAATAAAACGGCAAACTTTCCAAGCATTTTTCTAGCATTTCCCTTATTTCAGATTGTGCAAGCCTGGTATCAATTTAAAGATCCATCTGTCCTCTTCCAAAATTTGCAATAAAAATGATATGTCATGTTAATTCTGTGAAAATGCATGTCACTTGAATGCAGGCACCGGTAGAAAACAGGGTTTCGGCAGTCATATTTCGACAAAAGCCCCATACCACAGTAAACACACCCCAAAAGTTCACCTTTCAAGATAGCCTCCAATGAAATGCACCAAAATGTTACAGACACGCATAGGATGATAGAAATAACCACAAAAGGCATGTCTGATATACCTAAATGGCTTTTATGCCCGAAAACGTGTAATATTCGCGAATAACATGATTCGATGTGCTGTGAGCTGTATAAGGCGAGTTTCGAGACTTTATTTATTTATAGTTTAACCCGAAAATACAGTTTTCACTTTAAAAAGTGTAGATAACGTGTCAGTTACGATATTATTCACATTTTATTTCCGTGAAAAGTAATAAACGCAATAAAAGAGCATAGTTACATGGCGATTTTATGTATAAGTGGACCCTAAAGGGCCGGCGCCTGGTTTTCTTAAAGGATAGAAACCAGTAAATCCAATTCTGTGAAAATGCATGTCACTTGAATGCAGGCACCGGTAGAAAACAGGGTTTCGGCAGTCATATTTCGACAAAAGCCCCATACCACAGTAAACACACCCCAAAAGTTCACCTTTCAAGATAGCCTCCAATGAAATGCACCAAAATGTTACAGACACGCATAGGATGATAGAAATAACCACAAAAGGCATGTCTGATATACCTAAATGGCTTTTATGCCCGAAAACGTGTAATATTCGCGAATAACATGATTCGATGTGCTGTGAGCTGTATAAGGCGAGTTTCGAGACTTTATTTATTTATAGTTTAACCCGAAAATACAGTTTTCACTTTAAAAAGTGTAGATAACGTGTCAGTTACGATATTATTCACATTTTATTTCCGTGAAAAGTAATAAACGCAATAAAAGAGCATAGTTACATGGCGATTTTATGTATAAGTGGACCCTAAAGGGCCGGCGCCTGGTTTTCTTAAAGGATAGAAACCAGTAAATCCAATTCTGTGAAAATGCATGTCATTTTAATGCAGGCACCGGTAGAAAACAGGGTTTCGGCAGTCATATTTCGACAAAAGCCCCATACCACAGTAAACACACCCCAAAAGTTCACCTTTCAAGTTAGCCTCCAATGAAATGCACCAAAATGTTACAGACACGCATAGGATGATAGAAATAACCACAAAAGGCATGTCTAATATACCTAAATGGCTTTTATGCCCGAAAACATGTAATATTCGCGTATAACATGATTCGATGTGCTGTGAGCTGTATAATGCAAGTTTCGAGACTTTATTTATTTATATTTTAACCCGAAAATACAGTTTTCGCTTTAAAAAGTGTAGATAACGTGTCAGTTACGATATTATTCACATTTATTTCCGTGAAAAGTAATAAACGCAATAAAAAAGCATAGTTATATGGCGATTTTAGGTATAAGTGGACCCTAAATGGCCGGCGCCTGGTTTTCTTAAAGGTTAGAAACCAGTAAATCCCCTTATGGTCCCATAATAAAACGGCAAACTTTCCAAGCATTTTTCTAGCATTTCCCTTATTTCAGATTGTGCAAGCCTGGTATCAATTTAAAGATCCATCTGTCCTCTTCCAAAATTTGCAATAAAAATGATATGTCATGTTAGTTCTGTGAAAATGCATGTTACTTGAATGCAGGCACCGGTAGAAAACAGGGTTTCGGCAGTCATATTTCGACAAAAGCCCCATACCACAGTAAACACACCCCAAAAGTTCACCTTTCAAGTTAGCCTCCAATAAAATGCACCAAAATATTGCAGACACGCATAGGATGATAGAAATAACCACAAAAGGCATGTCTGATATACCTAAATGGCTTTTATGCCCGAAAACGTGTAATATTCGCGTGTAACATGATTCGATGTGCTGTGAGCTGTATAAGGCGAGTTTCGAGACTTTATTTATTTATATTTTAACCCGAAAATACAGTTTTCGCTTTAAAAAGTGGAGATTACGTGTCAGTTACGATATTATTCACATTTTATATCCGTGAAAAGTAATAAACGCAATAAAAGAGCATAGTTACATGGCGATTTTATGTATAAGTGGACCCTAAAGGGCCGGCGCCTGGTTTTCTTAAAGGTTAGAAACCAGTAAATCCAATTCCCATATGGTCCCATAATAAAACGGCAAATTTTCCAAGCATTTTTCTAGCATTTCCCTTATTTCAGATTGTGCAAGCCTGGTATCAATTTAAAGATCAATCTGTCCTCTTCCAAAATTTGCAATAAATAGGATATGTCATGTTAGTTCTGTGAAAATGCATGTCACTTGAATGCAGGCACCGGTAGAAAACAGGGTTTCGGCAGTCATATTTCGACAAAAGCCCCATACCACAGTAAACACACCCCAAAAGTTCACCTTTCAAGTTAGCCTCCAATGAAATGCACCAAAATGTTACAGACACGCATAGGATGATAGAAATAACCACAAAAGGCATGTCTGATATACCTAAATGGCTTTTATGCCCGAAAACATGTAATATTCGCGTATAACATGATTCGATGTGCTGTGAGCTGTATAAGGCGAGTTTCGAGACTTTATTTATTTATATTTTTACCCGAAAATACAGTTTTCGCTTTAAAAAGTGTAGATAACGTGTCAGTTACGATATTATTCACATTTATTTCCGTGAAAAGTAATAAACGCAATAAAAAAGCATAGTTATATGGCGATTTTATGTATAAGTGGACCCTAAATGGCCGGCGCCTGGTTTTCTTAAAGGTTAGAAACCAGTAAATCCCCTTATGGTCCCATAATAAAACGGCAAACTTTCCAAGCATTTTTCTAGCATTTCCCTTATTTCAGATTGTGCAAGCCTGGTATCAATTTAAAGATCCATCTGTCCTCTTCCAAAATTTGCAATAAAAATGATATGTCATGTTAGTTCTGTGAAAATGCATGTTACTTGAATGCAGGCACCGGTAGAAAACAGGGTTTCGGCAGTCATATTTCGACAAAAGCCCCATACCACAGTAAACACACCCCAAAAGTTCACCTTTCAAGTTAGCCTCCAATAAAATGCACCAAAATATTGCAGACACGCATAGGATGATAGAAATAACCACAAAAGGCATGTCTGATATACCTAAATGGCTTTTATGCCCGAAAACGTGTAATATTCGCGTGTAACATGATTCGATGTGCTGTGAGCTGTATAAGGCGAGTTTCGAGACTTTATTTATTTATATTTTAACCCGAAAATACAGTTTTCGCTTTAAAAAGTGGAGATTACGTGTCAGTTACGATATTATTCACATTTTATATCCGTGAAAAGTAATAAACGCAATAAAAGAGCATAGTTACATGACGATTTTATGTATAAGTGTACCCTAAAGGGCCGGCGCCTGGTTTTCTTAAAGGTTAGAAACCAGTAAATCCAATTCCCATATGGTCCCATAATAAAACGGCAAATTTTCCAAGCATTTTTCTAGCATTTCCCTTATTTCAGATTGTGCAAGCCTGGTATCAATTTAAAGATCAATCTGTCCTCTTCCAAAATTTGCAATAAATAGGATATGTCATGTTAGTTCTGTGAAAATGCATGTCACTTGAATGCAGGCACCGGTAGAAAACAGGGTTTCGGCAGTCATATTTCGACAAAAGCCCCATACCACAGTAAACACACCCCAAAAGTTCACCTTTCAAGTTAGCCTCCAATGAAATGCACCAAAATGTTACAGACACGCATAGGATGATAGAAATAACCACAAAAGGCATGTCTGATATACCTAAATGGCTTTTATGCCCGAAAACATGTAATATTCGCGTATAACATGATTCGATGTGCTGTGAGCTGTATAAGGCGAGTTTCGAGACTTTATTTATTTATATTTTTACCCGAAAATACAGTTTTCGCTTTAAAAAGTGTAGATAACGTGTCAGTTACGATATTATTCACATTTATTTCCGTGAAAAGTAATAAACGCAATAAAAAAGCATAGTTATATGGCGATTTTATGTATAAGTGGACCCTAAATGGCCGGCGCCTGGTTTTCTTAAAGGTTAGAAACCAGTAAATCCCCTTATGGTCCCATAATAAAACGGCAAACTTTCCAAGCATTTTTCTAGCATTTCCCTTATTTCAGATTGTGCAAGCCTGGTATCAATTTAAAGATCCATCTGTCCTCTTCCAAAATTTGCAATAAAAATGATATGTCATGTTAATTCTGTGAAAATGCATGTCACTTGAATGCAGGCACCGGTAGAAAACAGGGTTTCGGCAGTCATATTTCGACAAAAGCCCCATACCACAGTAAACACACCCCAAAAGTTCACCTTTCAAGATAGCCTCCAATGAAATGCACCAAAATGTTACAGACACGCATAGGATGATAGAAATAACCACAAAAGGCATGTCTGATATACCTAAATGGCTTTTATGCCCGAAAACGTGTAATATTCGCGTATAACATGATTCGATGTGCTGTGAGCTGTATAAGGCGAGTTTCGAGACTTTATTTATTTATAGTTTAACCCGAAAATACAGTTTTCACTTCAAAAAGGGTAGATAACGTGTCAGTTACGATATTATTCACATTTTATTTCCGTGAAAAGTAATAAACGCAATAAAAGAGCATAGTTACATGGCGATTTTATGTATAAGTGGACCCTAAAGGGCCGGCGCCTGGTTTTCTTAAAGGATAGAAACCAGTAAATCCAATTCTGTGAAAATGCATGTCATTTTAATGCAGGCACCGGTAGAAAACAGGGTTTCGGCAGTCATATTTCGACAAAAGCCCCATACCACAGTAAACACACCCCAAAAGTTCACCTTTCAAGTTAGCCTCCAATGAAATGCACCAAAATGTTACAGACACGCATAGGATGATAGAAATAACCACAAAAGGCATGTCTAATATACCTAAATGGCTTTTATGCCCGAAAACATGTAATATTCGCGTATAACATGATTCGATGTGCTGTGAGCTGTATAATGCAAGTTTCGAGACTTTATTTATTTATATTTTAACCCGAAAATACAGTTTTCGCTTTAAAAAGTGTAGATAACGTGTCAGTTACGATATTATTCACATTTATTTCCGTGAAAAGTAATAAACGCAATAAAAAAGCATAGTTATATGGCGATTTTAGGTATAAGTGGACCCTAAATGGCCGGCGCCTGGTTTTCTTAAAGGTTAGAAACCAGTAAATCCCCTTATGGTCCCATAATAAAACGGCAAACTTTCCAAGCATTTTTCTAGCATTTCCCTTATTTCAGATTGTGCAAGCCTGGTATCAATTTAAAGATCCATCTGTCCTCTTCCAAAATTTGCAATAAAAATGATATGTCATTTTAGTTCTGTGAAAATGCATGTTACTTGAATGCAGGCACCGGTAGAAAACAGGGTTTCGGCAGTCATATTTCGACAAAAGCCCCATACCACAGTAAACACACCCCAAAAGTTCACCTTTCAAGTTAGCCTCCAATAAAATGCACCAAAATATTGCAGACACGCATAGGATGATAGAAATAACCACAAAAGGCATGTCTGATATACCTAAATGGCTTTTATGCCCGAAAACGTGTAATATTCGCGTATAACATGATTCGATGTGCTGTGAGCTGTATAAGGCGAGTTTCGAGTCTTTATTTATTTATATTTTAACCCGAAAATACAGTTTTCGCTTTAAAAAGTGGAGATTACGTGTCAGTTACGATATTATTCACATTTTATATCCGTGAAAAGTAATAAACGCAATAAAAGAGCATAGTTACATGGCGATTTTATGTATAAGTGGACCCTAAAGGGCCGGCGCCTGGTTTACTTAAAGGTTAGAAACCAGTAAATCCAATTCCCATATGGTCCCATAATAAAACGGCAAATTTTCCAAGCATTTTTCTAGCATTTCCCTTATTTCAGATTGTGCAAGCCTGGTATCAATTTAAAGATCAATCTGTCCTCTTCCAAAATTTGCAATAAAAATGATATGTCATGTTAGTTCTGTGAAAATGCATGTCACTTGAATGCAGGCACCGGTAGAAAACAGGGTTTCGGCAGTCATATTTCGACAAAAGCCCCATACCACAGTAAACACACCCCAAAAGTTCACCTTTCAAGTTAGCCTCCAATGAAATGCACCAAAATGTTACAGACACGCATAGGATGATAGAAATAACCACAAAAGGCATGTCTGATATACCTAAATGGCTTTTATGCCCGAAAACATGTAATATTCGCGTATAACATGATTCGATGTGCTGTGAGCTGTATAAGGCGAGTTTCGAGACTTTATTTATTTATATTTTTACCCGAAAATACAGTTTTCGCTTTAAAAAGTGTAGATAACGTGTCAGTTACGATATTATTCACATTTATTTCCGTGAAAAGTAATAAACGCAATAAAAAAGCATAGTTATATGGCGATTTTATGTATAAGTGGACCCTAAATGGCTGGCGCCTGGTTTTCTTAAAGGTTAGAAACCAGCAAATCCCCATATGGTCCCATAATAAAACGGCAAACTTTCCAAGCATTTTTCTAGCATTTCCCTTATTTCAGATTGTGCAAGCCTGGTATCAATTTAAAGATCAATCAGTCCTCTTCCAAAATTTGCAATAAAAAGGATATGTCATGTTAGTTCTGTGAAAATGCATGTCACTTGAATGCAGGCACCGGTAGAAAACAGGGTTTCGGCAGTCATATTTCGACAAAAGCCCCATACCACAGTAAACACACCCCAAAAGTTCACCTTTCAATTTAGCCTCCAATGAAATGCACCAAAATGTTACAGACACGCATAGGATGATAGAAATAACCACAAAAGGCATGTCCGATATACCTAAATGGCTTTATTGCCCGAAAACGTGTAATATTCGCGTATAACATGATTCGATGTGCTGTGAGCTGTATAAGGCGAGTTTCGAAACTTTATTTGTTTATATTTTAACCCGAAAATACAGTTTTCGCTTTAAAAAGTGGAGATTACGTGTCAGTTACGATATTATTCACATTTTATATCCGTGAAAAGTAATAAACGCAATAAAAGAGCATAGTTACATGTCGATTTTATGTATAAGTGTACCCTAAAGAGCCGGCGCCTGGTTTTCTTAAAGGTTAGAAACCAGTAAATCCAATTCCCATATGGTCCCATAATAAAACGGAAAACTTTCCAAGCATTTTTCTAGCATTTTCCTTATTTCAGATTGTGCAAGCCTGGTATCAATTTAAAGATCAATCTGTCCTCTTCCAAAATTTGCAATAAATAGGATATGTCATGTTAGTTCTGTGAAAATGCATGTCACTTGAATGCAGGCACCGGTAGAAAACAGGGTTTCGGCAGTCATATTTCGACAAAAGCACCATACCACAGTAAACACACCCCAAAAGTTCACCTTTCAAATTAGCCTCCAATGAAATGCACCAAAATGTTACAGACACGCATTGGATGATAGAAATAACCACAAAAGGCATGTCTGATATACCTAAATGGCTTTTATGCCCGAAAACTTGTAATATTCGCGTATAACATGATTCGATGTGCTGTGAGCTGTATAAGGCGAGTTTCGAGACTTTATTGATTTATATTTTTACCCGAAAATAAAGTTTTCGCTTTAAAAAGTGTAGATAACGTGTCAGTTACGATATTATTCACATTTATTTCCGTGAAAAGTAATAAACGCAATAAAAAAAGCATAGTTATATGGCGATTTTAGGTATAAATGGACCCTAAATGGCCGGCGCATGGTTTTCTTAAAGGTTAGAAACCAGTAAATCCCCTTATGGTCCCATAATAAAACGGCAAACTTTCCAAGCATTTTTCTAGCATTTCCCTTATTTCAGATTGTGCAAGCCTGGTATCAATTTAAAGATCCATCTGTCCTCTTCCAAAATTTGCAATAAAAATGATATGTCATGTTAGTTCTGTGAAAATGCATGTTACTTGAATGCAGGCACCGGTAGAAAACAGGGTTTCGGCAGTCATATTTCGACAAAAGCCCCATACCACAGTAAACACACCCCAAAAGTTCACCTTTCAAGTTAGCCTCCAATAAAATGCACCAAAATGTTGCAGACACGCATAGGATGATAGAAATAACCACAAAAGGCATGTCTGATATACCTAAATGGCTTTTATGCCCGAAAACGTGTAATATTCGCTTATAACATGATTCGATGTTCTGTGAGCTGTATAAGGCGAGTTTCGAGACTTTATTTATTTATATTTTAACCCGAAAATACAGTTTTCGCTTTAAAAAGTGTAGATAACGTGTCAGTTACGATATTATTCACATTTTATTTCCGTGAAAAGTAATAAACGCAATAAAAGAGCATAGTTACATGGCGATTTTATGTATAAGTGGACCCTAAAGGGCCGGCGCCTGGTTTTCTTAAATGTTAGAAACCAGTAAATCCAATTCCCATATGGTCCCATAATAAAACGGCAAACTTTCCAAGCATTTTTCTAGCATTTTCCTTATTTCAGATTGTGCAAGCCTGGTATCAATTTAAAGATCAATCTGTCCTCTTCCAAAATTTGCAATAAAAAGGATATGTCATGTTAGTTCTGTGAAAATGCATGTCACTTGAATGCAGGCACCGGTAGAAAACAGGGTTTCGGCAGTCATATTTCGACAAAAGCACCATACCACAGTAAACACACCCCAAAAGTTCACCTTTCAAATTAGCCTCCAATGAAATGCACCAAAATGTTACAGACACGCATTGGATGATAGAAATAACACAAAAGGCATGTCTGATATACCTAAATGGCTTTTATGCCCGAAAACATGTAATATTCGCGTATAACATGATTCGATGTGCTGTGAGCTGTATAAGGCGAGTTTCGAGACTTTATTGATTTATATTTTTACCCGAAAATACAGTTTTCGCTTTAAAAAGTGTAGATAACGTGTCAGTTACGATATTATTCACATTTATTTCCGTGAAAAGTAATAAACGCAATAAAAAAGCATATTTATATGCCGATTTTAGGTATAAATGGACCCTAAATGGCCGGCGCCTGGTTTTCTTAAAGGTTAGAAACCAGTAAATCCCCTTATGGTCCCATAATAAAACGGCAAACTTTCCAAGCATTTTTCTAGCATTTCCCTTATTTCAGATTGTGCAAGCCTGGTATCAATTTAAAGATCAATTTGTCCTCTTCCAAAATTTGCAATAAATAGGATATGTCATGTTAGTTCTGTGAAAATGCATGTCACTTGAATGCAGGCACCGGTAGAAAACAGGGTTTCGGCAGTCATATTTCGACAAAAGCCCCATACCACAGTAAACACACCCCAAAAGTTCACCTTTCAAGTTAGCGTCTAATGAAATGCACCAAAATATTGCAGACACGCATAGGATGATAGAAATAACCACAAAAGGCATGTCTGAGATACCTTAATGGCTTTTATGCCCGAATAGAAGAGGAGATCTTTAGTAATAGGCACTACTTTTAAATGGACCACGGAGGGATACACAATGATTTACTGGTATCTAACCTTCTATGAATAGATAACAAGAAATAGATCTTAAAACACTAATAAACAGCAATAACAATCGATTTAGTATACATCTACAAATGAATTCACGTTATGTTTATTCACACAGGTAAGATATCATATCTGATTGTGCTTTTTACTGATTAGCTTCGTTTAACATCATATTGCGTAAGTTTTACAACAGTGTATTGGCTAGGTACATATAGCGGAGCAATCGTAACCCCTCGATTGATCATTACTATTATTTCACGTATGCATAAGAATTGTCAAAAAGCAATGTACTTCTAAAGCGAGTTTTGAACGAAATTTACTAATTAAGCATATGTTTTAAATAAATTGGTATTTACTTAGCATAGCGCTTGTGATACAAAGCACTGAACATTGATTCGAACTTATACGGTTCATCGAATATTTTGACCTGTTGAAGATTGACTTGTATGCATAGAACTCCGTTTCCTTTTTAAATACTTTGCACAACAAATATTTGCCTCTCACGAATTACAAAAAGTAATGATGATAATAAAGATAAAAAGCATTTAATTGACGCGCGCTATATAAGTTTTAATTTGCAAAAGACATTGGCCTGGATCTCCATCTTGAATTAGGTCAAATACCAGCTTATACCAATTTATTTAAAGTAGAATGTATATTTATGAGTTTCGAGATTTGTTTTGTAGAAATCATTACAGACAAATGACTTACTTTAATAAATGCTCCTTATGAAAAAACATACTCACATATTTCATTTGCTTTTAGTTTCTTTTTTTCGCCAACAGTCTTTCTACGCTGTCAGCGTTTTGATTTATATCAGAGGTGTGCGATTTCAAATTTAGGTTACGAATGCGCAGAACGAAAGACGCAAACATTATAGCATAAACAATGTGTACCACAATGAAATTAAACGCACCGTGTACATCAACTTTAAATCTAGGGTCGCAGTTTTAACAGAACAGAACAGAACAGAACATTTTATTTAAGACTTGTACAAGTACGTCGTCTACAACACATATCAATATAATACATGCAATCAACATGACATAGCGTAGTGTTAAATAAATATATACAATTCATTCTAATCAATCCATATTTCGAAAGTAGGAAATCGGAGGATGAACGTTAACCGTGTATTAATTATTAACAAAAGTTAGTGCATTTCTAACATTCATAGCTTCCTTAATAAACTTACAACGATGAAAAACATCTGATTTATTAGTTGAATTTAAAAGCTGGGTAAATTTATAGACAGAAGGTTTTACACAGAAATATCTTCTAATATATTTTTGTCTGATGTCAGTATAACAATTACAAATAATGACAAAATGGTATTCGTCCTCTTTATCTGTAGAATTACAAAGTGTACAATATATTTCCTCTCGTGGAATTCGATTATATCTTCTGTTTGTATTCTGAGAGGAAGTCCATTTAGTCTTAATCTATTCATGTATAAGCGATAACGTTTTGATAAAACATCTATATATGGTTCGTAAAAATGTGTTGATTTACACAATTTATACTGAAACAACATTGTGCTGTTGTCAATTTTTGACATCGTTTCTTGTTTAAAGGTGTCTATAATACGGGGTTTTGACGTATATTTATATTCTGTGTCATCTGTACCTATTACACAAAGTTGTATTTATGTATTATTTTGAATTTATATACACATTAATAAACCTGTCAACATCTTTTTTAAATGTTGTACACTACAGATGTATTTCGTAATTTGTTTGATTATGGGCATTTCAAGCTAAATCATTTCTATTTGTTTTGATAATAATATCATATATAATATAATATAATAATAATCTGCAATAACAAAAAACACGTCAACAAACAGCTGTAAACACATGCCTGAATAACAAGTTCATATGTTTTCTAAAATAAACAACATTTTTACAAGTACTAATATTGCACTAAACATAAAACCATTAAAAATGGATACACACGTTAGCAATATAAATGCGTTACGGTTCGGTAACTTCTGTTGAAGCTAAATTTTAAACTGCAGATAATCAGAATGTGTCACAACATTAAGACTGTGTCAACTTCGGATTTAAAAAAAAAGGCAAAGGTAGCGTTTTTGTTCGATTCGTAGGATTTGTTATATGTTATTCTCATATTCTTTTAAATATTTGTACTGACCTTACTGGCTATTCAACGACAATGAAAGTAAATAACTCAAACTGTTACTGTACTTCGTACTCTTTATAAATTTTTATGTAAGGAAAGATAGGAGTCGAATACCTTTAGAAAAAGATATCTTAAAGGACATTTTATATAAACGAGTCAGTATGTTTTTGAATTAAAATCATAAATCAATCAGGGACCTGTCACAGATTGGCAACTTTTCCAACTTCTTGTCACATGATCCAAAAATAAAAGTGTGTATAAAAGAGCAAATAACACTACGGACATAGAAACATACTGCGAATACCGTTGCGTTAATGAATGATCATCAGTTGAAATCGAGAAAATTATAAAGCGTTTGTAACAATAATCGATGTAATAATTCGTCGTGTTTCTGTTCTTTTTGTGAAAATTTTGACAAAACGTGGATCTCTTACATTACGTACAAAATGCACTTACACATATTGAAGTCTTAATGGTCGAGTGGCTATGGCGTTAGCCTTTTGATCCAGAGGTCTGAGATTCGATCCCCGGTGGGAGCAACCTTTTTATTATGTTCTTTTGTATCCTTTTTCTCTTAATCTCTTAATTATACTTGAGCTCTTTAGTTCCGATGCTTAAATCTGTCACTTTAAGAAATTTAATGGCATACTTAAAAATACACACATCGGTGAACAAGTCCCTTTAAGAAGCATTCAACACAACTAGTTTTAGACATGATGTTCAAATCTGTGGTATAAACACGGTATTGTCATTCGAGTCTTTAATCTATTTGTGTTTTGTTTGCAACTATGTCGTCAGTTATTTGCGAAGTAGGACTACAATTTCATTCGGATTGATGTTTGTTTTATTACTTGGTGATGTGTCTATACAAACGAACTCTTTCTAAAACCAACTAAATTACTTATAACGATTAAACACTAAATATATTAAACATGTTGTTAACAATAAAAATGAACGTAAAAAATCGAACAATATAACATAAACTTTTAAAGGGGTTTTACTGAATTGTGTGCACGTTAAAGATGCCATCGCATTTGTGTTCACTTTGCAGTATCTTATAAATAGTTGTTCACTTGTTTACACTTCATTAAATCAGTAAGTGTTACGTACATATTAAGCCCATTATGTTCTAGCAATACAATAGTTAAGAATCACTTATACACCTTTAATACATAAATCATGTTTTATCATGCCGATGTCAATTTGAAAACAACATTGAACACTGACACGACTGTTTTTCATTTAATAATGGTATATAATTTCACACTCAACTAATTGCAGTCTTCAACTAAATATAAAACATAATATATAATGTAAATATAAATATGAAATAATAAACCTCCAGCTACTTCAACATTTGGAATTTGCTATAATCTTACAACCAGTTTCGCTTTTTCGTCTTCAAGGCATTATCTTTTACATAATATGATCAGCCTAAAGACTTGAATATAACATGATATTGAAATAAACCCTTTTTAACTGTAAGAAACCATTTGTCTTGGTACTAATTCCGCAGCAAGGAGTGTGACCAAAACGTAAAAGTTCTGTGTTTTGGGGCAACCGACCCTACCTAGCGAAAAAAACCCGACCCTCAAGATTTTAGAGACTATCGTTTTCTGAGAAATCTGAATTCGTCAGATTTTTTTTTTCAAGGAAGTAAATCGTGATCAACTAGATACTCCATGTCAAAAGGGCGCTTTACATTATTAACTTAGTGTTCCTAATCTCTTCATGGATGAAATATATTGGCTGTTATGCGTTAGCGATTCGTTTCACTTTTATGGCTAGACTTAAAAACAAACTCAAGAAGAAAACATAATCCTACCTAACGTGTTTGAGACCGTTGCCTGAAACAAACAATTTATTGTTTGGCCTAATTGTCAGGATATTAAATGCAATTTGGGGAACAATCATCCTGCGTTTTTAATGTATACATAAATTGCACAGAATTGACCACTGTGACCACTTTTAAAACATACGAACAGTATACACAGCATTCACAGTTTTAACATGTATATACATATAAAGTATATATAATTTACCTCTAACTAGCCTCTGTTAGTATGTAAACCCTAATCATCTACATCTCGAGGATCTCCTTACCGAATGTATAACTGATGTTTCCGTTGCGAGGTCCGGTGTAACACTTATAATATTGTATGCTTACATTGCTAAATAAGCATGGAGATACATATCGAGGTTTGAATCTACTTAACATTTCTATATCAGATACAATTGTTTTACGCTCAACATTGGATATAGTCTTTTCAGTCAACTCATCTATGATATTAAAGTCTACGAGATATTTTTCTTACTTCACAGAACCTTACATAATAATATAGTTTTTATTTCATTCAATGGATGCCCCTTAATTGTTATGTCCTTTAGAAGTTTGGTCTAAGACTGTATAAACCAATTGTCTGCAACGTCGAAACGCTGAATTATATAATAGTATACCGATAATGCTTTCCTAGCAAATGTTTTAAACTCGTCTAGTGTATTTATTACAGTTTGGCCTTTTGGGAATTCACAAATACGAGAGTTGTTTCCAATGTATTTAATGCACAGGTATGGTGAAAAGAAATTGGATATCGGCTTTGAAAAAAAACAACCCAGGTCGCTTACACAAGGAGTTTATGAACACTATATGCATGCGTTTATTACCCAAATTGTTAGTTTCAAAAATCATTATATTCAGTACTTCAGGTGCACTCTATATCAAAGTTATCTAGTGTTCTGTTTTTTAAATTAAAAGAACCTGTCTGTGACTCGAACCCGCCACCTCTGTATTAATAGGGCGAGTGGGCTTTCTTTGCTATAGTAACTGGGTTGCTACACATGTTCCTTACAAAAATATATGCTGTGGTATACAATTGTAATTCAAATCTAGAGGGTTTTGAACACATTATTATAAAGGGTTTACACAGTGAAAGTGTTTGTTTTTTACATAGTGCATCAATATAATGTTACTTTTATCTTCATTTCGCACTGTTTGATAAGGGAACTAATGGTTGAAATGCCTGTTTTTCGAATTGTTACCCTTTAATAAATACGTTAGAATCCAATTTGGCAATGCTTACCTATAATTAATTCATGTTGTGTGTCAATAAAGAATAGTCAATACTCATTCAAATGCAAAACTTGAAAACGTTAAGAGGTGGTTTCAAATTTCTTAAGATGCCGCTGTGTAAATAAAACAATCTGCAAAGCATGATGATCTATCAGCTACCTTTTAAAGGGAAATATTGATATCGACGTTATTTGGCATGCGTTTGAATGAGTTTGAATCCTATTGGAACTGTATATAAAATATAATAATTTCCTTTATATAGTTTCAATATACATCACTATGTATGTCAAATAAGTCGATAATGCTGTCTTTCTAATACACGTCTGAATGTGTGCCAGTTTGACTTTCTCATGGAATGATTCTGATGTAGGGGGTAATGATTGTAGTTTAGGCATCTTTTGGGCTGATTTCTTTCCCAGCTTTACTAACCTCACACCTTATATGACACTTGACATAATTCCCACTTTTTGCCATAACAGTCAGCAATACAAGAAGTAGCTTCTGTGGACACTGTTTTCATGTGTTCCTTTAGAGACCCAAGGCTTTCGAGAGTTTACCCTCTTTTAAGCAGTTTGTCTCCTGCTGCCTTTACAATTCCACCAAATTTTGCGACAGTGTAACAGCCAAATAGAGCATGAGAAGGTAAGATTTGTGGTATTATATCCGAGTGAGATTTTTATGTTGTGTTGATGTCTATAGTTGTTCGTTGAGCTCTAGTCCCCTCCATCAGTAGATTGCAAGATACATTCCGGAGAACATAGTAGTGGACCAAACGAAAAAACACATCTGTAAAAATGCAGTCAAAATTACTAAACATTTAAAACTGTCGGAAACATTAACAAAGGATCGCTAATTAACAAATGTCCTGAACTTGCGTTAAATTAAATCTTCTATTAAATGAAATCTCGTGCCAGATCCTATACATTACACTCAAGTAATTGAAAGTTTCAATAAAATATAAAATAATGATATTCCAGGCGCTTCAACTTTTGGACTCCCAATCGTTTTCGACATTTTGGTATGATGCTCAAACCAGTTACGTCATTCGATATTTTCGAACAAAAACGATTTTCCGTAAGCTTTTAATATAACCTTACATTTAAATAACCCTATTTGACAGCACATAAACTGTTTGCCTTTATACTAATTTGTAGCAATAAAAGATCGTATGGTTGTAAAATGTATTTTTGGAATCTATTCGTGCGTCGTTCTAAATGTGTATTTTAATTGAACATAATTTGCGATCGTGTTTAAGTAAAATGATATGTTATCAAGTAAACGTTATAAAATTAGGATGTAATTTACCTTTTACTACCGAACTAACTAACCTTTACCTGCAGTCTATGTTGTTATATAAGCCCAAATCTCCTACATCTTCAGGATTTCTCCGAAATAAATATTTCCGTTGCATAGTCCGATCTAACAAATATATAACGTTTGCGTAATTTGCTAAATAATAAGGGTACATTTGCGATGTAAACACACTTTTTATTTTTATTTTTAGAAGAGGATTATTCAACTTTCCAACTTATAAATGCGCGTATGTGAGCTTCACAAATCAATATATCAGGACTCTAAGAACACAGATGTACACCTTAGTTCAAGGACGTATATTATTAAATATTTTATTTTAAAGGTGTTATTATATTAGCACATCGTGACATTTTAGTTAGGTTACATGCAGGTCTAGAAGCGTAAACGGATAATTTAACATTTTCAATACCTAACCATAAATTCAATCGTTTACGTACAGCACTCTGACAAAATGTAAGTTTCTTAATACGTATTTCTGTGAACAATCGAACCTCTCTTTCATCGTTCTTTCTTCTCCCACATGCTTCAACGATACACAATCCCCTGTCACCAGCAATCACATATCTTCACATGACAGTCTGGATGCGATATATATATATATATATATATATATATATATATATATATATATATATATATATATATATATATATATATATATATATCAATACCAGATCTGCTAAATCCGATATAAATCCGATAAGGTAATTGCAACCCATTTTATATTCTTTAACAAACTTTGCCGTTCTAGATCCTTTTTCCTAACCGAGTTGTCGCTTCTATTTTAAACGAATGACATTTTTGACTATAATATTATTGGCTTTCTCAATGCTTTTTGGAATAAAATCGGAATTTTGAATTGAGAATTGTTAATTGTATTAATAACACTTTTTCTCATGACAACAGCATATCTTCTGAACGATTCAACACCAGAAATTGCTAAACACTCAAACCATAGTTATTGACCGTGTGTGTATGAAATAATATCAATAATGTGCAAAATAGAGACTATACAGACTATTGGTTTCCGACCTTGACTAAACTTGACCATAAGGTATCAGGAGAAGTGAGATATGTGCCATATTGGACAAAAAACGTCCCTCCTCCCTAGACTTGCACATCACTCGCCTTACCACTTGCTACAAAATCCGTCACTTTGCATGCCAAAACACCTTCCTGCGCCTCCACCGACAACCAAATCGACCGCATCGCTTGAACATCTTTCCCCTAACCGGTCGCATCGTACTACTAAAACTCCTTCTAAATCGACCGATTGCTCGATCCCCAACTCCCCCTTATGAGCAGGGATGAACATCTTTTGAAATAAGTGACATCACCGACACCCCACCCGCGACAAAAATCGGCTTGAAATCCCCCCCCCCCGCACGAGATCTTTCCAATTCGACCACCCAAGCGCTCCCCCTCGACCAGCATCATCTTTAATTTTGAAATTCTTACTTCTATACAACTGAAACTATTACAATTATTCCTCCTTCTTAAATCGCAATAACCGCGGTTTTCTTATTTGAATAAAAGCTCCGTTGGAGGCAATGTACATCACCATACTAGGCTGCTAGGCTGCATTTTATATTGAATTATTTTTTATCATTTTGTGTGTGTGTGTGTGTGTGTGTGTGTGTGTGTGTGTGTGTGTGTGGTATGTGTGTGCAATATTTTATTTGCTCACAGTGAATGTACATACATACATACATACATACATACATACATACATGCATGCATGCATGCATACATACATACATACATACATACATACATACATACATACATACATACATACATACATACATACATACATACATACATACATACATACATACATACATACATACATACATACATATATACATACATACATACATACATACATACATACATACATACATACATACATACATACATACATACATACATACATACATACATACATATATATTATATGTGCTACGACATTGTAGACATAAAAAACGCTGAAAATTGTATTCAAACACAATAATTATTAGGTACTATTTCAATTTCATTATATGCTGACTAGTGACCAATCTTTTAATCCTTCGTCAAGTTTTTTTTTGCATTTTTATATATTTCTAATGAGTGCTTGAGGCTATTTACGAGTCCAAAATTAGACGGCTTTCTGTTTTTTCTCTGGCAATGAAAACTATATCCTTTAATAAATAGGTTTAAATTATTTATATTGTTCATTTTTGAATTTGTAATTCCAAGCATCATGTCCTGACATGTTAGATGGATAGGTGAGTTTGGTTTATTTCTATTTACAACATGAATATCAAAATTAATAAAATATTGAGAATGTACAAAGTTTCAAAACAAGTATTAGATATGTTCTACTTCATTTTTACAAAATGTACAAAGATTATCAGTAACTATATTCATATTAAACATATTGGATTTTGTTCCCAATATTCTGTGGACAATTCTAGATTGGAGCCATTGGATATAACTATCTTTACTAATATTAAACACAAGTGGATATACACTTGTCCAGTCAATATCAAAGAACTCTGAATTCCATTGTGTATGACAAGTTGGGATTTCACTGTTTTGAATAAATATTTTATAAACATAGTTTTCTGTTTACGTACTTGTTACTATTTTCTTTACGTATGTTGCTAATCTTGTCCTTGAATATTATTATCATACGTCAATATGTCTCCACAATTCTTAATAACATTTGTTCCAATTTGGTAGTCCAAAGAATCTTTGGAGATTAAACGTTCTCTATCTATCAGTATGTCTCTAACACATCGAATGCCTCTTTCATACAGACATTTAATATATATATAATTATTGCCAATTTTAAAATTCTCATTGTAAAACAAAGGCATATCAAGAATATCTTCACTATTGACTATAGGCAATTTTTCAATATACGATATATAGCTGTTTAAGACGTCTTGCCAAAATTTATTTTTGTAAATTTATGCAAAGTTTCTCAACAAACATTTTACCAGTATTAAATTATTTTTTTTATATCAATGAAGGATTTAACAAGTGTATAACAATTTCCGTCGCCTATCACGAGTCTCTTAAGCCATGTTAATTTCATATGTTTTTCAAAAGAAGATACATTTACCATATTTAAATCTCCTTCATTATATTCTTTAGCAATTACTGTGCTTTCAATTTTGCTTGGACCAGCCCATATGAAGTCATAAAAAAGTGTGTTAATTTGTTTCATAATTTATATCCTTGGTGTTGGTAGTGACACAAATAAATGAGTAAGCAGAGGGAGAAGTAGTGATTTTTCGATGGTTATTTTTACGAGCGGTGTGATATTTCTGCGATTCCAGTGTGTTATGAAATTTGTATACAGTTGATTTTTTTAACAAAATTGTTCATGATTATGTTTTCTAAATTTAAGTCGTACACTATCACAAGAACTTTAAAAGATGTTGCTCCCGATTTCAGTTTTTTTTATCAACCTTGTACTATATTTTATAGAGCATATCCAAATTAAATTAGTTTTTATCATAGTTTATTTTCAATCCAGAGTATGTTGAAAATTCATGAAGCTTGTCTAACGTACAATTAAGAGATGATTAAGATCCATCAAGTTATACAGAAGTGTCGTCCGCAAATTGTGATATTTTGTATTCTATGTCTTTAATTGTTATACCCTTTATTTGTTTGCTCTGTCTGATTGTAATAGCTAGAATTTCCGCACATAAAATAAAAATGTAAGCGCTTATCGGGTCCCCTTGACGACAGCCCCTCTCAATGCAAAAGGTGTTCTATAAAAATCCATTTATTTGTATGGACGCCGTAGTATTGTGCAAAAACATGGATATCCATTGTTGGAACATTGATCCGAAATTAAAAAATCTAAAAGTAGTTTCTATAAACTTAATTTTTCAAAATCTATTGTCATAAGCAACCATAATAAGGCAAATTATTATCTTCAGCATATTTCAAAATGTCGTAAAGTAATCTAGTCTTTTCACCAATAAATCGCCCTTTAATGAAACCAGTTTGGTCATTGGAGATTAAAACATCAAGTAATGTTTTTAATCTTGTTGCTAAAGTCCCAGATGCCAGTTTGTATACAACATTTAATAAGGTTAATGTTAATGGTCTTACATTTTTCAAATAGCAGCGCGGTTTATTGTCTTTTGGGAAGCAAGTTATTACTCCATGTTTTTGAGTTGGACAATGAATTATTATTAAATGCATAATTTATACTTCGTACAATGAAATGGCCTAATTCTGCAGTGAAACCATCAGAGCCTGGACTTCTGTTGTTTTTCATATTTTTAAGTGTAAAGGCTATTTCATTTATACTAAGTAGGCCCTCTAAAGCTTCTGATTGAGCATTATTAAGTTTCTCTACATTGGCATTAGTTAAATCAGTATTCATGTCATATCCAATTTGATTTTCATTTCTTTTGTACAGTGTTTTATAAAATGAAACTGCTTCATTAAAAATATCATTTTGATCATTCAAATTAGTACCATTTTATTTTTCAATAAAAAGTATTGACTTGTTTGTATAATCGTTTGATTCAAGAGAGCAGACGTACTTTAAAGGTTTCTTTCCATCTTTTAGCCATTTAGCTCTTTAACGAATAAGTGAACCTTTAAGTATATTTTCCCTTAACTTTTCCAATTCATTTTGTACTTCCTGCAGCTGATCAGTATTAGTTTCATGTAATGATTTTTCAAGTTCTTCTCCTTTCTCAATTAAATTAGATTCATTGTTTGTTTTTTTAACTTAGCTAAATATGATGAAAATGAAACTGTTTTTCCTCTTATTTCCATAAATAACGTTTCTAGGAATAGTCGATCATTTATTACAAACTGTACGTCATTGTTTTCAAGTGTTTCTATGTTTTCTATATTATAAATTGGGATACAGTATTGTCTCTTAATATTTTCAAATAAAGTATTATTGCAATTTAAGTTGTCAATATTATTTAATAGTGAATTGTTGACTTTCCATAGACCGTTTCAATATTCTATATCTCCAAATTAATTTCAAATGCAATAATTGAGTGATCTGATTTATAACTTGAATCTATAGTTGATTTTCTAATTTTATAGGAAATGCTATAATAAGTTAGGAAAAAATCGAGCCTAGCCTGCTGTAACGGTGTAAACCGTGTCCATGTGTATTGTTGGGCATTACCATTTAGATATCTAAAAGTATCGTTAAAGTCTTATGCATGATTACAAACGTTAGTGATTCTCTAGCCTTATTATTATTATTAAAGGATTTATAATTTGAATAATCCAAGTTTACATCCAGTACAAGATTAAAGTCTCCGCAAATAACAAATTCATCGTTTCTCGTAATGTTCTAGTTTTGTAAATAGATCTGTAAAAATTGAGGGCATATCTTTATTAGGGCCATATAAAGTGCATAAAGTAAATATGTTTGTGATATATGTCATGTCTAGCAATAACTAGTTTCCAAATGAATCATTTTCTGTTTTATGTACTTTGATTAGTATGTTTTTACCAAACAAAACACAAACACCTCTTAAATTTGAACATCCAAAGTTAAAATAACATTCCCCATCCTTTTCTGAATAAATTTGACTTTCCATATCCTGGGTAAAATGGCAGTCTTGCAGGCAGTAAATATGCGCTTTTTTATTTTAAAAAGTCAAAGACATCTCTACGCTTCTTACTGTTATTGAGACCCCGACAATTGTATAAACTGATTTTTAGATTATCCGTTTATATAGCTATAAGAAAACAATGTGCCTTAACAGTATACATATATATATATATATATATATATATATATATATATATATATATATATATATATATATATATATATATATATATATATATATATATATATATATATATATATATATATATATATATATATATATATATATATATATATATATATATATATATATATATATATATATATATATATATATATATATATATATATATATATATATATATATATATATATATATATATATATATATATATATATATATATATATATATATATATATATATATATATATATATATACAAATTAAAAAATGTAGCAAAAATATTTTTAGACAGTTTCACCAATGTACATGTAATTCAAATATTAACTGCATACATATGCGAACTTTATCGATAAATTTTAGAAACATGTAGATCTATATATTACGGTATAACTAAGATAGTTTCATCAATGAAACTTTTTAAATTACAACACAGCTATGTATTACAAACACGCGCACCACGAAACAACAAGCCTCATCAAATTTTAAAAGTTCAAATAGTGTTGCGAAAACCTTCAATTAAAAAAATACTTTTTAATCATACGTTGTTGTCAGATTTGTTGAAAAGCCTAGCTGTTTTTTCCGCCTTGAAATTCTGTCACGACCGCTTGTTTTTTCAAACATTTTTTTATTTCATTTTTTTTCGGATGCGAAATAAATCAATCGTTAATATCAGTTATACTTAATTCGGCCATTGAAAGCCGAATAAATCACCGTTGGTTTTAAATACTGGAATATTTTGTTCTTAATTGACATAAAATACGGTTCTGTATCTCCATGTAAAAAGCGTGTTTTTTACAAAAGCGCGCGAAATTTATGTTGCCATGCACAAGGTCAATGATGCTACATGAACGTGCGTGTACTGGTTTGTCACGTGCTTAATTGCAGTGTTTATGTTACAAAATTAAGTTTGACGACGTTAAATCGTGTTTTAAAATTAGGCTCTATATGACATTATTCGTTTGCATATATTTGATTGTCAGTTTGTTAAATGGATTATATAATTACTGTGATATATGAAACATTAACTATAAGAATCAAATGTTTTAAAATGCCTGTTCACTTTTCCCAGCTACGCTGGTATTTTTTAGTTTTTAGTAAGGTATAAACTCCGCCCTAAAATTGCCATATTTGATTGGTTTTGATTGGTTAATGAGATCGTTATAGGCGGAACTACACAGTTCAATCACATGTCAACAACACTGTTGGAAGTTAGGCATTATCGATCAATACAGCGTTCGTGTATGGCCCTGTGGTTAAAGATCGGTGTAATAAAAAAAAGGGATTAAGGATTGTCGCTTTAAAAATTAAGGCATTTCTGCGTTATTTAAGCATGACGGCAAATGACTAACTGCTTTGAAGGCATGTCTGGCCCGACAAGCGATACAGGCCCGCAGGAAACCCTGTACACTATTAATCCTACAGTTTTTTTAAACTGAATATGTTATATTTGAATGCAGATATTGTATAAATTTATTTTTAAGAGATGTTCTTCTCGTTTCAGATACAAATTAAAATGGCACGTTGGCAATCTTTCATGAATTTTATTGTTGTAAGCGTTTGTTTAACTGGTGGGTATATTCTAGTTATGTTCAGTAATTGTATTCGATATTTAACATATTAATGTTATTCATGTTAATATATAGTTGATACCTGATTGAAATAATTACAGTCGAAACGCGATACTACGAATAGGCACGGGAGACATGGATTTGTTCGTTGTATCACGTTTTTCGTAGTATTGCATCTTTATGAAATGACAGTAGTAATTTAAACTTCTTACATTAAGTGTTAAAATGCGTCATGCAGTAGAGTTTACGAACATTATCGCACTTATTATATTTATTGCATTTAACAATACACTTGTGTTTATATTTGCATTACAAAGAAAAGCTGACGTATTAAAGTATAAATAAAAACAAACAACATCTACGAGGGGCAGTCCTTAAGTTCCAGGACTAATCGCATACAAGACACGATCTTTATCATAGATGGATAGAATTTATATGGTCTGAAAGAAGTAAAACTTCTCATCAAAATCTGTAACTTTCATCCTTTTGTATTATTATACATGGAACAAATACATGTTTACAACTACAACATATCACATGTGTACGGAGCACTTTGACCTCATAACAAAGTGTCATCGTAACGATTTCTGAACTTTGTCAACATGGATTGTCAGAGTTTCTCAAAATATTCCCCGCAACCCTCCACTCACTTCCTATGTTGATGTACCCACTTACTTTATATTATATTCAAAATATAATTGCTAAGGATATGGGCGCAGAGCTTATCGAAGTGCATACTTAAGATCCTCTTCACTTTCAAACAATATTCCAGACAGAATCTCTGGTAGGCTTGGCCCGTGAATTGTCGGAAGTATACTCCCCCCCCCCCCCTCCTTCGCTGAAACGCTGTTAAAAGTCAAACACAAATGTTCTGCAACAATTAAAAGCTACCTCCGTCCTCAAAATAAATTCGTCTTTTTGTCATCTGGCTGTTGTAAGTGACTTTCAATTTTCTTTTTTCATTTACTTAAACTTTGTTATTTTGCTCGTATTGTGTTTGCAATTGACGTTAATATGACGTGATGTAAAATATGACAACGTTCGGCGCGCAAAAGCGGTTCTGCCAACATCTTAATACATTCAAACAATATTCTAAACGTTATTTTTTTCGAAGCGCTCTGTACATGGTTTATTATGTTCATATAACAGCTTACATATAAAAGATACTTTACGATTTCCCAACGATTCTTTGTATATATATAAAAAATAGTCTAATAATCAATCGTATACAATTACAGCATTGTTCGACATTAAATATACGAAAATGAAAATAAGTCCGGGAATTTTATGACTGCCTCTCATTGTTCGCAATAGCGTATTATCGGCTAATGCAAAAGTCTTTAAGTCAAATTTCACACTGCAGTATTTAAGCTGGCTTTAAATGGTAAATAACTTGTCAACAACTATCTTTGTCCATTGTGCAAACACACTGGCTTAGTGTCTGATCGGGCTGAGGTTTAAAAACTTCGTTGAGAAGGTGTGAAAATTCTCAATGACAATGTGATTCGCAGTATCGCGTAAACATTTCAAAGTAAACATTATTATGGGACCGGAAAATGTGTTCGTAGTAACGGGTCTTTTGTTGTATCGCAAATTCGTTGTATCGTATCATTTTTAGTTAAAAGTATAAGTAAAACGGACGGGACGACAGCCTAATTCGTAGTATCACGTCTTTTCATATTATCGCGATTCGCAGTATCGGGTTTCGACTGTACACTTTTTTTGTTTAGTGCTTCTTGTTTGTACATTACCATAAAGACAGAAACATAAAAAATTATTGCGCCTTTGCAGTGAACATCCTAACCAATGATTGCAAACCTGGCTACTTTGGAACTAAGTGTGAACAGTGTGCAATTACAGGTTGCAACTGTTCTAGTAATGCAAATCAATGTTCCACGTGTTTGGATGGATATTATATGACACAGCAGTTGTGTCAGGAATGTCCGATTAGCACCTGTTTAAAGTGTTCAATTGAAACCAACTGCGAAACATGTAAGCCAGGTTACACCGGTGATACCTGTCAATATGCGGCCAATTGTTCATCCAACAGCTGCCTATGTACAACTCCAGACACATGCGACGGTTGTAAAGACGGATACTTTAATGCATCTAACAATTGCCTTTTACAGTGCAATCCAAACTGCTCTACTTGCTCCAATGGTAGAACCTGTGCTACATGCACACCGGGTAGGTACGGTACGTCATGTGAAACGTTTTGCTCTAAAGGATGTGATGGTGGGTCATGTACTAAAATAGATGGGACGTGTAACTGTGTTTCAAATTTTGCTGGAGCTAACTGTGACCAGTGTACAGTAGGAAGGTATGGTACGTCGTGTGAATTGATCTGTTCTCAAGGATGTAATGGTGGATCATGCAATATAATTCATGGGACGTGTAACTGTACTGATAACTTTGCTGGAGTTAAATGTGACCAGTGTACAGTAGGAAGGTACGGTACGTCGTGTGAGATGACCTGCTCTCAAGGATGTAATGGTAAGATATGCAATAGAAGGGATGGAAAATGCGATCGATGTATACCTGGCAAATATGGAATACTGTGCGAAAGTAATTGCTCACGTGGTTGCGATGAAAATGGATGTAATAAACAAGATGGTAACTGTACGTGCACAGCAAATTTTACTGGGCCAACCTGTGCTCATTGTAAGAATGGGACATATGGATACAATTGTTTTTCACAATGTTCTCCAAACTGTTCAACAGGTACATGCAACGAAGCCGATGGCAGTTGTTCCCCGTGTAATGATGGATATTATGGATCAAGATGTGATATGAAATGTATGAAACACTGCCCCAAATGTTACGATTCAGACTGGTGTTTGAAAGGTAATTATTAATTGTTCACGGTACGATATTGTGCCGGTATAAGCTCTTTCATGTAAAGGGGCATGTTCTTAGAGAGGTAAATCGACAGTTTCCAAAGAATTTGTGGCAAATTCAAAACATACTACAATTTAAATTATATTATTTCATGACCCAGAACTATTCTAGAAATAATGTATTTTTTAATGACGCTTTTCGTAATACTAATTTAAAACATGATTTGTATCCTTTACATTGAATAAAATTGCATGTCATACATATGCACCGTTCGTCATGGGTTCGAACTGTAGGCACCTTTTTTTTCAAAAGAAGATTTCTGAATTCTGTAGTTCAACTGCTTAAGTGGTTTGCAGTTGAAACATAAACCTTAATGGCATTCTTTTTTTCAAAAGAACGTAAATTTGTGAATAAGTCCCTTTAGCGTCCAATGTCTTTAGTTAAACGTCCGTATTTGCTAAAAATTAAAGCAGCGTCATGGAATTGAATTGCCATGCATCAGTCTTAACGGGTACAACATTGCAATATGTTTTTCAATAACAATAGCAAGTGCGATTATAATATCTAAAACTACCGTGTAACCAAAACATCAATATGTTTTAAACTATATGCAAATACAAATATAAATAAAGCGAAACTCCAGTTTCGAACGCAGCCCGAGGTCCTTTATTTATGGCAAGTGACCAATTGCCAAAAACACACCTAATGGAACTTATATTGCGCTTGATTGCTATTGAAATACGTGTTAAAACACAAATAAACTATGTTTAAAAAAAACAAGACTCGTAGATGAATTGCTATGCAAAAGTAAGTTGTTTCATTATTATCCATTATTGTAGATGACACCGATGCCACGACAGCAGACCCAAATAAAGAAAATATCGCTGTAGGTTCACTGCCGATAGCAGCAATAGGTGGAGGCGCTGGGGGCGGTGTTGCTGTAATTGTCGTTGCTATAATAATTATTGTATATTGTCGGAGAAGGTGAGACATGAATATGATTTGAATTTACAATTTTTACATTTGAGCAGTGTCCGGGTTATGAAGGCTGATCGTCACTGACTATCAAGAGATAACGCTTTTGTAAAAGTCATTATCTGTGAATAACTTGAATTTAATTAACTTTTGAATTCAATACTACCAGACTGAAATGCTGATTAATAGTAGCGTGTAAATACGCTGTGCCTTAACTTAAAATGTTTGTGTTGTTATTAAGAATCTTATGAATACTTTTACATTCAGGAACCGTTTGTTTATATTTTATGTAACATGAATGTTTGTATCACATATTTGATTTACTGCATTTTCAAGACAAACAAAACAAGCAACTGAGAATGTCTCGCAAACCATTGATGATGACAGGAATAATGTTCCTGTGTACGCCACCATCCAGCGAAATAGTAAGTACACATTTAGGCTTGAACATGATACATTTCGGAAAGGTATTAATATATAATTGGTCAATATGTCAAACGTATCGTCATAATTATCGTCATTCACAAATTATACAACAATAAGCAAACAATAGTAAGCGTGGAAGAATGTTGAACAAATTTATATACATTCTTAAGAATTTTAAATGTATTTAAACATACTTTATAACACTATATACTTTTACGTACATGTGCGTTTCAATTGCAGGTGTATCAAGTACAACGAATGGAAACTCCGTTACCGTAGCTATAAACCTCGCCGTTATTAATGGCAATACTACTTCTACCCATGGCATTAAAACGACTTCAATGGATTCAATAGATCCTGGTCTGAAACCCGACACTGGTATACCGATGAACGAGGACAATCTCGAAATTGGTTTGTATGCCTAGTTACTTAGTGTTACGTGTAGTTCGTGATTAGTATCTTACAACTGCGTTATTTATTTCAAAATGTTAACTGCCGTTTGTACCATTGCACTATAAATTGGAAAACTAAGAGGATGATATATGATCTATCAATGGACTCTACAGATCCAACGTGTATCATTTCACCTATTAAATGCCGTCATTAATATTGATAATATAGTGACTTGCGTGTCCTTAAATTCTGCCTCGTTTAAAAGATATCAAATGCTTATGTAGGTTGTGTTTCATAACCTTTGTGGGAAGCATTATCTCCTCGATACATTATTGAGTATGTTCATACACATGCATTTACCTGTAAGTGAAGAGATCAGATTGCCAGGCAGTAGCATTTAGGGTTATAAAACTATGCACTGTTAAGAAAAACAAGATCAAATAAATGTATACAACTTTTGAAATCTGACAACCTTGATACAAATATGTATTTACAAATAAGAAAATATACTGTCATTTGAAAATGATCCATACTTGTACCCTGCTTTAGAGAAACATAAACCAATTCACACCTTCGTCCACCGTCAACAAAATGCAGTTGTTTAGCTTAATCCATAAAATTATATTAATTATTGTATTTAAATGTAAGATGAAGACGAGGCCGAGGCCAGGCTCCGCGCCATCAGGTTTGAAGAACACGGAGGCGTGTATTATAATTGTGCCAGTGAAATACAAAAGGGGAAGATTCGAGTGAGCGACCTACAGCGGTTTGTAGCTGACAAGGACACGGACTACTTCGAAGAAGAATTTGAGGTAATGTGAGGTGATTTATGTTAACATGCCTTCCTTACCTTACATTATTTGTTGACAGTTTGTTGTAATTATGAGCTTAGAAATATATTGATTAATAATTAAGCAGTTTTAGTTTTAGATTAAGTTCAGTTTATTCAACTGAATTACTCATGATGATTTGATTAGAGTCTTGATGTTATCAAAAACAATATATAAATGACAAAAGTATATAGACAATAGGTATTGTATTTGCAGAAACTACCGTATGGTTTGATTAAGAAGTATGAACAATCTCAGCGCCTAGTGAACATGCCAATGAACAGATACAAGGGGATGTACCCATGTACGTAATAAGTATAATGTTTGAAAAAGTATTAATTATCGACCTTAATATGAATGGTTTTAAATGAGGCAACATGTTAATTAATGTTTGCAGATGATAACAGCAGAGTGAAAGTTCTTGGAGGACGAACTGACTACATCAATGCAAGTTTCATTGACGTAAGTGATTCTTCCAATCTGTAATTAGTCATGTGCATATTAAAAACAAAAAATTGACATAACAGATAAACACTCAATATTCTAAACATCTGTATCTATACTTGCTATATACAAAGGTAATCTGGTTAAATTTAGTTCCACACTCCATACAATAGCTTCTTATATTATTATACAATTATTGACTAGGGAGCCAGTAACTATGATCTGATAGTCAATGGTAGAATGTCTTATTCACCCTAGTTAACAATTGTTTTATTATATGACTGTTTTTATTCGAGAAAACTGCTACTTTGTTATTAAATATTGATCAACGTTATTTTTTCTGTCCGTTCTGATCAAAGAAAGAAGTTCGTCTATTTATTCCAATACATCACATTACCCAAACACTATACATAATAATGAAGTATGCTTATCCTTATGGTCAAGTAATAAAGTCATAAATGTAACATATCACCGTGAAATCGTCTGTTAGTGTTGACATTTTTAGTCACTGAACAGGAAATGTACATTGGTTCCTGTATCTTTGTGGGTATCTTATATATTTTAAACTGCTGGAAACCAAGATTGAACTTGATAATTTCAGAAAATTCTTTATTAGGTCATTGAATATGAGCTGAATTCTATTTATAGCCCAGTGAACATCAGTTTAAGCCAGTGAATATGACATTTATGTTTGCTTGCCGATAGTTGTCTGGAACATGGGATAGTGTCTATTTATAGGTCATATTATAATCTAAAATATTGTTGTATTTTACAAATAACAGACAATGTACAGAATGCAATATATATTTTGAGATGTACGCGTTTAAGTAATTTTTATTTCTTTATATGGATGTCTTTTTTCTGCAGGGCTATAAAAGAAGAAATGCATTCATAGCAACATTAGGTAATGTATAAAGCATTTTAACCGTTTTAATGCGGTGTTTGTAATTAGACGGCTTTAACGTTAAATTAAGCTGAAGGTATTATTACTGGTTAAACAATGAAACTTGTAAATATAAGACCATTAGCACATACACTCCACACGCATTAACTTGTAGTTTAGAGACGTTATATCAATGCTCTAATCTAATTCTAACGATTAAAAACTCAAAGAAAGATGAAACACAAAATCAAAATGATAAATATATAATTAATTAAACAAATAACTATAATATGTTCACCCGTCGGGACGCAATAATCAGGTAGCACACCATAAATAAGGTTTAAATGTGTGTTCACAAAGGACCCATGTCAAAGCAGTTGGGAGATTTCGCAGCATTCTGGAGAATGATATGGCAACAGAAAGTCGGTACAATCGTCATGGTTACAAACCTCGTTGAAGAAGGGGTACGTTTAAGTAAACTCCACGTTAAATGACTAACATACAGCATAAACAGATATCAGTGTTAGTGGTAAAATGATAGCACAAATAAAATAAAACAACTAAAATAATACTGAAATCCCAACGACTGGTGAACGCACCTGGTGAGTTCCAAACATAAAACCGCAAGTTTGTTTGAATGCATAAAGAATATTTGATTACTGTTTAACTTCAAATGTCACATGCGTAAGCGATGAATTACATTTAAACTATGTGCATTGCTTTTTATTCAATTATGTACCTTACAGAAAGACAAATGTGAGCAGTATTGGCCGAATGTTAGTTCAAGTACATTGTACGGGGATATCCGAGTTTCATGTACCACTGAAGACAAGTATGCGGAATTCATACGAAGAACGTTCGTAATAAATTTGGTAAGTCTAACCCTAAAAGGGACCATACAATGATAAAACGGGTTTCTCTCTTGCTGATGCGTCTGTAGTTTCATACATGGTATATTTATGTAGTGTTGTACTTAAAACATGCATCAAATTAAGAGCATTTTCCTGAATCATCGCATATACTAGTACCTTCTTGGTAGATGGCGTTTATTAGTGTCACACGAATTTTTAATCTGGTTAGGTGTAAGGTAAATGTAATTCAAACTATTTAATACTGATTTGGGGACTTTAAATATGATGATTATTTTATCACTGAAAAGATGAATGTTAAAGACGATTTCTACAATTTTTATTTTTTTTTACGACATTTTTTCATTTTCACATATTTTGCAGACCGTTCAATGCCTAATACAATGAAACTATAAAATAAGGGTCACCGAATTAGAGTTTGTGGAAAATGCATATAAATGACCTAGCCGTAAATGCATTTTTGAAATTATTTTGTTGTTTTTATTTCAGCAAAATAATAGTATTGACCATGGATTGGTAAAAAATGACGACATTCTATTATTTGAAATGGCTTATTGTAAGAAAGCAATCTGTTTCATGGTGAAAAAAAAGTTTGCCAAATTTATTTGTGTCCATTTTTGTAGAAACAATCTACGTTTTTGTAATATTATAAAGCTTAGTTTCGACTATAGAAAACAATCTATTACATAAAAACATCAGAATTTTCAATATTTATTGCATAATTATATGCTTTATATACGGGAAAGAAGAATCTAGGGGCCACCGTGCTTGTTTGCGCAAAAAAATAGATAGTTTACCTGTGCGTGGTGGATATTTTCTGTAAAAATAGATTGAAATGACAAACATTATTCATAACAATACTATAAAACAAACGTTAATGAATATTTTATGTACATGCATATTTGATTCTGTTAATAACATCAGTTGATCATAACTATGAACACCAAAGTATCACAGCCAAAACACTTTAACATTCATCGCTAGCAGGTGCACCGCTGCGCGAGTTCAGTATTCAGGCTGGGTGTTCCTACTTTCGTTTTCAGTTTATTATCAAACTTTCAATCAAAAATAATCGAGCCAAAAGACACTACTTCTGTTATTAGTATTGATATGTTTGATTCCTTTTCATAATTACCGTGAATGTATACAATATTTAAAATATATTATATTCTGTCGAGGTACTTAAACACTACCGAAATCGTCTTTCACGTGATTACTTTGACTTTTCATATTTACCTCAGTGTAACATTCAACTGCATGAATTAATCGCATTTATGAATTACATAACATGTATCTGCATACAATTTTAGTTGAAGAAGTGTATTCCATGATAATATTTTCTTTTTCAATTTCCCATTTACCTGCAGAAGAAAGAGCAAAGAGCGTTGTACCACCTTCACTTTACTGCATGGCCAGATAAAGGCATTCCTGAAGACGTGACTTCTATCATCGAGTTCCGACAAAGGGTGCTAAGTGTACCCGTTGTCCTTGGTGGACCAACGGTCGTACACTGCAGGTGTGTATTGCAGTTTGTTTGTTATTGTGTGTATTCAATGTAGCAGTGCGTTATTTAGGAAATAAGGCTCTGATCATATCATATAGTGCTAGCATATTATGTAATAAGTTAAAAAAAAAAATTATATTAAATTTATTTATCGTATGCAAAAACGTATAAATACATGTGTGATGATGCCATAGCGTGAGTATATCACCGTCTATACGTAGGTGGTTAGCTGTCCTTTTATTGTTGTAATAGACCTAACATATGCTCAATCTAAGGCATGCATCAGCTAGCTTTTAACGACACGTTGTCTATCAAGTCATAATTCAAGTACGAAATGAATGTATAGCTTTGGTAACTATTATGAATGAGTACATACAGTGCACATTATGCAAAGATGTAACTTTGATATAAAAAATCAGTTTGAATGAATTAAAACTCCATAATGATGTTTTCCATTGATATCAATATAACGAAGAGGCGGAGAACACTTTGAGAAATTTTGCACAATATATATAAGCAATGATGTTTTCCCTGCTGTGTTGTATTGATATCGATACAACGGAGAGGCGGAAAACACTAATCAGCATTGAAATGGTAACATTAATTTTATGTATTATGTTGACTTTATACAGCAATGGTACAACGTTATAATATATTTAGTAATTAGACTGATGCTGATGCTCTAATTTTATTATAAATGTTGAATTAGAAATGTCCTTTTCAGTTAAAATCATGCCTGTCGATTGGTCCGGTATATGTTTCACAATTAAGTTTAGATGTTATTAGAAATAATTCATTTTTGTTCATTTAATTGTTTCTAACCTTAATATATAACAAAGTGCCGGGATAGGACGCACTGGCACGTACATCGCTCTCGATATCCTGACCAGAGAGGGAGAGGCAGAAGACATAGTGGACATACCCGGATGTGTTGTAAACATGAGACAGAACAGGACAAACATGGTGCAGACTGTGGTATGTGGAATAAGTGCATTATGTAGTAGCATGGTAATTGAAAACACACACACACACACACACGCACGCACGCACGCACGCACGCACGCACGCACGCACGCACACACACACACACACACACACACACACACAAACGCACGCACGCGCGCGCGCGCGCACGCACGCACGCACGCACACACACACACACACACACACACCCAACACAGCATTTAGGACAAATATTCAAAATACAGTTAAAATGTAATACCTTATTGTTTTTAATGTAAACTTGAGAACAAATAGTAAAATATTTTGAAACAAAAGCATTACATTACAATGCTTATTATATTGGTAGTATCACCGCTTTATTATGATCAGGCCGTGGGCATGTTTAATTTGAAATGTATTAGTTCTGTATTTTTTTCGGTGTCATGAGAACTTATTTGGAAGTGCAGTTTATTTTATAATTAAACAACCGTCCACCAGGAGCAGTACGAGTACCTACACCATGCATTGGTCCACGCGCTGACATTCGACTGCAAACCTGTAACAGGAGTTGACTTCCAGCAATATATGGACGGCATCACAAAGGATATAATGGCCAAGAAGTTTAAGGTAACGCTTTGCTCGCGCTTAATAGGACACACAAATGTATTGTCATTAAAGGTACAAGGTCAATCGTTCACCATGAAATTGATCCGTGTGTTCGTACTTATAAGTTAAGAATTTTAAGCTTCACCTTTCTATTGTTTATTTTTAATTAATGCGCATGTACTATCAGTTGTCTTTATACTGAATTGTACCATTTCATTGCAAACTTTACAATCAAAAATATGCAAACTGTCTTTTTTTTTCGTAACTTACTTAAAATGATATACCTGCGTGCATTTACCCGTATATAAATCTCATATACGTCACTACAGCAACTACAGGCGACATTTACACAAAGGTCCGCTGAGGAGAAAGAAGCTGTGACTAGAAACCAGAAACAAAAAGACAGAAACAGAAATAAGGCTGATATCCCAGGTAATTTTCTAAACCACTGGCTTACGTATCGTACTTGAACTATTGATTTCAGATCCAAACAGTCGCGGAGAATGTTTTTGAGAAAGGCGCGTAAACGTGACTGTGACGTCGTTATTGACACTTGACAATTGACACTTCACGTGCGCCGCATTTTGTATGTTTGTTATGGTATTTGTGTTACCATTTTGTTATTTGTAAAGATTGTTTAATGATTTTTCATACATGTGTGGAGATGATGTGTATGAAAAACATTATTAAAATCGTATCTGTAGCGATTCATTTTCGCTTCTTAATAAACTTAAGTTGGAGTATTGGGACGTCCCTCGTTTTCTACTACTGATTTAAGATTCAACATCTCGCTATTAGTCGGCTACCGAAATAAGAATGATACATTCATACTAATTCCGCTGCTGAAGTAAGGTCCGAACATACCTCATTTACATGCCTGTCCAACACCATTCCAAATCGTGTAACTGGTAATTATTTAATAAACAAGTATGCATATTATTCTATACCATTTAAAATGAACGTCTATCACATTATTATTATTAATTTTGGTGCAGTGTGAATTGAGTATATTTTAATAATAAATCTTATATTAATAACATTGGTTCAATTAAGAATTAAATCTTGAGTTTTTGAAACTTGCAGAGAAGTATGTAATATGCAGACATTAATTAACATCCACATCACATTACATTGCCATAAACCTATACGTTTTTTCAAACAGGTGACGACAACCGACCAAGACTACACTTGAACCTGAAGCCAGGGGCTTCAGACTACATCAATGCTGTGTATATAAATGTGAGTGAATATATTTAGTGTACACTTGTTTATGTTAAGTTACTTATTAAGCAGTTTCGCTTTGTGAATATTTGCCCATATGCGTTAATTTCATTTTTCGGCGACACTAGCTGTCAGTATCCTCGTTAAATGTTATAGCAATTTACACTTCATTAGGAGACAAAGTTGCATATCAATAAAGAGCATGGATATATCTGCACATAAAAGCGCTATACTTTGACCGTATCAAGGCAGCAGAACAAAAAATGACTAAGCACGACCTGCAATATATACAAGCAATATTATGTTCTCAAACTAAAATGGACGTTTTCAAGTCAGATTGATTTGCATGCCAAATACTAAAAATGCATTATTAAATTCCTAAATTACATACATTGTAAATATGTAAATCTGCAATTGAGGTATATATGAAGTTCGTTATATATGAAGTTCATTTAATATATAATATCTTATATATGGTATGTTTAATTGTAATCATGTAATACTGTTCCATTATATAATTTTTAGAGTTTCAAGTCAACGAAACCCTGGCTTCTTGCACAGACACCTCTGCCCGGAACAGTGAACGACTTCCTCACACTAGCGTTTCAAGAAAACTGTTCATGCATTGTGAGCATGGAATCCGACATAGACGCGAACGAGGTCTTTAGCAATACGTAGTCTTAAATAGTTATACACTTAATCCAATAAGTGGGAGTTCTATATCTTAATCGAAAAGTTCATGCATAAGCTGTATTTACATTGTTTATAAATATATAGTGCACATGTATAGGATTACAAACTATTCAGGCTATAAGCTGCGTAATGTCTAAATCAGATTACAAACAATTGTCCACAAACTAGGTCCCCCCAAAACTGGTTGATGATGAAAATACGTATATTTTGCAGTATGATGTATTTCACAATTATGCATACTTCCCCACACTATTTTGAATTGTTTTTATAAACAGACGGTAGGTGTCTACTTACCCGCCGACAACCAGGTCATGAAGAAGGGAATGTTTTCTGTTAGTTGTACAGATCCTGTGGAGAACGAGTATATGATTAAACAATCAATGACTATAGAACACAGGGCTGCTCCAGGACAGGTATTGTCATTGCACTAATTTGAACTAAAATTATAATGGTTTAGTAGTCAGTAAAACGGTAAATAGATGTCCCAGTTTCCAACTCAAACGTCTCAAGTTTATTATAAAAAAATATTTTAGAAAAAAAGCTGCGAGTAACATTTAATAAAAATTGATCCATCGCATTAAAGTGCCTAAAATTCAATTTTGAGTGAAGGGACCACATCTCGTATGCAAACGAATTGCACCTTTTACTCCTCAAAATAAACGAATACTTACTGTCTATATGATCATAAACATCTAAAAAACACATTAATTTGCAACATAGCTATGTAATTGCTAGTCTAAATGATATGACATTCATTCAGAAGTCATTTATGCATATGATTCCCCATAACTTTTGTTTAGAGTGTACCTCTAATTATTGTACTATGGCGTTGTTATTTAAATAAATATTGCATTGCCTCAGTCAAGTAAGGCGAAGACGATTCAACACCTGCAGTATACGGACTGGGACATGGGCAGCAATGCCCCGAATTCACCTGAACACTTTCTGCTCTTCATAAAAGACGTGGAAACACAGGCCAGACATCACGGCGGTTGTCCAATTTTGATACACTGTTTGTAAGTAGCAAACTATACTTACATATTAAATAAACCTAACATACGAATGATTCATATTGTTGTTGAATCAAACATGTGCCATTTTTTCAAAGTTTCTTTTCTTTATTTCGTTGGTACGCTGATTTGTTTGGATAATATGCGCTATTTCTAACGCTGATGCAGTTTACTCTTAAGTGCTTTTTGGTCTAATGAAACTAATTGCCACCACCCACGAGGTCTCGTTAGTACAGTCAATATGTTGTTCGCAAGGGGCGATGATGTTTTACTTTAAATTTCTAATCCCCAGGGATGGAGCTGGAAAGGGTGGCTTGTTGTGTGTGATTGCAATCCTCATGGAGATGATGGAGGTTGAACACGAGGTCAGTGTGGTCAATGCCATCAGAAAGGTCAAGGCCAGGCGGAGGGCAGCAATTCAGAATCAGGTAGAGCGTATGTTGCGAGAAAAGTATTAAAACAATACTATAAATATTGAACATATCGTTTGTGATTTTATTTATATTATATGTGTTTTACTCGTTCACTAATTCACTCGCACTCATTCACTGACTCACCGACTCCATTAATCATCCAATTAATCGCTTACGCAATATTTGTTGTCCCGAAAATACCAATAACTTCTAATGTGTTTGTTATTTTCAGGAGCAGTTTGTTTTCTGCCATGACTGCATTCTGGAATACATTTCAAGTTTTGACACATATTCAAACTTTGCGAACGAATCAAATCTATAAGAAAACAAAAATATTGACTTGAGATTTATATACAACTCATGATACTTTTCCGATTTGATACTATGTATGTCAATAGTAAAATGTATATGCGCTAAATAAATGTATGTACTCGTATATTACGCTAATATATCATTGTATACTTGTCTTTAAATACCTTGTCACCATAACACAATCTTTCATAGTAGAAGTATATTATTTAAAACATGATAATGTTCCATGAAATTAAACATTAACCGACGGTCATTTTACGCCTAGCTTTGATATTGGACTACTTAAAGTTGCACATATTTCACCGAAACAATAAGGCATTGCTAATCGGCTATAACATATTAGGTCTAATTCTGTTCCATTCATGTTTGCGTTTGCTCGCTTAACATACAAATTTTAAAGTAAGATTATTAATTGAAATGGACACTTTATTTTGTATGAGGTAACATAATACAACTGTTTCTTATTAATTTTAAATTAGTTACACAATTGTTAAATTTATATATAAACTGTGGAATTGTGTATATCTACAGGTTGCAATTCTTAATTATTAATATGTTTTTATCTTATATACAAATGTGTGAATATATATTGTTTTAGAACTCATTATTAATGTAATATGCATGTTGTGTTCTTCTTTGATTTGTAAATAGTCGACAATTATAAAAGGATTTACTGCCTTTGTAATCCATTTTTAATGTATATTTCTCGTTTTATTATATTTTCTTCATGTTCAATAAAAATCATTTTTATATTCTTTTCAATTCTGTTTAACGTCTTCTGTTGTATTTTTTTTCTGCAGTATAACCATATGATTAAAAAATTGGGATCCTGAATTAACAAGATTTGTCCCCCAAATGCCTTCGATTAAAAAGACATTCAAGTCAGGAGTATATCCTTCACCATGTTTATAAATGTTTTGAAGTTATTAATATGCGTGTGTTAAATTATTTTCAATATGGTAAACCGTTCTTAAGGCTTTTATATTTTCAACATCTGTTCAGGCTACTGTGTGTATTGTAGAATTGTGTTTTATATTTAAACTGTAATTAATAGTTCGTGTTGGAGTTATATATTCAGTAGTGCAGTGCACATTAAAGGGAAGAACAATGACTCAGGAAGAAATGCCTGGCCATAGATATTAATACAATGAAAACAACAACAACAACAAAAAAACCGCCTTACCCAATGTAAACTGTAAACCCTCTATCCAATGACTTCATGTGGATAATTTGCATTACGCAGAAGCATGTTGTTGCGCTCCTCAAATATGAATGGAAATAAATCATATATACCAATTAACGGTGCTGTGAAAGAAATTTCTGGCTGGGTCGCGACCGCTAAAAGTTTGTCCAACCTTGTAGCATACGATATAAGTGTGAAGACTTTTCCCGATAAATGCCATTTGTAACATATATCTTCACACGAGCACTTGTATAGCTCCAGATATTCTGACCATAGAGGGAGATGCAGAAGAAATGGTTAACAGACTGGAATTGTATACATGAGGCAGTCAAGTCTGTCATGATTCAAAAATGGTGTGTTTGGACATTAACTGTATTAAAATGACATACCGACGGTATTTTGCATAAATATATACAAATACAAATAATACAAATTAAAACAAGATAATTGGCAACTTTTGTCTAACAAAGGTTTCGAATAGCAACAATAAAATGATGGAAGTTTTTAAGACAAACAACGACACAAATGGTTTGAGATGCACGTTTTCAGTAGGATATTTCAAACTCACGCCTCCAAAATCGCGTTCTTCAAAGTCCGCTTCCTTGCGCCATGTGCGTTCATCATTAGTGCGGAAACATCATGTACATTTCATCCATGTTGATTTACTACTAATTGTCCTGCCCTCGCGAAAGCGTCATCTTTACATAATAGAAATATAAACGTGTGGTTTTAGAAGCAATGCCATCATTTTTTAAAATCGCTTAAATATTAATTATATGTAAATAAACTGTAATATTGAACAGGGTATTGTCGATTTGTCATCGATACGCCTCTTTGATACACTTTTAGCAGGATAAGAGTTACATATTCAGCATAAATGATTACAGTAAACCTGTACTATAGAAGAATTAACAACGAATTACAACGCACGTGTAACTGGTAAAGAACAGACCGGTGTCAACTGAAAACATGGGGAATTAGTTTTTATTAAATGACACGAATGGACAGGCTATATACATCATCCAGTATTGTATTCACTTTTAGTATTCCCTACAGTTTTATACGCACACTTTTACAAAACGAAATATTTGTATAATTGTTATGATGCATTTAAAAACTCCAAGCCACTTTGATATAACGGACATAAGAGCTTAAGGATTAATTTTTTGATAGGGACATATTTTAGTCTATCAATAAAGACATTTTGTTATTATCGTCACAAATTGGCACTGCTTAATCTGTAATGGAATGATATAATTACAAAAGATGCGGATTACATTAAAAGACATAGCTTCGAACTACCCCAAACAGGAACACGCAGTAGCATACACGTGTAATACACGAGCTTCCTGAGATATAACATTCATTGACACAAATTATATGAGTTATACTAAGAAACAAATTGATATTCGACAAACAATGACATTATTATCCTTCATAAATGTACTGAATAAGAATATTTGTATTTAACAAGAGTTTTATAATGAAACAATTAATACATGTTGCAAGGTTTATTTATTTATTAAACCCTAAACATAAAAGTATATACGAAATAGTTTGTTTTATATAAATAAAATAACATAGAATATAGCATCACATTTTGAATAGTAATATGAAGACAAAAAAAGGAAAAGCATAGGTGTAGATATTTGACAAACGAAACGAAACTTACTGTTTAAGCATTTTGTGAAAAAACAAGCGTCAGTAACGAATAATGTAAATTAGAAGGTTTCAATTATTTATTTAAGGCAAAGCTTGATATGTTTACATAATATATCTCGATTGCAATAATACTGAAACAGTAAGTTATCCAGTTCTCGATATTTATATATTTATGTTAGGTATAAGGTTTTACAGTTTGCATTCGGCCAAAAAAAGTTGTTTGTTTCCGCTAACGCTTTGGAAAATAGTATGGTAGTTAGATAGGTATAATGTTGTTTCGTTAACTTTTTTCCTCCGTGACCCAACAAACACAGATCTACATCCGCTTTAACAACTTTTTAGTAATTGGTTATTACTTTATTTTTATAACTTATTGAAGTTGAACATCCAGTAACAAGCAGCTTCTGACCGTTATATTCTCTCCGAACAAAGCTGCATTTTAATAGCCATATAAATGTTTTATATTTAACTTTTAAATTATATATAATATATATTGATTCGGAGTTTATTATCACACATCAAACTTACATCCTTGGACCTTTCGCCAAGGGAATTAGGTGCACGTATGCTTAATGTCTGAGATCACAAAGATTTAAAGACAATAAGAGGTAATAGCTCTTATCACCTAAGCCACACCGATCTGTCTGCATCAAACAATCTGAATCTGAATTAATTTCAAATAATTAAATACCTAGGGATTTCGTTCGATCGGAACAGCTACATGGAACTCAGACGTGATTTGTCCTAGAAGATAATCTTAATACAAGCCCCGGGAGTGTAGCAGTGGATACGGTCATGGGTAAACCACTGTCGCATTATTATTAGTGTTGAATTTGTCCATTTACAAATCAAAGGGCATTTCGTTGAAATTAACTTACACATTGATGCTGATATTTTCATTAAATGCGTGCTTTCCGACTAATAGCGTAGTCATATATTCAACTCTTATGTTCATTAAATTCAGAACTGATTCAAAACCATATTCTCGTATATAAGAACTCCTTTCAAACTTGAGCATTATACATGAAAGCTGCGAATACTCAGTCACAGATAAGGCAAATTGACCCCTAGTTGGCACTAAATTCTACATGTAAATGTTATTATTAAATGTACGTTCGAATGTTTGTTTGTTATGCATTATCATGGTGCAAACGACGTTTGGCATATGAAACATTCCATTTACACGCAGTTCGGTGTTGTCACTGAACTCCAAAGTTAGAGATGAGTACAGTTTATGTTAGGTGTAAAAAAAGATGTTTGTTTCAACTAACTTGACCGACCATGTTTTTTTGCCCCCGACCATAAACCTTTTTTTTGCCCTTTAAAATTTTTTATTCTTAATATTCGCGTTTGTTAATAATATTGAATGTTTCGTTATGAAGACAGTTACTAGACTGGGGTCCGGCCTCTAGACATGTTATTTTAATATTCTATTACTACCGCGGAACCATTCTCAGCGGCAACGCCAATAGTATTGATGTCGTTTAACCGTTTGTACACAATAATTGTCGCCCTTTGTCACAACTTTGCCATGGTTTGCTTTAGTAAATAAATCGCATTTTGCAAAGTTCGTCGGAGCGTTCCTCCATAGTACTGACAGTAATTGATCATTTGGGCGCACATCTAACTATAACAAGTGTCTATGCCTTAATAAAGTTTGAATCGTGCAGGTGCATGTGAATAATAATTGGCAAAAAAGCGTCTATTGATGCAGAACCTGTGTACTTATCTCGATGAGGTGTTGTGACCAGGAATCAATTGTGAAAACGTGTGTGTGTAGTACATTTTCATCGAGTGCACGGAGATTCTCTCCCATATAGCCATCGCCCCCAGAAGACTTGTTAGTTGGGTTACGGGGGATAGTACACGATACTGAAGACCCCTCCAGAGGCGTCCCTGGGTCTTTTAGTACCCCGTTATGAAGTACCTATTATACTGCAGATCGGTTTAACGTATCATACGAAAAACGAGTTAGTAGGTTAGAGTGTGGGGGTCGAACCTGCCAATCCCTGGATTGTGAAGCCAGTGCGTTACCACTAGACCACGGGACCGCCTGCAAAAATTGTGAAAACCCTTCGGAAACATGTTTTTATACATCCAAATTTAATTCAACTTCATTGAAGGATGGTTGTTGCCGTTGTGGCTTCCCTTGTGCAAGTTGTGAAATCACACTATAGAAGAACTACGTATTAATAGAGTGTCATTGTGTGTTTAAATTGGAAAAAAAAGCATGAACAATGCGCCCATATGGGAAAAGGAAATAGGAACTCACGTCGGAAGTGAAGATTGTGACCTTTGGAAATCTTTGGCTTGGTTTTCAATTTGTTTTAAATAAACTGCCTATTGAATATCAAGTATCAAGTGTGTCTTTATTTTGTTATTAGTTTTAATAAACTTGATCAGGCTATTCCTTAATATTGTAAATACGGTAAAAGAAAAAGAAAATCACCAACACTAACATATATTATTATTATTCCTTGTGCAGCTCTTTAATGTTGAATTTGTGTTTGGATGAAATAGAAAATATGATACTCCCCAATATTCTAACAAGGACAAATCACTGTGGATTTTCTACGCTGATATTCAGCAACAAGACAGGAACGCAATTGTCCATTATATTAAAGTGCTGAAGTGTAAGAGACTCCAAAAACAGGTTCTGAATTTAAGTGCAACAACACGTACGGTCTGAATCATGTCAAAACCAGTGCTGCTAAAGTAATATAAATCCACGAACGAGTGTACAATTGAATAGATGTCAAACGGGGAATTACAATAAATCAAGGATTATACATTATGGATCAAAATCGATACAATAAGACAAACAACCTTATACAATACAGCAATTTATATTATATACAATGTTATAACGTTCATTTGAGAAAAAAGTGATATTTGAAATTTCCACACCCTCAAAAATAAAATAACATACACATACTCCAAACTTGTGGATCTAGACGGTGATCCGATTGCTGGATCAGGAAAGTGATCCGTATCGCCATCCAAATTTAATCCTCTGTTTATTTGCCCACTTTCAACCTTAACAGTAATGTTCATACATATCCGTTTATACCTGTTTGCCTAAAATTGCTAACAAAAAACAAAAGACAAAGCAAAAAAGACAAAAACATAACCTAACTTGCTCGTCATGTTTCAAGTTTACATGCCATGTATTTAATGTAGTATCATCAACTAATACAATAGCATTAAATGATATTTGAAAGTAAATGTATTTTAAATAAAATATTTCAAAATAATAATGATTATCTTTATTTCATATTTCATAGTTGTACTATATCGTGTTTTTGCACTAATTGACAGAGAAATACATTTTATTTTAGTGGTATATTCTATATTACCCGCATGTTAATATACAGTAGGTAGACAAGAAATGACAAGCGTTTAAGTTGCATAAAAAACCTCGTAAAAATGATTGAGCTATGTGACATCGCGTATCATGTTTTTGAAAAAAATACGTATCAATACTGTTAACGTCGACAACGTTTTCTAAATGGAATATAATTGTTTATGTCACACACTATATGAAAATTAACTGAAAGAAGTTTAAATCAAAACAATACATGCATCTATACAGTCAGATAATCGCTTCTATGCGTTGAAATAATAGTGCTCTAATGGGAATATTTACCATTACACGCTTCTTGATTACTCGTATTAAACAATGGCCATTGATTGGGAATTATCCTCATTTGCAATAGCTGGAATTATCATGTAAAATCAGAATGTAAATACAAGTAACGTAACAGCTGTTTGAAAAGAGCTGCATTATTTCTATGTTTGTTTTGTTTGTCTTCTTTGTTTGTTTGTTCTTTCGCCGTTTTTAACAGTATTTCGGTCACATCACGACGGTCAGTTACCCTACTTACATTTTTCCTGGGCAAGCTTAGCCGGTCTAAGCGGTGTATCAGTACTAAGTGCACATACTTATGCCCTTCTTGAATCTGCGGTAGGGGAGAATGATATAATTATATGACCAATCCCCACAATAGTGACCGGGCTGGGGCTCGAACGCACGATCCCCGGATTGACAGTCCAGCGCTCTACAACTGAGATAGCCGGGCCTTATGCCGATATGATTAAATAAACTGTTTCGCTTGAGTAAATTTATTTTACATATGTTATATAACGGATATTTGTACGTATATATCATTAATTGCAGAAGCAGATACTAAAATATCCGTATTTAAATGTCCATATTGTATATGATAATATCTTCATGACAATGTTACGTTTATGAACCGTTACATCTTAGACTTAACTGGATATCTTTATGCCGATGTCAACATATCTGAGGTATTGCGATTCTGGCATTAATGTTCTTTTGTATTCCTTCGTATAATAAAGATAACGAACTATTTTTTACAATCTTGCAACATTTGTAGGCCTCACCGGTCGCTACATTCCTCTTCAGTATCAATCCCACTGAATACAAAAACACCATATAATACTACATTTATTATATAGCCACTGTGTGCATTTAAGCGTTTGGGCTGTACTGATTATTATTATTTATTAACTATTATCAACAGTTATGAGCAAGATATACAAGTTGGGATTCATACTTCATCGCATTAATCTATATCATACCCTACTGTATCTATACCTAACAATGATACAACACAATATATTCCGCAATTACGTGTAGATAGCATTATATGCGCTCTTTGAATAGTAACCGCCTTATTCATTTTAGCCAACATTACAACATTTCTGAATCCAAAGACGAATTTGTGATTGCCCAGGAAGCGCCTATGGATTGTTCGGTTTCATTCACAGGGAGGATGTATGCTCCTAGACCATTGTGCTACAACAATGGAAAACTATTCCGATGTAATGAATGCGGCAAAACCTTTAAGCTAGTGTTGTTTTTTTTTAAACAGATTATTGATCCAATATGCCATGATTTGGTCGTTTTCACAGTGTTAGTTATATGGCATTATTAAAACCAGTCATGTTTCAGTGAAGCGATACGTTCAATTTATTATTAAAATTAAGACTACACTGATATTTAGTATTTTTTACTCAAAGACTATACATGGTTGTGTTTATGTCATAATTACATTACAAAACCTATACAATCTAGATTATATATAATACATGTAATGTGTGAGTATTTAGGGTTAAATGCAACTTGTAATGTTAAATAATTATCTAAAAGAAGATATGTTTTCTGTATATTCATTGTTCTCACAAAGAAAACGGTATACAAATGCTTAGGAGCTCAAATAATGGAACAGTTTAGTTATTACCTTTTAAATTCACATGTCAATGTTCCATGATTCTTAAGTAATATCTCAAATACAACTCGTCGGCTGTTCAGTATTAGTATAATTTACGTAATTATATTTTAAGTGTTAGGCCAAAGCAAATGCAAACATTTGTGTTCTCTATTTTCAAGCGGTCGTCTACTCTGAACACGCACCTGCTGATCCACAGTGACACGAGACCGTACCCGTGCTCCTACTGCGGCAAACGATTTCCCCAGAAGTCCGATATTAGGAAACATGCATACATTCACAGAGGTAAACGGCCGTATTTACGTATTCAGTAGACTATTATTCATTTTATTAAACTATCATTAAATTGCTAATGAAATATATGTTAGCGGTACAAGAAGCAGGTATGGCCAATAGGTTATAACATTTATCAAGCTAAAATTGTCATTTGAGGTAATTGCGTAAAGTATTACAACATTAGTGCTTTGATTTAACATACAAACAATTTGAGGCAACTTAATAATAATTTTTTTTATGTCACCCTAGCAAACTATTTTAAAAAAATGTGTGACATAATTATACATCTGTCACATTGATAATCATTTGATTAGCGTCAGTCATCATCATCATCAACATGTTACGCAAGACATATTCCTTTTTGAAATAAATTATCATCATAATTCAACACAAAGTTCTTTTGTAGGACAATTTGATCATGAATAGACATGATTTTGTCGTACCTAGTGGATTAAACCTCACAAGTGTTCTGTCTGCGACAAACGGTTTAGCCAGTCATCGAACCTGATCACCCACAGCCGGAAAACACACGGGGTTCACGCCATTCTCCTGTACCACGTGTGGCTAGTCCTTCCAACGAAAACTGGACCTTAAGAAACATATTGAGAAAGGACAGTGCTTATCAGGACCCTGAAGTTCAGGCAAATGCATGACTGCGTTGTTCATTTAGTAAATTATTTGACAATGCCACACACCACTGCTCAGCATGTTTGTCGCTATAACCTGTTCAATGCAGATGAAGCCTATGATACGGCTACTCCACACGTGTGGACCTAGCACAAGTCATTACTATTATATAAATCTTCTAACACGACGCAACTATCTGCGATAATATTCATGGAATATAACACGTTTTTTGTATCTTTTCACAGGTGAATTTTGAAAATTAAATCGTCACTAATTGTTTCATGTTTGGTTTTAAACTGAAATAATTCATTTGATTTTTATTTTAAAGAAACTAATTCTATAACTGAAACTTTTAGAATTGGAATTACGCTGATATTTATTATTATATTATATTTGATTTGAATCCCTTAAATACTAATAGAGTTAGTCTACGCACAAGAAAACTAAACAAAGGGCAATAACTATGTAAATATTGTAGAAAGAGTTATAGGGCATATGCTCTGCACTTTCTCTAATTGCCCTCTATCATTATCTGAAGTTATATGATCATATGAATCCCTTCAATACTAATGGAGTTATACTCCTAACAAGAAAATTAACGCTTCACATAAGGAAATAAAACAAAGGGCAACAACTCCATAAATATTGAAAAAGAGTTGTGGCCCTTGTGCTCTGCACTTTCTATCATTGCCTTCTATCATTATATGAATTTTCTTTTGAATCCCTTCAATACTAATAGAGATATGCTCCGCACAAGAAAATTAAACAAAGGGCAATAACTCTGTAAATATTGAAGAAAGAGTTGTGTTCCTTATACTGTGCACTTCATCTCAATTTCCTCTATCATAATGTTAAGTTTCATTTGAATCCCTTCAAAACTAATGGTGTTATGCTCCGCACAAGAAGCGTGAAGGACGGACAGACGGACGGACGGACAGACGGACGGACGGACGATGCGATAACAATATGCCCCCGAAGTTCCCTTCGGTGGCATAAAAATGAAATGTTTATTGCATGTATATCAGAAATTGTTCTTAGTGAAACTGTACAAAAACAAATACCAATACCTCCTCCATAGTTTAGGAGCCGGAACTCAGAATTTAAGTGTATATACATATTTTGTTAAATCTAAGACCATCGCATTCATACTGTTCGCACACATCTTGCGGAACGTCATTTGGGTGTAGAATTACATCACACAACATCATGTGCAAATTAAAATTGATTCATCATAAAGCATCGCAACTTACACACATGATGAAGAGAACACATAATCGAGCGTTATAAAATCAATCTGTTTAATTTCTAGGTTAGTCAACATTCTGCTGCAAAAGGACTACACATTAAAAAAAGGATCACAAACTTGTATTTGTTGTTTAAGATGTTAAGTTTATATGTTACCAAAATGATAATCATTTATTTTTGTCCAAAATTATTTAGCAAACATTGTTTTATGATGGAATGATATTGTTATAATGGCTGACACCGAGTAGCTTGGTGGCCAATAAGGGCAAGTTACAGACTTAATTGGGTAGCACTGTTTGAAACTATGTTCTAACTAGCGGGAAAGAGTTTCATGTATAAATCGTAAGCAGATAATTTTATGATAAGTCGCCGGTAGTATCACCCAATGGAATTCTGGATCAACGTTAAAGTCGCTATGGCGGATCTTTGCGTATTTCAGAATGCTAATATAGTCAAGTCTACAAATTCTATTTAACATTTATTATTAATCGATGGGTACTTAGTAAACTTCGTTTTTCCCTTACATTAAAAATATTCTCAAATAGTTTTATTAACTTCAATTTATTGAATATCTAGATGAGGTGCATTCCACAATTTTGCTGAATATAAAACATTAAATGTGTCCTTAACAACCTTTAACAACGTGTTATATTATACAGATCCATGAGAAGTGTGGGTTTTATTAGTTTTATTATTTTAAAATTTGGGCTCAGACATTTACGGACACACCCAAATACCAACTTGTGTTGTATCATCAAAAACTAAACATCGCATATTTTCAAGTCATTGTATCGAATACAAATCAGTGCAGAGACGTTCAAAGTTTCTTTCAATTGAATCTTAATTGGCTCTAACGGTTTGCCCTAAAGTTAGCTCTTGGGAAATTATCATATAATGTAATACATATAACAATTCAAACCTTGTCTTCTGATTCAATAAAAGTTCAACAGGAAATTGTCAATCATTTACAGTTTAATACACGCATTATATCAACATTGCCCTTTCTTTGAAGTTGTATTAAATTTATTTTTATTTGTGTGCAATTATTGTAATAAATCAAATAATTCACTTTGTTCTTGATATGACATTGACGATGAATGTGGTGTTTATTGAAAATAGCCAGTTGCAATAAATTGGTATTCAAAAGTGGCATGATACATTGTAAGATAAAATCACAAGCAACTTTAATGAACAAATGTACAATATCGCATGCACGATTTAGTTTCACCACACGTCGGGTGGTGTGATGTGATGTGTACGTATCTCTGAACCTTGCTTCGCATTTTAACGCGTTTTAAACAAAATGCGTCCTTTATTTCAATTTCAGCTGGAAAATCGCTTCAATCAATTTACCAAATACAACGGACACTAACTACGTATTTATACAGACTTTTCGATGTCAACATTTCAGCATTGTCATAAACGCTGTTTTGAAAAGCCATTCCACTCCTAACTGAAATTGTTTGCTTTCAAGTGTTCATGAATCTATATGTACCGTCCACGAGTAGACGATTGGTCCTTACGTCCCACAAATACGAGGGACGTCCCAATACTCCATGACAAGTTCATTAGGAAGCGAAAATGAATTGCTAAAAATACGATTTTTAAATATGTTTTTCATACACATCATCTTCACACATGTATGAAAAATCTTAAAAATATCTTTACAAATAGCAAAATGGTAACAAAAATACAAAAACAACCCTATACAATGCAGCGCACGTCAAGTGTCAATAACGACGTCACAGTTACGTGTACGCGCCTTTCTCAAAAGCGTTATCTGCGAAATTCAACGGAACGATTTCCTTTTATCCCCGATATGACATATTTAGTTTCCCTGAAATAATTCTGTGTACAGAAGAGTTTGAAACGATGAAATTTCTCTGATCGGCGTCAACACATTCTCTCGCCAAATCACACGATTCTTAATTAATAGAAAGCGGTCTTCCCATTCGTGTTTTATCACTGGCTATACTTCTTGATTCGCTTTTCCTGCAGTGCCAGTTGTATACCAGTGCTCGCAATACTTTTTTTTAACTGTTCTGTATGGTGCATTTGTTAAATAGTCTGGACGGGTGTCATTCCAAGATCAGGACAAAACTTTATATCTGTTCGCTGCGCCGCGCGTTCTTCCGACTTTTCCGTTACAAAATCTTTATTTTTTCTACCGATTGTTTTCATTTGTCTGTATACTGTTCTTTTTTGACGTCATCATATTGAAATTTTCACAGATGACATCAAAAGATCAGCAGACGACAACCACGCGATATTAAGCGGAAACAACGTCAGATACTAAAAATACGCATAATTTATTAGAGTTCATACGAAATACATGTTAGCATATTCTGACGTGTGCCGGGAAATGCACCTCCATATCAATTATGTCAATTTAAAGAAAAACTAGTGTTTAGATTTTATCGGAGACCTAATATTTATTGAAATATTATTTTTGTAGAATATATATGTGAAAATATATGTCCTGACGCTAAAATTGTTTCGTTTATAAAATTTGTCACGGAGTTTTGGGACAGCCCTTGTATGTAACCAAATCCATTAACAACATCGAAAAAATCGCAGGAAGAGTTTACTTTCGTCGATCAATTTACCCTGTATATTGTGATTTGACGTTATGTCAGTACATAAATAGCGAATGTCAGATGTTTTAATAATTCAGATGCTTTAAGTATTTCATCGCCTTATTCGTGGCGTAATGTGTTTACTACCGCAAAGAAAAATGGGACAAATGACATAATTTGACAGGAAAAGAACGGCGTTAATCTTTTCAATATTGCTTTTATATTTATTATTTAATTTACTTCAAACTCAAACAAGGTTATTAATATAGATAATATTGGTTCATTGACTTGCACATTTTACATTAACGAGCGTTCAAAACAAACAATGAATAAACTATGGGCACATGGTTAGTAGTGGACATTTCAGGTACATTATTTATTGGTGCACACAATCCGAGCTGCAACACATAATGATATTCCATCCGTAGTAAAATACTATGTCAGAACAACGCCCAAATAGCACTTAAACTATCAATGCAACGCATTGGTGATTTAAGATGATTTTTAGGCAACTAAGCGTTTGTTCCAGACTTATTGTATAATAAGACAAATGTTAATAATAACCTCATAGCTTTGAACAAATTAAAGTCATAGAGAATCATTGTTGCAACTAAGCGTTTGTTCCAGACTTATTGTATAATAAGACAAATGTTAATAATAACCTCATAGCTTTGAACAAATTAAAGTCATAGAGAATCATTGTTGCAACTTTCGGAATCACAATTGAATGAAATAATATTAAGCACGAACTATATTTATAGCTGTATTCGAATATATAGCATACTCGTATTTACTATTTAATTGGTCCTATTTGTTTACTGTATTGTGTTCCGCATAATTCATGTATATGACTTACATTAATGATCTTCTGACGAGTTTCCATGCAGCAAACGCTATCAACTGGTTGCACACTACGCACTACCTTTTACCCGAATTAATGAGAAAAATCCGGATGGCTAAGAATGAACTTCGATACAACGCCAGTAAACAAACATTACATCACACCAAACATAAAACAACGTATCGACTACAGTTTTTGTATGTTTTTCTCAATCGGCTTGTTCGTCGTTGGTCTTCATTATATTAGCGAAACGTGAACACTTTCCCGACATAAAATAGTTGAAAATGAATGCATTAAGATCTATGGTGACATCATGCAAATAACCATGAAGAGATTGCTTACTAATTAACAATTAATCTAATCAATGTTAAGATGCCGAAATTCTGGTATAATTGCATAACTAATTAATTTCCCTTGAGTATTTACCGCATTGTTTTATTTCAGACAGCCATTTTAGCAGAGAATTCAACGGAACAGACGCAGAGATTTGCAGTTGTGAGTGTATCCAATTCATGCCTTTAACCCATAATGATATGCATATCTTATTATATCTAACTAAAGTGTTGACGAAACGCCAGTTCTCAGTAATAAGGAATACGTTTAAAATTAACTTAAGATATATAGAAGCAGTTATATGCAAACAATAGTAATGGTTTGAAACTGAAATAACTGTCAAACACAAACAACATGGATGAAACGGCACTCCTGTGGGAAACAATGGGGTAAACTATTAGAAACACAGCGCATTTAGCTATGGATTTCACATTCGTATGTGTGTGCCGCATAAACCTAAATTTTATTTATAACAATGCGACACCTTTTTTTAATGTTCTTTTAAAATAAATGCTACTGACAACATGTTTTTCCGTCCGATTCAGATCAGCAAAATTGATGAATATTGACCGATATTTTGGATTGTGAATTCATGTATATATATATAATGAACGTAAATCCAATAAATGAAAATAAGTTCCACTGAATGAAATAGTGCTTCTATGACAGAATTGTGAACTATAATTATTTCAAACTCTGTGGTTTGCGTATTAAATAAATGTATTCTTATGTGAAACTGATAAATATTTAAAGGCAATCCGATTTATTACTGTAGCAAACTAATTATTATTGGTTATAGTACTTGATCTTTAGACGTGGTGTCGGAGGTTTTCCTATGGGTCACACGTATGGGTACACGTACACTCAGTTTGAAATATATTCATGTGTACATTACAAAGTATTATTTATTGGGTTTGGCAAACGTATGGCACCTATATAGTATCAAAAAAATGGAATATAAGAACTGGAATACACGTTAACGACTTCGCGAACACGACAATGCACTAAATATAGGGTGTTGTGACTTTCCGAAATGATACTCATTTATATTGATTGTTACGAACCAGACGTTTATTATAAAACAATAACAATTACAGCACAAGAACACAAATAAAAAAGTTTTTTTTCTCAAATATATCCAATCCACCAATCCAATAAATAATCCTGTTCCTGATCCTATTGGTGTTAAATATTGTCCATGGAATGCAATGTCTTTCAGAATGTCACCATGTGTAAGTATGAACACTTTGATCTTAAATCCAAAACAAGATATTTGCTATATCCAATAAAACATAGAGTGTAAGTACACACAGTCAACTCAACGACTTGACCACAGATATAAAAGAATACCCCGTCAATAAGTTGATCATACTTATATACCTCGAGAAATTCTCAAGACGTTCCAAATTGTCTAGAATAGTCTAAGTATAGTTATGTAGCATACAAGTGAAATAAACAACACATAGCAATTTCAAGAACAATATAGAAAGATACACAGATAAAAAATACTTTGAGAAAATAAACACAAGTATAACAGTTCATTAATTTAATGACTATAATCACATGCATAACATGATGCATGCAATATTCATTATATATGCATTTTCCAATGTGTAACTAAAAATCAAATTAATGACTTTGTCATTTAAAAGGCAAATACATACGCTTAATCCCAACGTGGATTTAATTGCATTGGTTTCAAGCGGCGATATCCTCGATAAAACCATGTTCGTGCGTTGTGTCTGGTCCGGTATTTCGTATTGCATACTGTGTTGCAAAGGCCACTGATCACTATGATGTAGGAACATTGACGTTACTCTTTTGCTGACGAAGATGTGATATTATAAGTCTTTACATAATTTACATTTTAAGATACTGTAGTGTTGGGGAGACAAATGTTTACCTCAAACCCGCCCAGAATACATTTAGAGATATACGTTATGCTATAATTATTCCTGACGACTCATATGTAGGATGCAAACAGAATGCATTTATGAATTTGAACACCGTAAACAAGTTTTATTTTTGTATAAAATGAACGTTTGTACAATAGCGTTAAACAAAATATGATATACAAATACCCGGCCTGTTAGACACTGATTGCATTAACTAAACAGCAAAACAGTTACATTAGATTGCATCGAACTTATAGTATTTAGTAATCGCTAGAGTTAACGAACACAATTTTGAGGAAGACAAGGTCATGACAAACGCAATACAAATATACCATCCACACATTCTTTGTAATGCATATACACAACCGGTATAAAATTATTAAGTATATTACGTGTTGTGCACGGTTCCTGTAGGAATCAAACTCATGCATCGGACATCGAAAAACTCAGTGAAAACTAACAACATTCAACATGTGTGCAAAAACATAAAATTTACTATTATCAATATAAACTAAGTTTATGCGAAATGCCTCGATTGGGAAAACAACAACAACACAAAACAACATCGAGCTGTTTGAAATACAGCTGACGTTTGTACAGGTTGATATAGGCATTGTTTTATTTATTTTAATTTACAGTTTATTTTGCACCATAGATTTATAAAAAAGAATTTACTACATAGATATATTGCTTTATAAAATGTTTATATTCTTACATACCAACGGTCATATGCTTATAAACAGATCCGTAATCTTACAGATATCGTACGTTGCACAGTTCCAACACTCACTTTGCAAGTGACATGATTTAATCTATGGATTATCTGGGATATTTACCTTAACAATATTACCAAGCCTATTTATTCTTAGCTAAGTAGCGAACTGCAAAAAAAATATATAATTATTTTAGTATTTTATTATATTCTGCTGTACATGGTCCTTATACCAAAACCGGTGAGATTGTACTGCTCATTTACAAGTCAATGTCGCGATCTAAATATGGAGCATAATTTACTGGAGTAATAATAACGTTGTACGCGTTGTTGTTTGCTCATTTGTAGGGTTAGTTGCATTTTAACAACGACTCAACGTTTGCCTTAAAATATGTTTCATTTGAACAATAACATATTAATTATGAATCATTTAAAGAGGTGCTAAAAATGAACAACACGAAAGTATGCATACACATTCAAACACAGAGTGAAGTACATGTACTATAATATTTGTAGTTATTAGTTAGTATTAACGTGTGTCAATTTTAGTCGTGTAAAACTCTAAGCATATATTTACAGCCTTCCAATGACAGCGTATCAGATCGTTACATGTATATACATTCGCTAACTACTCAAATATTAATGTAACTTAAACAAAACAGAATCGTTTGATAGTCTGCACTTTGTTTAGTAATTAGAATATGATAACCTTTCTTGTTCATGTTCATATATCGGACACAAAGACAAACTGCTATCGAGCTTATACACATAATACTTAAAGACACTTTCACTGAAATATGAATCTGTACGTGATACCAATGACAGCGCTACATCTTTCATTCTACCTTACCGCTTCTTGCACACCGTTTACTCCAATGCAATATGGACGTAGAGTTACTGTTTTAACGTGCATTTATATTTGGTATATACTGTACCAATTTATATATTATTTTGACTTTACTAATATTAAATTATATTTATTATTTTTATTTATTATACATTGAATTACAGGCCATTTACTTTGACTGACTTTTATATGTAATTATTTTATAAATTCTTCTGTAAAATAAACCTACTTCCGTGAACAGACCTACACTTGCATGTCCCTTTCACAAAATTGCGAATCCAAATCAAATAAACTACATGATTTAACAAAAAGCCGTATTGTTATAATTTTCACCTTCGTGATCCACCTTCGTGTAACTCAATATGCTACAGTGATAATAATCAACTGCGGCGAGGGCCTATTCTTATTTTATTTATGGCAAGTAGTTAAACCCGTTTACAATATAACCGCGCTATTTGGGAACGCCAATTATATTTCAATCAGGAAGTTTTAAATGTTTCAGGTAAGGAGCAGCATGCGTGAATTAAGCGAATGACACTGGTTAGTAATCTAACAGACATTTGTATTTAAAACTTTAGATAACCAGAATGTATCACAATAAGATTATGTTTTGAATTTCGGATTAAAAAAGCACACGGCAAAGGTAACGGTTTTGTTTTACTTTTTGCGATGTTTTGGACTTGTTAAAGGAATGCCTTTGTTAATTAATCAGAGACAGGAGACGTAAAAAGACCAAATTATTAACTATAACAAAAGTCTTTCAAATTGTTATTAATGTCTCTTTAAAGTAATGCAGGATTCAAATGTTGAGTTTGTCTGGTGTTGACCAAACCATTGCAAATCAAACATTTAAGAACGTATTTTTACTCATTTAAAAAAAGAAAAACGGAACAAACTACTGATTTTAATTAGTCTTCTTCATGTATAAATACAAAATTTAAACAAAATACAGTAAAGGCCCCATGTCGTCTCATTAGGTAACGTCAGTTTTGGCGTACTGTTCACACAGAAATAACTATGTAAAAAAGTTATATTTATTAAATAACACAACTATGTACAAAATACATATTTATGTACCAAATAAACATATGTATTATTTAATACATATTTTAATGATTGCACAACTTATTTAACACATAATACATTATTGGTACAAACTAAATGGAAATAACTGTTTTAAAAACAAAATAATATATAAACCAATTACACTGCGCAATTTATTATCAAAGTTTTAGGAATCCATGAACAAAACATGCCAAGTAACTATATACATAAAAAATGTACATTGTTTAGTTTCCAATTTATGAGTTTCCATGATATTCTTATGTAGAATATATTTATGTTTGTTTTGAACTTTACATGTATGTGGAAGTAGGACGCCAACTGTATTTGGATTGTGGTTTTATTATTTAATGATAAATCTTAATAAAACACAGCTCTTTCCATTTGACATGCTCTCAATACTATCATATTCAAACACTTGAAGTGTTCAATCGTTCCATATTCCTTTCATATCCAAACCAATTTTGCCTTTTGTTCGATGTTTTTTATACACCATTTGTTTTTTGTCTTGGATATAACCGTACATTTATATTATCCCTATTTAACAGTAACACAACTAATTGTCCTGTGAATGGTCGCAGTGGTGTTATGGATATGGTGTCCCTCTTGATCTTTCAGAGCTTATGTTTTAAGCTCATCTAGTAGTATTTATTAGAGTCTGGCGTGTGCTAATGGGTTGTTCAAAATTGAGGTAGTTGTTTCTAAGACATTAAATTCACTGGTAAGGTGAAAACAACAACAACAACAACAACGCAACCTCGTTTCAATTACAAAATGTGTAAAAAGGGCAAAATTTGGATATCAGCATTGAAAAAAAACACCCAGGTCAATTACACAATGAGCTTATGAACGCTATATGCATACGTGAATTACCCAATTTTGAGCTTCACAATTCAATATAGTTATCAGTACTTCAGGTTCACTCTATATCAATGCTATTTAGTGTGTTTTTTAAATAAAATTAAATAACCTGTCTGTGAATCGAACCCGCAACCTCTGTCTAAATAGAGCGCTCTCTTGGCTATAGTAACCGGGTCGCTACACATGTCTCTGATATAAGTGCATGTGCTTTTCGAACCTGAAAGCGAATTATACGCAAACACAGCATTTTTAAATTTACACTAACATTTATGAAATCAAGCTTGAATGTTTATTTTGAAAAATTTGCTGTTTGCAAACGCAGTTGCAGTTAGACCGCATTATAGCAGAATACTTTGCTAACGGAGCTAATTATTGTTATGCGCGTTTGTTGTCTTACATGGAATGTTAGCAAGGCTTACATGTCCGCACGTCGCTGCACAGTGTAGGACATATCGTTTCGGTGAAGAATTGTTAACACGGAATTAAATGCAAAGTTGAAAACTTTAATAAGTGGCATCAAATTTCAGATAAAGTCGCTGTGAAAATAACACTGCAAGCTTGATGATCTAATATTATACATTTAAAGGGGCATTTAGACGGGTTTTCTCACAAATATAGACACATATTAATGCAATATATTTTCTTACTTTCTAAAATATATTTGCGAGTAACAACCCCAATTTGAGGCAATCGGTAAGAAAAAAAACTATATACAAAGATAAAAAAACAAAATGTTACACTGTCCCAGTAGGATTTAAACTATTGCCTACAAAATCTAATATTTCAATAAAAAGCCATTATTTGTTTTAAGAAAATTAAAACTTTTGATATTATGAAAAACCTTAACTACAGTCGGTTACAATGCCAGTGAGATCCGTTATAAACATGACTGAATCGATACAGGTAAATACGACGATTTATAAATGCATACGATTGCAACGTGTTTATAAACTGAAATTCATGATTTCCCTTATTTTCAGTAACTGGATTAATACCCTTATTATCAACAAAACTGACACCAACTATACATGATTATTCATCTATTTTTACTGTTTGTCCTGGAAATAATCAGTTAAACCATAGTAGTTTTTATTCATTTTTCATTGCACTGAGGAATGTACTTTATTAGGATAAACTACAGAGACATATCACTTTCTCAAACATTTTATATTCATAAGTATCAACGAGAACCGATGCATAGTCCCGACACTCACTTTGCAAGCGGTATGATTTAATGTACGGATTATTTGAGATATTACAAAAAACAATATTATCAGTATATAGTAAGGAGCACACTGAAAGAAGGAAGAAGGAAGTGAAATTTAAGCGTCAACTGAATATAATTTACATGCACAATTTACACAATTATGGGCAATTTTATGTTTATTGCAGGTCAATTAGGCAATCAAAATATGGTGCACAGATAACGGGAGAAAATTTTAACGCTTTATTTTGACTACACTATCTTTCTCATTTTTATGAATGAATGTACACCTTGCACAAGTTTTTTATTTGATGGATAACATATTAGTTGTAAATCTTTTATTTTGAATGCTAACTACAAATGTATGCATACATCATCAACAACCTAATGTGAAGTAATACACAGTTAATATGTCAACATTTAAGTCGTATAACACTTTTGAATATATTGGCAACTTTCTAATAAATATGTATTAGATTTTTTACCAATATTATGCAATAACATATTTCCACTGTTCAGTAACTTAAATTTACAATTCAGATAACCAGAATTTGACACAGGATTTGGATTATATGACTGTGTTATTAACTTCGGATTTTAAGAAAATCAAATCAAAGGTAACGTTTAAGTTTGTGATTTGCAATTCCCATTACTGATCATTAAACTACAAGGACGGTAATTAACACAATTAAAGCACGGTATGAGTCACATACATTTACAGTTTGTATGTTAATGACCAAAACATTGTTAACACACATTTATACACGTTTAATACAAATAGGATTATACTGGTGTGTTTCTTATCTGTAGAATACAGGAGGGATCACAACTCGTCTCAAAGGTCTATTAAATATGTTTTGTTTGGACCTATACATGTATGTGGACTGTTGCACAAGGTAGCACTTCAAATGTATATTGATATTGTTTTTTTATGTGGCGAATACTATGTATATCTTTATCAAACAGATGGATTAACTTGTTGTATATATCAAATACTTTACCTATGGAGAGACGTACACTACTGTTTGTTTGAACAGATAAAAATATATAATGCAATAAGAGAAACGTGTATCTTTGATTTTTAGTAAGGCAAATCACCGTAGGACATACTGTAATGGTAAAAGCATTTAAAGATACACATTGTATTGTAAGCAATAGATTTCAATAAGACGCATTAACATTATCGGAACAAATATTAAACAGCATAATATAATTTTATAATTTTGTTCTGAATTGTGTACACTTAATGTTGGCTTCGCATGTTTTCTTTGTTTTGTTGTGCACTGTTAATCGCTGTTATTTACACATGATGACGCTTTAATTACCGTACCGTATTTAGTGTTTAGTATACGATACTGCGTATAAATCCATCAACTTTCAATATAAATATTTATGATTACTATCATAAACGCTGTATTCAACCGTATATTCATATACATATTCTACAAGTACAGTGTTCATTCGTTTCATACGTTGTTTCATATCCAAACTACGTTTTCCTTTTTGTCTGTGTGCGTCTTCAGTGCCGTGAATTTGTATAGACAATGTGTCTTTTGCCTTAAATATAACTGTGCAATTAAATGCGGACAATAATTAAAGTGTTTGCCTTGATACATATCCCGAATCAAGGAGTGGTCTTCATGTTATGAAATGTAATTACATATGTATGTATGCTACCATTTTCTAATTTAATTTATGAATATGAAACATACAGACTGCAAAAGTGAAGTTCACAGTGATAACATTCATGCCTACATGCAGAATGTACTTCACCTCGAACTGCATGTAGTATATGTAAGTATATTAACACAATTTATCTATTTTCCAATTATATCCTAACTGATCATATTTATTATTGTTTGTTTTTTCCATTGCGTGGTGTAACAATTATAATATGTTGAACTTATATCGTATGATAAATAATTTGACATGGAAACACATATGTGTTTACTAGATAAGGATAGTTCAACTTTCCAATTATAAATGCGCTTATAGACCAACTGTGAGCTTCATGAATCAATATGATATTAGAACTCAAGATAAACATGTTTACACCGTAAATCAAGGAAATGTATCAGTATGTTTGCCTGTGTTTCAACCTGTTTCGAAAGTGACATTTAGTTTGTGGAATTTAAGTTGCGGTGAGATTACTTTTGATAGCCTTAGTTGATAGCTTTGCATTTTCTGTATATGAAAGTCAACACTTTCTAAAGTCACGATCAAAACATTACTGTTGTATTATCACATTTGCTCAGATGAATATACCATTTGTTAGAAAGTTTTTAAATATTTTGTATATATTTACTCTTCAAAAACTCGCCTCTTTGTCTGTTTATCCGAATTCTAGATCAACTGCCATTCTGTCCTTCCCGGTGTCAAATGCTCTTTTGTAAGGATATTTTTTTCCATTACACTCCACGACAGTCCGTCATTCTGTACGATCGTCCGTCCAGTACTTCTTTTCGGCGCTAGATGTCAGGAACTATTTATTCAAATTCAAAGAAACTTTATATACTGCATCGCTATCAGAACATGCGCTTATTATTATTATTAATTCGAATTCAAAGCAGCATACCTACCAAGACGACATGCGTATATTGTCAAGTCGTTCCGGTCTGATGATGTTTTAGGGAGTTATTGTCATTTGTTGTTTTTTTGCTGGGCCCGACTTCAACTTGGCCATGGATGGAGGAATGTTATAATTACATGTCACACATGTCTACCACAATGACATTGTGTGTAGCGCTTATGAATCAGGTACTTCGGTCACACCTAAATGTAAAATGTCTAAATTGGTAATTTGCTTCTCTGTGCTTAAACCTACCATGATTTAAAAACTACTTGGCACAAATGCTATCCTCAATGAGATGTCTTGAAGCGCAAATGAATCTTGTCCGTAGGTCAAAGGTCAAGTTCACACTAAACGATCAGATTTCGAAATTGGCTTTTCCGTACTATAAAGTTGCCATGGATTGAGAGGTTTTCACAAAGTATTGTAGGTCAAATTCATGGTTATACTTTACCGTCAAATACCGAAATTCGCTTGTCTGGACTTATAACTTGGCCATGCTTGAATTGATTTTAATATATCTTTGCAAACATGTTTACCTCGACCAGACGGTGCATTGCTCTAGTCCTTAAATTAAAGGTCATTGCTACAATTATAGGTCGAAGAGGTATCGGGAAACAGTCATCAGGTCTACCTTTTTTTCCTGAATAGCGTGCACGATTTTGTTGCCATCGCATGTTTTGTTTGCTTTTCCGCATTCTGTAAATACCCACATGAATAAGTTAAGTTTTCAATACAATAATGCACTTATTTACACATGGAAAAAGTGTTCAATGCAATAATGCACTTATTTACACATGACAAGTGTTTAATGCAATAATGAATTTTTTTACAGCAATTAACTATTTGCCTTAATACTTATTCAGTAGCAAGGAATGTTTGTCAGGTTATGAACTTTAATAACAAGACGTAGGTTTGCCTTTTTTATAATTTACCTTTTAATTGCAAATAATTTAAGGCTACGCTCGAGAAAAATTATGTATTGTTAAGTTAATATACGGACTGTATAAACGACGGTACAGCGATGACAATCATTCATAAATGCAGGATGTTATTTACCCCTAACTAGTCTACATAATAAGCCGAAATCATCTACATCTTCAGGATTCCCTAACTGAAAGTAAAGCTAATCTTCCGTTTAACAATTATTGTTTGCTTAAATATTAACGGCACATTGGACATAGAGGCACATTATTTGGGATAAGGCTATTTCGACTTTCCAAACTATAAATGCGCTTATTATGCAATTGTGAGCACGTAAATCAATATATCAGGACATTAGATAAAAATACACCTTAAATACACCATGGACAGGTATTCGTAATTTTTCATGTGCTTCAACCTAGGCCGCAAGTGCGATTTTACTTGTGGAAGTTTTAGTGAGGTAAGATCAGTTTTAGATTGCTTTTTCTTTAACATGGTTTATAGCTGTGCATGCGGCATATGAGAATTTCTGAAGACATTTACGTTTGAAAAAAAAAATCATATTTGCTGCGATTAGCATTTGGCGTAGTGTGTTTAATATTTTTTTCTAAATGCTACTTCTCCAGTATCCTAATACAATCACACTGTATTTTAAGTGGTAAGTAACTACTCAAGCTGTCGGTTGCGTGTGATACTGATTGTTGGACTGTTGGCGCAAGCCAACAGGATTTAGTAGTTGTATTGAGAAATCGGTCTCGAGGGAACTACTTCTTTACTCTGCATGCTACGAGTCAGTAAATCGATAAATTACTGCGCTTCGCTCGCTGAGAAGTGAGGCTTTCTTTTATCGATGATGCTTTCTCTGAATAGATAATAAGATATAGATCCGACTTAAAACACTAATAAACAACAATACTAATTCATTTAGTATACATCCACAAGTGAATTGACGTTATATCTATTCACATAGGTATGCTAGCGCATCTGTTTGTGCTGTTTACTGGTTAACTGCGTATTACATCGTATTGCGTATGTTTAACAATGTTTATTGACTCGGTACATATAGCGGAGCAGTCGTAAGGACTCGATTGACGATTGCTATTTTTTCTGATGTATGTATACGAATTGTGGAAAAGCATTGTACTTCTAAAGAGAGTTTTGATTGAATTTTACCAATTAAGCTTATTTTTAATTAAATTGGTATTTACCTAGCATAGCGCTTGTGATAAAAAGCACTGAACATTGATTCGAAAATATAAGGTTTATCGACTATTTTTACCCGTTGTAGATTGACTTGTATGCATTGAACTCTGTTTGCTTTTTAAATACTTTGCACAAAAATATATTTGGCTCCAACGAATTATAAATTCTAATGATGAGACTATAGATAAATAGCATTGAATTGACGCGCGCTATATAAGTTTTAAGTTGCAAAAGACATTGGTCTGGATCTCCATCTTCAATTAAGTCACATACCAGCTTATACCAATTTGTTTCAAGTAGAGTGTATAGTTATGTGTTTCGAGATTTGTTTTGTAGAAATGATATAACATACAAGTGGCTTACTGCAATAAATGTTTCTTATGATAAAAAAATACTCTAATATTTCATTTGCATTTAGTTTCGTTTTTCGCCAACAGTCTTTCTACGCTGTCAGCGTTTTGATTTATGTGCGATTTCAAATTTAGGTTACGAATGCACAGAACGAAACACACACAAATTATAGTATCAACAATTTGTCCTACAGTGAAATTAAACGCACCATCTAAACCACCTTTAAATCTAGGGTCGCTGTTTTAACATATATTTATATTCTGTGTCATCTATACCTATTTAATAAAGTTATATTTATGTATTATTTTGAATTTATATACACATTAATAAAACTTTCAACATCTTTTCTAAATGTTGTACACTACAGATGTATTTCGTAATTCGTTTGATTATGGGCATTTCGCGCTAAATCATTTCTACTTGTATTGATTGTACGAAAAATCAGCAATAGCAAAAACACGTCAGCAAACAGCTGAAAACACATTCCTGAATCACAAGTTCGTATGTTTTCTTAAATAAAAAACTTTTTTACAAGTACTAATATTGCACTAAACATAAAACGGACCAATTCAGGACCGCTAGAACCCAGCCAAAACCATTAAAAAATAGATACACACGTTAGCAACATAAATGCGTTATTTGAGAACGCCAAACCCATTTCAAATGAGGAAGTTTTAAATGTTTTTGTTGAGGACCATTGTGTGTGAATTAAATAAATGCCACGGTATAGTAACTTCTGTTGAAGCTTAATTTTAAACTACAGATTATCAGAATGTGTCACAACATTATGACTGTTGAAAAGTGTTGAACTTCGGATTTAAAAAAAAAAGGCAAAGGTAACGTTTTTGTGCGATTTGTGGTATTAGTTAAAGTTCATTCTTATATTCTTTTAAATATTCGTACTGACCTTACTGGCTATTCAACGACAAGGAAAGTAAATAACCCAAACTGTTACTGTACTCGTACTCATTATATATTTTTCATTAAAGAAAGATAGGAGTCGAATATCTTTAGAAAAAGATATCTTTATGGACATTTTATATAAACAAGTCAGTATGTTTTGGAACATAACATCATAAATCAATCAGGCACCTGTTCACAGATTGGCAAATTGACAATTTTGCCAACTTTTTGTCACAGGATCCAAAAATAAAAGAATAGTGTGTATAAAGGAGCAAAATAACTCTACGGACATAGAAATATACTGCAAATACCGTTTCGTTAATGAATGATCATCAGTTGAAATTGAGTAAATTATAAACGATGTAATAATTTGGTGTGTTTCTGTTGTTTTCATGAAAATTGTTGACAACACGTGGATCTCTTACATTAAGTACAAAATGCAGTGACACATATTCAAGTCGGAATGGTCGAGTGGTTAAAGCGTTAGCCTTTTGATCCAGAGGACTGCGGTTCGATCCCCGTGGGAGCAACCTTTTTATTCTGTTCTATTTTTTTCCTTTTTCTCTTTATTATACTTGAGCTCTTTAGTTCCGATGCTGAAATCTGTCAATTTAAGTCATTTAATGGCATACTTAAAAATACACACATCTGTGAACAAGTCCCTTTAAGAAGCATTGAACACAACTATGTTTACACATGATGATCTGTGGTATAAACACGTTATTGACATTCAACACAACTATGTTTACACATGATGTTCAAATCTGTGGTATAAACACGGTATTGCCATTGAACACAACTATGTTTACACATGATGTTCAAATCTGTGGTATAAACACGGTATTGCCATTGAACACAACTATGCTTACACATGATGTTCAAATCTGACCCGTATTTTTTAAAACTGTTTTAGTTTCAGGATACAATGACGCATGTATGTGGGATCTTTAAACAAAATCTGTCGTTTGGAACAAAAGATATTCGTATATTTGATAAATTATTGATGTTTTCACATGCATATTTAATGCATAATTAACCTCGTAAAGTGGATTACAAGTCATTTGCTGAATGAAAACTGTAGATGAAGCGCGTTTTATCATTAAACTGCATGGTATATTACCAAACGAAACATTAAAATGAAGGCCGGTGACAACTATTCTTTAAGACTGTTTTAGTTTTAGGATACATTGATGCATATTTGTGCCAAGTTTTAAGAAAATCTGTCGTTGGAAAAAAATTGTTGGAAATTGTTGCGAACGGCTTGAACATGTCTATATCAGATACAAATGTTTCACATTCAACCTTCGATAAAGTCTTTTAGTCAACTCATCCATATTATTTAAGTCGATGAGATATTTCACTTACTTCACAGAACCTTATACGATGTCACCGTAGGTTTTCTTTCTTTCAATGCATGCCCTTCAATTGTTATTTCTGTTAGAAGTTTGGTCTAAGACTGTATTAACCAATTGTCTGCAAAAACAAAACGCTGAATTATGTAATAGTATAATTCTTTTCGAAATAATGTTTAAACTCGTATTGTGTATTTATTACAGTTTGTCGTGTGGGAATTCACATTAAGAGACTTGTTTCCAATATTTTAAATGCACTGATATGACGAAAAGAAACACAACCTCGTTTCAGTTACAGAATTTGTAAATAAAACGTCGGCTTAAAAAAATAAATCCCAAGTCACTTACACAAAGAGTTTATGAAAACTATATGCATGCATTAATTACCAAATTTGTTAGCTTCACAAATCATTATACCCCCACAAACGAAGTTTAGGGGAGGGGGGGGGGTATATAGGACTGAGCTTGTCGGTCTGTCGGTCCGTCGGTCTGCCGATCTGTCGGTCTGTTGGTTTTTGGTTTCCGGATGATAACTCAAGAAAGGCCTGACATATTCAAATAAGTTTTGGTACACATGTGTAACATCATACAATACAGGTCAAGTTCGATGTTGGTTACAAACCACTAAATTAAAACCACACAATGAGTTATGGCCCCTTTTCGACTTAAAATTCCCTAAAAACATGATTTCCTGACAATAACACAAGAATGACTTGACATGTTCAAATAATTCTTGGTATACATGTGTACTATCCCAAAATATGGGTCAAGTTCTACTTTGGTTATAAACCACTAAATTTGACAGATTAATGGCCCTTTATTTGACTTAAAATTCCTAAAAACAGGGTTTCCTTACGATAACTCTACAATGGCTTGATATATTTAAATAATTATTGGTACACATGTGTAGCATCGTAAAATACTGATCACGTTCGACTTTGGCTACAAACCACTAAATGTTGACACTGTTATGGCCCCTTATTAACTTAAATTCCCCCTAAAACATGGACAAAAACTAATGATATTATTTTTTTCCAAATACACTGTTGTCCATTCACAAATTAAAGCATTCTCTCTCTGTCCATTTGTTTTGAATGGATGCCATAGTTTTGTGCCAAGGATATATTGTGGGGGTATATCCGTCTCTCATGTGACAATTCTAGTTATATTAGTACTTCAGGTGCACTCTATATCAAAGTTATATATATTTGTTTGAATTAAAAAACCTGTCTGTGACTCGAACCCGCAACCTCTGGATAAAAAGGGCGAGTGGGCTTTCTTTGCTACCGTAACTCGGTCGCTACACATGTTCCTTATATAAGTTTATGCTGTGGTATACCATTTTAACTCCAATCTTAAGGGTTGTGAACAAATAAATAAAGAGTTTACAAAGTGCAAGTGGTTTTTAACACAGTTCATCAATATAATGTCACGTTGTATGTGCATTTCGCACTGTTGCGTGTTATAAGCAAACACAGTATACATGTATTAAAATGAAGCTAATTTTTATGAAAGCACGATTGAATCATAATTTGATAAATACACATGACACACAGTTGCAGTTAGACCACATCAAAAAAGAAAAAAAAATGCTAAGGGAACTAATTGTTGAAATGCCTGTTTGTCGAACACGGATTGTTACCCTTTAATAAATACGTTACCGTCCAATTTGGCAATGCATACCTTTCCTCACGTCGCTGCACCCTTATTAATATCTGATTTTGTGTCAGTAAAGAAAAGTTAACACGCAATTCAAATGCAAAACTTGAAAACTTTAAGAGGTGGTATCAAATTTCTTACGATGCCGCTGTGCAAATAACTCAATCTGCAAAGCATGATGGTCTACCAGCTACTTTTTACAAGGGAATATTGATGTCGACGTTATTTGACATAGATAGCGATGTATATCGAAACGATATAAAGGAAATTATTATATTATATACAGCTCCAATGGGATTCAAACTCATGCCTGCAAAATTGCAAATTTCAATGAAAACTCCCTGCGCTTCTTTCATTTTATGAAAAACTGTTGCTCCATGATAATTAACCTATTTCAACCCGTTTTTAGTGAAAACATATTTAAACAAGAGGCTTTTATGCGAAATACATATTTTACAAAACAAAAACAAACGGCAACAAACAACAACAACAACATAACATGGAACTATATAATATACGGCCTACGTTTGGGGCATTGCCGACTATTTTTAGTTGTATCTAACCTATTCAACGTTTGTAATGGCTCGCATGCGCGTCGAGGTAAATTATATGCATTTGAATTATAGTGATTTTACTACTACTAAGTTTCAACGTCCGCGTGTCACCGAGGATAACTGTTTCTATTATCAGTATATATACATTTGTATTGGTTTTTATAAATAGAGTCATCAATATCATGCTCGGTATATGAAGTTTGCAATTGTCAAAAAGCCCATTTAATGGTTTGCTTGATTTAGACTCTCATTTTGTTTTTTTGGTTCGAATGTTGAATTGTAGTGTGTATTGTACTTGATTTATGAGATAGGAAAAACAACATAGACCTATCGCTTGGTAAAACTGTTTATAATCTTATGCATCTACGATCACCTATTTATCAACAGATCTTTTATTTCACAGTTATGGTACGATGCACAGTTCTCACACTTACTTCGCAAGGAGCATAGATGAATTTTAAAATAAACATTATACATTCAGATATTAAAATAAACATTATACATTCAGATATTAAAATAAACATTATACATTCAGATATTAAAATAAACATTATACATTCAGATATTAAAATAAACATTATACATTCAGATATTAAAATAAACATTATTATCACTCTATAACACTTTTAGTTAGGAAACTAAAAGAAGGAAGTTAAATTTAAGAGTCAACGCAATATAATCTACATGCACCTGTTTCACAATTATGTGGAATTTTATGTTCATTTCAATGTCAATTTGGCAATCAAAATGTAGAAATATGGTGCATACTTAACTGGAGAATAATAACGCTTTACTTTGTCTACACATTGCTGGCTCAGTGTTAGGAAAGTTGGAAATTTAGTTAACCTTGACTCAAGGATTGCCGTGCGAAAGTTTTATACTTGAACTGTAACATAATAGCTATAAATCATTTAATTTAAATGATAACAACGAAAGTATGTATGCATAAACAGAAAATTAATGTGAAGTAATATACTAGTTAATATGTCCCTATCTAAAGTCATATAAGACTCTATAATTGGTTACAACATTCTTATGAATGCGTATTAGATTTTCTTTACTTATATTTTGCAATAAAATAAAATTCCTTCCGTATATAGACATACATTGGCATGCCTGATTCACAAATTTACAAACAACAACATTTTAGCAAATAGCCGTCTTGTGCTAATTTTCAACATATGATCTACCCTCGTTGCAACACAATATACCACGGTGATAACAATCAACTATTGCGAGATCCCATTTGTATTTTATGTACCACAGTTAGACCAGTCTACAATAGAATTGCGTTATTTGGGAACGCCAAACCCATTTCAAACAGGAAGTTTTAAATGTTGTAGGTGAGGAGCACTATGCAATTGATATCTGACCCAAAATGCGAGCGTCTACTGTAGGCCAACATATCTGCGAAGTATTTATTCCAAAATGGGATATATACACAAATAGATCTAGCTACTCGTATGGTGAAATGTTTTAATCTTTATTTTCCAACTTTACTTCATTCTTAGGTCGCTTTTGATAGTAGAATGCAAAATAAAACAGCACATTACGTAAATATACGACTGCTCCTACCCAGTCGTACATTTATGTATGAAATTTATGTAGTCTGACGCTACGATTTGTTTGATGAAACGTGATTTCGGTTAAACGTCGTAATTTATGTAAGTCGTAGTGTACGACTGGTAGTAAATCGTTGATGAAACGCCTCCCAGAATTTGATACCGTGTTCGTACTATATGACTGTGTTCTGAACTTTGGATTTTAAGAAAAAAAAACGCCAAAGGTAACGCTTATGTTTAAGGATTGCGATTTATATTACTGGTCAGGAAAGTAAATTACACAAAATATTCACTATACCGTATCGTTATTTATCATTCTGTAAAGCACGGTATGAGTAAAATTATTTTATGGTTTGTCTGTTATTGACCACAAAATTGTAAATAAATATTTATAAGCTTTTGATACACATATGTGTATACTGGTGCTATTTTTATTTGTGGAATAAACAAGGGATTCCAATTCATGTTATAGGGCTATTTGATATGTTTTGTCTGGAACTATTCATGCATGTCGACTTTTGCATTAGGTAGGACTACACATATATACTGATATTTGTATTGGTGAGTACAATGTATTTCTTTATCAAACTGACGGATTAACATTTTTTTCAATGTCCATTACAATGTACATTACTTATGGAAACACATTTAATATTATTTGTTTGTACATATAAAATATCTTGCTTTTTTATAGTAACGGTATCACCGTAGGCCATACAGTAATTTCAAAAATATTTAAATAATAGTTTACCACATTATAAACAACTAGTAAGTACATTAAACGGAGCAAATGTAACGCAATATAATTCCATGTTATATTTTTGTCTTGTATTTGTGTACACGTTAATGTGTACTGTAAATCGCTGTTATTTACACGTGATGATGTTATAGTTACCGTTTCTTATTAAATGTCCAATACAGTACAGCGTATTAACCCATCATCTATCAATATAAAGTTTCATAATTACTATAAAACCGCTGTATTGAACTATACACGTTTCAATGTGAAATACTTTCGATACAATCACATTCACCACGTGCAGTGTTAAATCGTTTCATATTTTGTTTGAATATCTAAACCAAGTTTGCCCTCTTTTATCTGTACGCGTTTGTAGACTTCCGGTAATTTGTAAACAGTCGCCATTTTTTTTTCATCTGACAATTTAAACCTCGTTTTCTTTACATAAGTGCCAGTTAATAGCCTCAAAATAACTCCCAATCTGTAAGTATGGATCATCTAGACAGTTTTGACTGTTACAGCAACGAAAATTCACAGGATGAACCATTTATTTACACAGAACCGATTTGTCATTCCACCGGCGGGAATATACAGGAAATTTTCGAGAGCAAACACAGGTGGTGAATGTAGCAGTGGTACAGTCATAACAAACCAACATGACTATGAACATTTATCTTTGGATGGAAATATGACAAAAATATTTAAACAAATGAAAATTTTTGAACACAAAGTGGATGAATGTTTACTAATGCACACAAAAATTATATCCATTGAAGGGTCATTATCTGATCACAACTCACGAATCAAACTCCTGGAATACAAATCTATTGACATTGAGGCAAGGAGCCGAAGAAACAATCTCATATTTGGCGGGATCAGCGAACAGAGAGATGAAACCTGCCACAATGTCATAGCCCATTTCTATGGCTGAACAGCTCCAGCTAACCCCTTGTCCTCATAAGCAGCGAGCACACCGTCTTGGAAGATTTTCTAAGGGTGCCACCAGAGGTATTATTGTGAACTTTCTGGACTATCAAAACACAGTTAATGTCCTCTCACGTGCAAACCGGCTAAGAGGGTCTCATTATAGCATCAACAGAGACTATCCAAAGGAAATAACTCGAGCACAGAAAGCACTTTGGCCAAAATACAAGAAACTTCGCGAAAGTTATCCACGCAGCAAAGTCTCCATAGTCTTCCCTGCAAAAATTGTTGTAGACGGCAAGGTAGTCGACGACATATTCCCTGACTGGAACGCGATCCTCCAGGGCAACAGAGTCTCTGCTAACTCACAAGCCTTCCAATCCAAGCAAGCACATTCCGAACCACCTTCCCACATCAGGAACCTAAACGTTAACCCTCCTGTTGTCAACACAATCACTGTCATCCCCAGAAACACAACAGTGCTCAACACTCCTGATACACCAGCCCAGAATGCTGAGCACATATCTAGGCAAACTCAGTCCGCATCCCCTGATCCTTCGAGGGCAAACACTCGTAAACATCCGCCGGTATCTCCTAGGACTTCCCTGAGCGCACAGTCCTCGGTGCAGGGGATACAACGTCCATGGGACACCTCTCGTACTGCCGAGTCTATACAAAACCGGAATACTCCACAGACGCCAAATTTGAACAGGGCTCCAGATGCCAGCAACCATCCCGACTAGGCCAGAGGGGGGGGGGTCGAATCACTCTCTAATCTGGAAGAGAAAAACATTAAATTAGGAACTTTAAACGTTAGTGGACTCAAGAAGAGATTCAATTACCCAGAATTCACTGAACTCATTAGTAATTACGACATATTTTGTATCTCGGAAAACCATACTGATGAACATGATATTATTAAAATAAATAACAATGAATATTTAGCCAAACAAAGAAAACAAGAGTATAAGAGTACATCTGGTGGCATTGGTATATTTGTTAAAGACCAACCTACTTCCTCAGTTAAAGTCCTACACTCAAACTCTGAATATGTACTATGGATATCCATTTGCAAATCATTAGCGAAACTTGATGAAATTATTATATAGTTTTAAATAGCAAAATGACTTTAAAAATCTTCTTCTCTGAAACCGCAAGGTCTAGAGGTAACATATTTGGTACGTAACATTTTATAGTGGTCCTCTACGAAGATTGTTAAAACGATGCCCCTGGGGTCTAAACTGGCCACACCCCGGGGGTCATATTGTTTACATAGAAAATTAACTTTAAAATCTTCTTCTCTGAAAGTCCCTGAGGTTTCATATTTGGTATGTAACATTGATTAGTGGTCCTCAACTTAAATTGTTCAAACGATGCCCCTGGGGTCAAAACTGGCCTCACCCTGGGCCTCACGTAGTATATGTACTTTTAACTAGCAAAATGACTTCTAGAGGTTTCATATCTGATTTGTAACATTGTATAGTAGTCCTCTACAAAGATTGTTCAAATGATGCCCCTGGGGTCAAACTGGCCACACCCCGGGGGTGACATGGTTTATATAGACTTAAATAGAAAAATGACATTAAAAATCTTCTCCTCTGAAACCGCAAAGCCCAGAGGTTTCATATTTGGTATGTAACTTTGTATGGTAGTCCTCTACAAAGATTGTTCCAGTGATGCCCCTGGGGTCAAAACTGGCCACACCCCGGGGTCACATGTTTTATATAGACTTAAATAGCAAAATAACTTTAAAAATATTTTCCTCTGAAACGTCAAAGCCTAGAGGTTTTATATTTGGTATGTAACATTGTGTAGTGGTGCTCTGCAAAGATTGTTCAAATGGTGCCCCTTGGGTCAAAGCTGGGCACCCCAGGGGTCACATGTTTTATATAGACTTAAATAGCAAAATGACTTTTAAGATCTACTCTGAAACCTCAAAGCCCAGAGTGGGGTCAAGATCGAGGTCACTGTTACTAAAAATAGAAAAACAGCTTTCGCTCAATAACTTGAGAACGTTTAAAGATATTTTAATGAATCTTCATACATATATTTCAGGTGAGCGACCGAAGGCCATCGTGGCCCTTTTGCAACTATTTATTGGCTGTTTTTCTCGTTCTGTACAGTATTTTAGTAGCAATACATAATCATAGCGTCCAAAGTATGTGTCAAATTATTGTAACGCAATTAAAGTGTAAACGGTTGTATCTATTGCTTACATAAGACTGGGATTTTGCGGTCGTGAATTGTTAATACTTGGGCTTGTATTGCCTTGACGTTGAGTAACATGTTTAGTACATAATTAATACTGGTAGAAATGTCTATTTAAGAAAATTTATCTTGTTATTCAGTCATGCGTATTTAGTGCTGTGTATTTTTGATTATCCAATTATTTGTAAAAATAAATACAATTAGTAGTTATTTTTTCAGTAAAAATCACGCATAAATATAACGTCGGTATAGTGCACACACTATAAACCAACCTTTAAACAGAGATCTCATTTTATAAACTATTAGTATATGTCCATATCATAATTGAAATTTGGTTTTAAATGTGTTTTTCTATTGCTAATCAAACTTATTAGCAACTTATTATGTCTTGCCTGTATTACGTTTCTAATATTCGCAAAACAACACTTACACACGTCTATCTGCTTCCTTCGAAAGCTACAGTCACAGTTTTGTGAATTGCTTATATCGATATGTATGGAAGACGTTGTTACACTATTCGTTTCCTCGTCTATCATAGAACTTTCTACCTCGCGTGATCCTGTCGTCTTTAGATATAACTCTTCCTTGTATTAACTTTTACTAGCTTCCAAAATGTGTTTACTTGAGCATCAAATATTGTTGTAGGTTGCACAGCTCTCAGATGTAGTATTAATTTATTTCTGAACATATTTTGTTTGTTGTCTATATTGGCTTGTCTTAACAATTATTATCATATTACTTTGATTCAATCTTGTCCGTCTTGTTGTTGTTTTGCTTTTGGTGTCCTTTCTAGCTCCACAAAATCATTGCAAGACAGACTTCGAAGTAAATACAATTTTCTTGCAGAAAGTGTACACGAATAACATGGAGACGAGACTTTTAGATATCCAGGTAAAACAGACGACACATGTTCAAAGCAATGGGACAGTAATTTGCAAGCTTGGCCATTAAGCAAATTATAACATTCCTTGTTGAGTGCTCATCGTAAATTAATCAACTAGTTTATACGTACGAATAAAGATATATTTTGAATCGCATGAACTGAGCATTTCTTTATTTCTCCATTCTGCACTAGCGACATAGAATTTAAAACAAAAGAGACATAGGGCCCTAGGTCGCTCACCTGATAATTTGGGATTGATGACCTAGTTTTTGACTCCATGTGACCCAGTTTCAAACTCGTTCAAGATATTATCTGGACAAAATTTATTAATGCTCTGAGCAATTTTCATGATGATTGGGCTATAAATGTAGCCTCTAGATTGTTCAAAATGTTTGGCCTGGTGATCTAGTTTTTGACCCCACGTGGCCCAGTTCGAACTCGTCTGTGAAATCATTGAAACAAATCTTCTGAGTAAGTTTCAAGAAGATTGGTCAAAAAGTGTGACTTTCAGAGTGTTCACAAGCTATTCTTCAATTTGCCATATTGATATATTTTTTGACCCCATATGACCCAGTTTCGAACACGTCCGATATATCATTGGTACAAAGGTTCTGGGCAAGTTTCATGATGATTGGGCAATAAATGTGGCCTTTAGTGTTCACTAGGTAAATGTTGATAACTCACGATGCACGATGGATAATAGGTGTGCTAAAAAATAAACCGCTCCTGGCGGCATTCTTGTTGACGAATCAAAATAATTTGAATTATTTTGGTAAAAGGCCACCCAATTAACATTTGTGTAAAATTATTTAAAAATCAAACCACTGGTTTCTTACAAGAAGAGTGTCTATGTTTTCAGTATATACATGTAGTCATATAAAGAAAAAAGACCCCTCTCCCCTTGTTTTTTTTTAAAATTAAAATGATCTCTGTATTTTGGTAAAGGACCACCAAAGGAACATTTGTGTGAAGGTATGTTGAAATCCAACAACAGGTTTCTTACAAAAAGTTTTCACTATGGCCATACAAATAAAAAGGAAAAAAATCCCGCTCTGGCGGCCATGTTTTTAACGAATCAAAATAATACGAAAGTAGAGGGCCAGAAAAGGTACGTTGGTGTGAAATTATTAAAAAGTTCCACCTGTGGTTTCTGACAATTTTCAAAGTTTTTAATAAAGCCATATAATGAAAACATGACCCGGCTCCTGGCGGTCATGTTTTTCAATGGAGCGCAACCATTTTCGAACTCAGCCGAGATATCATTAAAACAAATGTTCTGCGCAAGATTCAAGAAGATTTGTTTAAAAAATGTGACTTCTCTATTATTAACAATATTTTTCTTCTATTTGACCTAGTGACCTAGTTTTGATCCCACATGATCCACTTTCGAACTCTTCCAAGATATCGTTGGGACAAATGTTATAATCAAGTTTCATGAAGATTGGGCAATACATGTGACCTCTATAGTGTTAACAATGTAAATGTTAACGACGGACGACGAACGAGTAACGACGGACGACGGACAAAAGGCTTCTCAAAAGCTCACCATAAGCACGTTGTGTTCAGGTGAGCTTAAAAGTGTCTGTATTGCTGATTCAGTTGGAATTTCATCATGTTTTTTATTTATTTATATCATTGTACTTGAGTTATTATGTTGGTCAAAGGTTGAGTTAGACAAAGTAAAAGAGTATTTTTATCATTTACATGTTTTATTTTAAACCACGTGAGGTGAGAAGTTAATTAAATATATAATGAATATTATGAATAGCAATCTAATAAGTCGAGGAAACAGTGTTCACGCTAATGTTCTGAAAGGACTTGTCCATTCTGGCATAGGCCATACACTTTCAACTTGCCCGATTCTACCTCAACTTGTCCGAAATGTACGAAATGCAACCCAGAAATTACCTAAACAGTTCAAGCGACAGTGATGTTGTTCATGTAGTGAGTCACATGGAAAGATAATCTTGTGATGATTTTATATTAAAAAAAACTGGAAATTGTTTTATTTTTGGTTAATTAATCCTATAATTTCATAATTTTGTGTTGTTTTGTACTTGCCCTTTCGGGCAAACAGGTCAAAATTTTAACGTGCCAAAATTGATTTTTACTTGTCCCGGGCTTCGGGCAAGTGGGATATTTCGAAGACTGGGGGAAACATGTTCGTGTGTTTTAAATATTTGTTTAAACTTTCTAAACATTTTTTGTTTCTGTGCAGTTATCTGCATTTGAAATCGTGCACCCTTACATATGTATTTACTGTTAATTCACATAATTATTTTGAATTTTTTAATACATGACTAATTACTATTATTTAATTAATTTTATGCTTCAAATTAAGGTTTTCAAACATAATTTGAATAATTTATCGTCACATTTTAGCAAAACAAAAGGTTTAATTTCTCAAGATTTTAAACATTAACCAGCCCATAGTGGTAGCGGGGGGAATCAAAAAAGCAACAAGATGCAGCACCCTGCTATTTCCCTCTGGATCTTGCCCTACATTTCAAATAATATGTGCAATCATTTAAGTTTACTAACACAAGTGTTTCCATTCGTTTTACGGAATGATAAAATCCTTATAATATATTCGTGATTTCACTGATTCATCTTTCCTTGTATGTATATTTTATTTTATTACGTAAACACTAATATTATTTCTCATAATTATTTTATATTTTCTAATAAATAAGTGATAACAATGATTTTTTCATATTCAATTAAGGTTTGAAACACATGGTGTAATATTTGTTATTTAAATTAATATAAAAAGCTTAAATTTCGCATTAATGAATAATATAGTGAAAAGAGGTCAAATTTCGCATGAATGAATGAATGAATGAATAAATGAATGCATGAATGAATGAGTAAGTCAGTCAGTCAGTCAGTCAGTCAGACAGTCCGTCGGTCGGTCGGTCGGTCGGTCGGTCGGTCGGTCGGTCAGTCAGTCAGCCTATCCGTCAGTTAATCAGTCAGTCAGTCAATCCGTCAGTCAGTCAGTCAGTCAGTCAGTCACCCAGTCAACTTATCAATCAATCAATCAATCGAACAAAGCGAGTGATTAAGTCTGTAAGCGCGTGAGTGAGTGAGTGAGTGAGTACGTGAGTGAGTACGTGAGTGAGTACGTGGGTTAGTACGTGAGAAAATTAATCAATTGCGCAATTCAACCATAACCACCGCTAGAACGAGGTGAATTTGGATGAATTTGGTTGAATTCGGATGAAAAAAAGATTAAATTCTAAATATCGGGTAAAATGGGATTATTTATAGGGATTCTTAAGGGGTTAACCCCGGAACAAAATCCCGAACCCTACTGTATTTGTCAAGAAACATAATCGTAATTCCACAACCTTGTAACGACAACACAAATGCGTCTGCTGAATGGGAAAGTCATACTTGCGCCATTATTTTCCAGATTTGAACCGGAATTTGGACGCATATAAAAAATATTTTGAGTAGGACGATTTTTAAAAGTAGGTATATTTGAGGGATAAAAGTGTGTTTTAGTTCATATATTTTAAATATGTAATAATATGAACTCTTGGGTTTGTTTGCCAATCAAATAACTTTAGAACTAAGAGAAAAACAACATAATAATAATCATAATAATGTTGTTATATTTTTATTAAAATAAACCTAGGTTTTTATTTATATTAGCATTAATTACACATAATAAAATTATTAAAATAAATTAACAAAAACGTGTTATAAATGAACGTTAAATTAACTGAAATGTCATGTACCAAAATTACTTTATAAGTGCATTTTAATATGTAATATAAACAACTACCGTGTTCTTTCAACTGAAGTGTCAGTTCGGTGCCGAATAGACGCAAATGTAACAAGTGTAATGGAGAACGCAGACGAAAGATATACTTGCAGTAGGAAAACGTAGAGTAACCCTTATTATACGAAATAGGGATTTGTCATGTTTGCTATTTCGGAGTGTTCTTGCGCAATATATTATTTAAATTGCGGTTGTTTATGAACTTATTTTTTAACGAATAACATTTGCATACTTAATCAAAATTTAAATCTTTAATTATATGCATTGACGTATGACGTGCTTTCTTTCCATGTGAGCCGAAAAAACGTTGTTTAGTCAAATAAAGTTATTATTACGAAAATAAAGTGTGTTAAATTAACTTTAATTAGAATTAATATTTATTTACAGATTAAAACCCCCAATGACTATGTTATATATCGAGAAATTACACAACTCAATGTTAAACTGCCTAATAAAGCATGAAACCAAAAAAGAAACGTTGGTTAAGTACATTCCAATTGTCATGGTAACGTGAGTGATGTACACACATAAATACATGTTGTCATTTTAAAATCTTCAGCTTTGCAAAATCGACTGGTTAATTCCACTAGATTTACTATACAACAACTTATACAACAAACATAAGATTTCAGTCAAATATATTCAGACGTTTAAATTATCCACATTCAAACTTAGGCAAAGTGTCTTGTTTGGTTCAGTATATAATGATATATTTATATATACGGTGCAACTTGGTTGAAGATGCGCTAAAAAGGCATTTATCAGGTGCGTTGCCATTACGTACATCCGTCATATACAATCGTATACCATTTTAAACATATGCATTTTTACATTAAATGATAGGATTATATAAGTGCTAAAATAGGCTCCAGAATCAAAATCGTCTCATTGCGACTGTACGAAAACCTATGCTGTCCATTATTAACGACTACACTCCTATATCTTACCAAAACACGCCAGATATTGGACGACAACATCTAATATTAAGATTATGATTATGGTACACGGAGAACAATATAATGACGTCACAGCATTGTTTTATTCGACTTTATTTCACATTAAACTTTGATTTAAGTGTGAAAGTAGTCATAAAGTACCCATACAATCCCCATAAGTACATGTACTGACGAATTTGCTGCAGTACTTGAGTAATTACGAGTTCTTGTACTCATTATTTAAGATGAGTACTGATGAATACTGGAAAATCGGTACACGATTACCTGTACAGGAACGAGTACGAGAAAAACATCCCTAGTCCAGAGAAGAGATAATGCGATAAACGATAAAAAGACATTTAGAATCATAATCCAATTATAAAATTATGGTGGCTGATTTCTGTCATATCGTTCTGTCATGTTGGCGCCTTTCAGGGGCGCCAACACGCCGACACGCCAGAACGACAAATATACGCGCCGATACGACAAATAAAGGTACTTGTCGTTTTGGCGTGTCGGCGTGCTGTCGCCCTTCAAACGCGATAACACATCAGAACGACAAAGTAAGAGCGCCAATACAACAAGTGTGTACCCGCCAGAACGACAACAAGACACATAAATCTCTCGTTCTGGTGCCCATTATTTGGCGTGTTGGCGCCCCGGATTAGTCGTTCTGGCGTTCAAAAAAGCGCGCCGATACGAGAATCAGGTATTTGTCGTCTTTTCGTTCTGGCGTGCATGCTTAGCGGAAGGCGCCAACACGCCAAAACGAAAGGACGACAAATATCTTAATTGTCGTATCGGCGCGCTTATTTTGCGTTCTGGCGTGTTGTCGTTTCGGCGCCCTTCAAATCCGCCAGAACGACAAATCTTAGGCGCCAACACGCCAAATAAGTACCACCATGACGAGATATTTAAGTGTCGTGTTGTCGTTCTGGCGCGTCGGACAATACATACAACACAACACAAAACATAATCATGATTAAAACTGGGTCACCGCCTTGGAACGGTCGATTCAAACCATTGGGGGTTTAAACCGGTTTAAAGGCATGTCAAACCTCACACTTAGCCCAAAATTATCACAATACATGCTAAAATACTTGTATATCAAATGTAAACAAACTTTTAAAGTAGAGTTGCTGTTTTAACGTGTGTTCAGATTTCACTACACCAAATGTATGTTTATGTATTAATTGGATTTTATACCAATTACTACTTTTTAACCTCCATTTGATAGTTTTAATTCGTTTGTTTTTGCATTTTGAAAGGAAATTCCATTCAACAGTCTACAACAAGCATTTATGTTATAAATATTCTACAATTGAATCAAAGTCCTTGCGTATCTTACCGTAGTTTGCATGGCCAATTCCAAAATGTCCACAACCACATGTCATAAAAAACAACATTTTTTAAATAATTATATTGTACTAATTCTCAACATGTTATCGATCGTCGTGGTATTTCAATATACCACGGTTTTGCAATCAATAAACGCAAGGACCCATGCCTTTTTTATGTATAGCCAATAGATACACCCGCTTACAATACAACTGCGTTTTTTGAGAATCCAAACCCATTTCAAATGCGGAAGATTTAAATGTTCGAGATGAGTAGCAGCGTGCGTGAATTCAGTGAATGACACGGTTTAGTAACATAAACTAAACTGAAATGTAAAACTACAGATGACCATAATTTGCCACACGATTATATGCATAAGTTCTGAATTTGAAGGAAAGTTAGCTGAGTTAATAACACCGAATGTTTAATACTGTATTGATTATGTTTAATCAATTCCATAACTTGAAGGAAATTTAATGCAGTTTGTGCAGAATCAAATAAATTATCAATATAATCATATTTATATTCTCCAATCCTATGTCGTCATTTGTGCCACATGACCGTCCAATATTTTACCATATTAGACCCGCGTGAGTACAATATCGCCGTGTCTAGTCAGAACGTATGCTTTGTGTAAATGTCATTTTGTATCCAAAGTTATTTCCACTTATGAATGCTACCTTCTAAAATAATTTATTAATTTTATTTAACTGTTTGTAACATTACCCGTACAGCCTGCAGAACGACACACAACAATCCTAGAGAAATATGTTTTCTGTCGTCACTATCCATATTTGTTTACATATAACATCACTCATATATACTGCGTTATTCTAGTTCTGATTATCGATGAAATACGTTCAATCAACTGTATAATATTCCATTTTACAATTTGCATCAGTGTGTAAAACTTATTTAAACAAACGCGCTGCAGACACTTCCTTTTCCTCACGCCACCTTTTAAACATGACACGTCTAAGTATAGTATCTACACACCGTTCAATGTGTACAATTAGTACAAGGTCGTGGTTGCTTTCTGTGAAATATATTCTAAGTACTGAATGCTGTGTTAGCAGTTAAAATTAAATAATTAATTAGATACTAGTTCAGGTTACAGTACAGAATAAAAAACAAACACATATGCGTGGAAATTTTTTATCACGTAGAGTGAAGTCTTAAATTAATATTGTTAGCCCGCGCACTGTTCCACGGACTGTGTGTTTTAATGTAAAAATCATGCAAAAATAAATAAATAATTAAGTATATAATGAAAAGATTATTTAACAGCCTTCTGTACAATACGGTGATATATTTGGACTCGTACACAGCTGAAATACGCACATTGGACTCGCCTATCGTCCAGTATAGTATGTCAGCTGTGTACTCGTCCAAAAATATAACTCTATTGTACAGAACGCTGTTAAATAAACGAATAATATTATGTATCATGCAATACTAGTTTTTATAGCAACGACATCACAGCGCGTCATAAAATAAGTTTAAAAGTATTTGGTAAGAAATAGATTTTCGCTTATAAACAGCTATAAAACATGACGGGGGTTAACATAAACGGTACGAATATAGACCAATACAACATCAGCTTGTATAGGTTTTGTCTTAAATATTGTACATGTTTATGTTGCTATCTCACTCTTTGTTTTGCTGTATACTGTAAATCGTTGTGATTTTTTTTTTAATATGATGATAATATGGCTGCGTATGGTTACCGTACCGTACTTTGCAAAAGTAGATAGAATTCATTAAAACTTTGTAAAAACCTTCTTAAAGTAAAACAATCGACATGTTCAACGGCTGGTTACAGAGAACGTAGTCGATATCAGCTGTATGTCACTAGACACACATGCATCATTAAGTGTTGGTTAAAAATATTAAATAGCAAAAATAATAATATTAAGAAGTTATGCTAAGCATTGTTAGAATGTTACAAAACCGGTTTATCTAACTGGTTAACCAATGTAAAATCTCTTTCAGATAGTATTGGTTTTTCATATGTTTGGGTTACCCCTTATTTAGTTAATCAGAATATTTTCCATCTAGAGTTTAAACGCTAGATCAATTCAAACAGTCGTGGTATGCTACTGTGAATAACTGTCGTCGAAATGTTTGCACTTACAAGTTGTTAACACAGAGAACGAAGAGTATTTAATATTTTAACCATCATCGTAGTGTAATACAAAAATAGGGACGTACCTGAGATTGAACCTGGGACACGTACTGATGCTGGTGGTGGTGGGTACTGGGGAATGCACTGTGACTTTTATATGTTATAAGAATGGCGTAGTTGTATAGTTTACATGATACTGCTTATAGTAAAAACGGACTCTTTGTTTTCAAAATACTTTGCACAACTTTGCAAAGAAGCAAGATTGTAATAAAATCTACCACACACCGATAAGCTTTAATTGAAAATACTTCTTAGGCAGATGTGTGTCCAAGTCAGCGTCAGCAGATGTGTATGTGCGTTTGACCCGGGACGTCGCTAAAACAGGAATGTAATTATGTCAACAGATGAACAAAAACAGTGGTATGCGTATGAAAGTGTATAACAAAACATGTTCTATAGCGTACATGTAGGATTATTTAACCTTATAATAACGTCGGCTGTGACACTTGCAGTTTCTTGATTGAAAATAATAATACATAAATTAAGTAGTGAAATGTAAACGACAATGCGCAAACAATTTGCTCGCAGACAATTTTATTTGTAAACTAGAACAATTTGCACGAAGTTTGACAATGTTTCAAAGTTCAATGTGTTGAATTAAAACGCATTTTCTTGTAACATGGTTTCCGTCACAATGATGGAATAATTATCTTAAAGAAACGAATAAATTACTAGGACTATGCCTACAAAAAAGTTATTCCCTTCAAAGGTTATTATTTTATAAATGATCAATACAAAATCCGTTACCACAAATGAACAATAAACAATTTACTGCATACTGAGAATATTGATAACAAATAACAACAAATAATCAAAACACTTAAAAAAAGAAACCCAGAATGGGTATCGCACACACAGCGACGGATTCATACACACCAATGACAATTGACAGGGCCCTAACCAATGGCGCTATTCTGACATGAAAAAATATATGTGCATACTTTGGTTTTACAACTCGCAGCTGTGCGACAAAGTCTTCTTTGGGACAGTTTATTGTCAAATACACTTATATATAGCTGATGCATCCTAATTACCCAGCAAGAAGGACAGTACCGTTTATCTTTGAAACCATTTAACAATTGAAAAGTGCTAACTTTTTAAACATACTGACTTTATAAAAGACGTTCACAGTGTCAACATTCATGCAAACATGCATAGAATTTAAATCTAACTAGTCTATGTGTGTATGTAATAACTGAACTAAATGGCTTGGATTGTAATGGCATTTATGAATTGTTTTTACTTTGCATATATTAAGGTATGGTTTACAAAGTTGCAGCTAAAATTAACACTCACATAAAATACACCAAAGCATACTTGTAATAGTAGAAATTTGTATTTAAATTTACGTGAAAAGTTAAAATATAGAACAAATAATTATATTATTGGAAGAAATTCCATGCTTTATTAATGAATTGTTAAATTAAATAACTGCATGTTGTATCTAACAATTCGGTAAAATGCGATACTAAGAATTGTTTTTTGAAATTATAGTAATTGGTTTATCTTTTTTTTTTCAGAAAAAAGAGAACCCAAAATGCGTCCTTGCATGCATTTTGTCAGTATTGTTTTAGTTTACATAGTTCTCAACCGTAAGTACATTAACTTGCATCGCGTCATAATAAGTAATCTTACTGTATATTCATTAGGATTGCATAGGTAACGAAAGTAGATATTTTCCACATTTAGATCCTTATCTAGTAAAGCATTATAAACTTAACATCAAACCTGCTATGATTATAAATCATTGATATTATAACATTTAAATGTGAGTGAAAATTAGTGGTAAACATACTTAGATAAGTATTTTCTTACGACATGATGATGTTACTAGCAAAACCAGTCTGCAAATATATAGCTAGTATATACTTTATTACATACATACAATATTTTAAATGGTTGCTGCGACATAAACATTTTATTCTGCGTTAAAAATAGATAACAAATAACTTACTAAATTAGTAAATAAATAAATACAATCATATTTATCTAGATGAAATGATGAAGTATTAATTTTGTTTGTTACTTAATATGTTTTAACATTAACAAACTATACCATTATACTGTGAATCATAATTGCTGCGTTTTTTTCTTCTTAGCTATATTGCTTCTGAATGCCTGTGATCTTGGCTACTGGGGAGATCCTTGCCAAAGATGCATATATGAGGGCTGCACCTGTGGTAATGCAAATGGCTGTTACAACTGTTTGGAAGGATATTACATGGTTAACTTTCTATGTAAAAGTTGTTCAGAGAAATGCTTAACGTGTTCAAATGGAACAGCGTGTCAAACTTGTTCGGCGGGTTATGCAGGTAATACATGTGAATATGTGATAAACTGTTCATCTAACAACTGCTTTTGTGCAACTCAGAACACGTGCGATAAGTGTAAAGACGGATACTATAATACATCAAAACATTGTCTTGATCAGTGCAATCCAAATTGTGCTACATGTTCAGACGGCAAATCATGTATTACATGCAAACCGGGCAGGTATGGTGTGTCATGTCAAATGATGTGCTCCCATGGATGTGATGGTGGTACGTGCAATACATTGGACGGGATATGTACCTGTGCTACACATTTTGCTGGATCCAAATGCGATCAATGTGCTGCAAATTTTGCTGGACCCAACTGTGATCAATGTGTAGCTGGAAGATACGGTACGACATGTGAACAGATGTGCTCACAGGGATGTAATGGTGGTACATGCAATAAATTGGACGGGATATGTGCCTGTGCTGCAAATTTTGCTGGATCCAACTGTGATCAATGTGTACCTGGAAGACACGGTACGACATGTGAAAAGATATGCTCACAAGGATGTAATGGTGGTACATGCAATAAATTGGACGGGATATGTGCCTGTGCTACAAATTTTGCTGGATCCATTTGCTATCAATGTGCTGCAAATTTTGCTGGCCCCAACTGTGATCAATGTGTGGCTGGAAGATACGGTACGACATGTGAACAGATGTGCTCACCAGGATGTTATAATGGCTCGTGTCATAAAATGGACGGGGCATGTATATGTGGTGCTAATTTTGTAGGACACAAATGCGACCAGTGTGTTGCTGGAATGTATGGTACGTATTGTGACAAGATATGCTCTGTTGGATGCACTGCGTCAATATGTAGCAAAATTGACGGGTCCTGTACATGTTTGGCAAATTTTACGAAGGCCAAATGTAATGACTGTGTTTTAGGAATGTATGGTGATTATTGCAATAAATCATGCTCATCGGGATGCGCTGGCAATGCGTGTAATAGAACAGACGGCCATTGTACATGCGACACACATTTTGCAGGACATAAATGCGAACGATGTTTTACAGGCAGATATGGAATTATTTGTGACAAACAATGCTCGATGTTCTGCAGTGCTGGTGTGTGTGAAAAAATGGATGGAGTTTGCTCGTGTCTGGAAAATTTTACTGGAGACAAATGCGATTCATGCATTGCAGGAAAGTATGGAGACACTTGCGATAACATTGTTCATCCGGATGCAATACAACATATTGCAGCAAAACTGACGGAAACTGTTTGTGTTCACACAATTTTACTGGCCCCAAATGTGATCGATGTATTACCGGAATGTTTGGCAAGTCTTGTCAAAACAATTGTTCTGCTGGTTGTGAAAATAGTTCATGTAACCAAGAAAATGGCACATGTACATGCATGCCGCAATTTACCGGAGATAGATGTGATCGATGTATACCCGGAAAGTATGGTGAATTATGCAAATATAATTGCCCGGGTCGTTGCGACACAAACGGATGCAATAAAAAGAACAGTAACTGCACATGTCTCGCAAATTTTACTGGACCAACATGTGATCAGTGTATAAATGGGAAATACGGAGACAATTGTTCTTCACAATGTTCTGCAAACTGCTCAACCGCTACATGTAACCAAACGGATGGCCGTTGTTTTTCGTGCAAAGATGGATATCATGGGCCAACCTGTCAAATGGAATGTATGGCACACTGCACCAAATGTAGCAATGCTGACTCGTGCTTGGGAGGTAATTGTTATTTCTTTACGGTAATATAATGTGCACTTTCATTTATTCACAGAGTAGTAAATTGACAATTTTCATATACATGTATTTTGTCACACAGGTTACAAAGTACACTGTTAATAAAGCAGCGTGTAATATTATTGAACTGCCGTTCATCAGTTTTTATGCGTAAGACATGACCTATGTTTTTCAATAACAACAGAAAGTGCGATAATAATAGTTGAAACTACCGTGTAAGCAAAATATAAAGAGGTTTTAAACAATATGGCAATAAAAACATACCTAATGCGACTTATATTGCATTTGATTGCTAATGAAAAATGTGTTAAAGCACAAATGGTAGATGTTTTTATATAGGCTCGTAAGAAACAGTGCGTTGTCTTTATAATATTTTTGTGCAGATAAAACTGTTGCCACGACAGCAGGCCCAAATAAAGATAATATCGCTGGAGGTTCACTGCCGATAGCAGCCATAGGTGGAGGCGCTGGGGGCGGTGTTGCTGTCATTGTCGTTGCTGTAATAATTATTGTATATTGTCGGAGAAGGTGAGACCTGAATATGATTTGAATGTACAATTTTTACATTTGAGCAGTGTCTGGGTTATGTAGGCTAATCGTCATCGTCACTGACCATAAAGTGATAACGCTTTTGTAAAAGTCATTATCTGTGAATAACTTGAATTTAATTAATTTATGAATCCAATACCACCTGAACTGAAGCGTTGATTAATAGTAGCGTGTAATAATACTGTGCCTAAACTTTGTTTGTGTCGTTGTTAAGAATCTGATAAATACTTTTACATTCAGGAGCCGTTTGTTTATATTTTATGTAGCATGAATGTTTTTATCACGTATTTGATTTACTGTATTTTCAAGACAAAGTAGACCAAAACAAACATCTGAGAATGTCTCGCAAACCGTTGATGATGACAGGAATAATGTTCCTGTGTACGCCACCATCCAGCGAAATAGTAAGTACACATTTAGGCTTGAAATTGATACATTTCGGAATGGTATTAATATATGATTGGTCAATATGTCAAACGTATTGTCATAAATATCGTCATTCACAAATTATACAACAATAAGCAAACAATAGTAAGCGTGGAAGAATGTTGAACAAATTTATATACATTCTTAAGAATTTTAAACGTAGCTAAACAAACTTTATAACACAATATACTTTTACGTACATGTGCGTTTCAATTGCAGGTGTAACAAGTACAGCGAATGGAAACTCCGTTGCCGTAGCTATAGACCTCGCCGTTATAAATGGCAACACTACTTCTACCCATGACATTAAAACGACTTCAATGGATACAAGAAATCCTGGTCTGAAAACCGACAATGGTATACCGATGAACGAGGACAATCTCGAAATTGGTTTGTATGCATAGTTACTTAGCGTTACGTGTAGTTCGTGATTAGTATCTTACAACTGCGTTATTTATTTCAAAATTTTAACTGCCTTCTTTTTCTTTTGTACCATTGCACTATAAAATGGAAAACTAAGAGGGTGAGATATGATGTATCAATGGACTTTCCAGATCCAAAGTGTATCATTTCACCAGTTAAATGCCGTCATTAATATTGATAATATAGTGACTTGCGTGTCCTTAAATAATGCCTCGTTTAAAAAATATCAAATGCTGATGTAGGTGGTGTTTCATAACCTTTGTGGGAAGCATTATCTCCTCGACACATTATTGAGTATGTTCATACACATGCACTTACCTGTATGTGAAGAGGTCAGATTGCCAGAAAGTAGCATTTAGTGTTATAAAACTATCCACTGTTAAGAAAAACAAGATCAAATAAATGTATACAACTTTGAGCTCTGACAACCTAAATACAAATATGTATTAACAAATAAGAAAGTATAAACATAAACCAATTCACACCTTCGTCAACCGTCAACAAAATGCAGTTGTTTAGCTTAATCCATACACATATGTTAATTATTGTATTTAAAATTAAGATGAAGACGAGGCCGAGGCCAGGCTCCGCGCCATCAGGTTTGAAGAACACGGAGGCGTGTATTATAATTGTGCCAGTGAAATACAAAAGGGGAAGATTCGAGTGAGCGACCTACAGAGGTTTGTAGCTGACAAGGACACGGACTACTTCGAAGAAGAATTTGAGGTAATGTGAGGTGATTTATGTTAACATGGCTTCCTTACCTTACCTTATTTGTTGACAGTTTGTTGTAATTATGTGCTTAGAAATATATTGATTAATAATAAAGCATTTTTAGTTTTAGAATAAGTTCAGTTTATTCAACTGGCTTACTCATGATGATTTGATTAGAGTCTTGATGTTATCAAAAACAATATATAAATGACAAAAGTATATAGACAATAGGTATTGTATTTGCAGAAACTACCGTACGGTTTGATTAAGAAGTATGAACAATCTCAGCGCCTAGTGAACATGCCAATGAACAGATACAAGGGAATATACCCATGTACGTGATAAGTATAATGTTTGAAATAGCATTAATTATCGACCTTAATATGAATGGTTTTAAATGAGGCAACATGTTAATTAATGTTTTATTGCAGATGATAACAGCAGAGTGAAAGTTCTTGGAGGACGAACTGACTACATCAATGCAAGTTTCATTGACGTAAGTGATTCTGCCAATCTGTAATTAGTCATGTGCATATTAAAAACAAAAAGTTGACATAACAGATAAACACTCAATATTCTATACATCTTTATCTATACTTGCTGTAGATAAAGGTAATCTGGTTAAATTTAGTTCCACAGTCCATACAATAGCTCCTTATATTATTATACAATTATTGACTATTAACTATTAGCCAGTAACTATGATCTGATAGCCAATGGTAGAATGTCATATTCACCCTAGTCAACAATTGTTTTATTATATGACTGTTTTAATTCGAGAAAACCGCTACTTTGTTAGTAAATATTGATCGACGTTATTTTTTCTTTCCGTTCTGAGCAAAGAAAGAAGTTCATCTATTTATTCCAATATATCACATTACCCGAACACTATACATAATAATGAAGTATGCTTATCCTTATGGTCAAGTAATAAACAGGATACAGAACATTTTTGATTTAAGACTTGTACAAGTACATCGTCTACAACACATATCAATATAATACATGCAATCAACATGACATAGCGTAGTGTTAAATAAATATATACAATTCATTCTAATCAATGCATATTTCGAAAGTAGGAAATCGGAGGATGAACGTTAACCGTGTGTTAATTATTAACGAAAGTTAGTGCATTTCTAACATTCATAGCTTCCTTAATAAACTTACACAGATGAAAAACATCTGATTTATTTGTTGAATTTAAAAGCTGGGTAAATGTATAGACAGACGGTTTTACATAGAAATATCTTCTAATATATTTTTTTCTGATGTCAGTATAACAATTGCAAATGATGGCAAAATGGTATTCGTCCTCTATATCTGTAGAATTACAAAGTGTACAATGTCTTTCCTCTCGTGGAATTCGATTATATCTTCCTGTTTGTATTCTGAGAGGAAGTCCATTTAATCTTAATCTACTCATGTATAAGCAATAACGTTTTGATAAAATATCTAAATATGGCTCGTAATAATGTGTTGATTTACACAATTTATACTGAAACAACATTGAGCTGTTGTCAATTTTTGACATCGTTTCTTGTTTAAAGGTGTCTATAATACGGGTTTTTAACTCATTCAAAAATAAATCCAGATTGATACTGCGCACATTATCAAATGCATATGCAAATCCATAATAAGCTAACAACTTTCTTATATTTGTGCCCAATTTAAAATGTCCGTTATAACTATCAATAACATATGGGGAATAAATAGTTTTAACAATAATATTGTTTGAGCTAGCAATTTTCAGCCAGTATTTAATCATTCTAATATATCTACTAATAAACAATGGGTAACGTCCCAACTCACTATATGTAATTGCATTACAAGTATTTATTTTAACCTTTAACTATCGCTTGCAAAACTTAAGGTGGACTCTTTCAAGTCCTTTGACTTAGTATAACCCCATACTTCACAGGAATAATTCAATATAGGACTCACAAAGGCATCAAATAACTGACACATTGTCTCAGGACTTAAGTCAAACTCCTTACATTTGCATAAAAGAATGTTCATTGCTTTCAAAGCTTTACCAACTAGGTGTTCCTGATTTAAAATAAATTTTCCAGTGTAATTAAAAATTGTTCCTAAATAGTTAAAATCATTTACAACTTCTATTTTTTGTCCATCGTATGACCAGTTTTCACTATTTAATAATCCACCCCTTCTACGAATAACCATAATTTTAGTCTCGAAGTATTTACCTTGAGTCCCCAGGTATCACAATATGACTTTAAACTATTTAAATGTTGTTGTACCTTACATGGGGTTTTACCTAAAATGGCCATATCATCTGCAAAAAGTAGAAGTATCAAAACAATATCATCTAAAACTAGGCCACAGTCATTTTATTTTGTAAAAACAACTCTAAATCTTCGACAAATATAGAAAACAATAGAGGTGACATTACTTCGCCTTGACGAAAACCCACTGCATATTCAAAGTAATCAGAATAATTAGAACACAGTTTAACACGACATTTAACAAGCTGATACATATCTCTTACAATTCTTAAAAGTTTTCCACGTACACCACAATTGTATAATTTCAACCACAAACCATTGCTATAAATAGAATCAAAACATTTTATCATGTCAACGAAGATAACATATAACCTTTTGTTTTCACTAATATATTTTTGCACCAATGACATAAGTACAAATATTGCATCAACAGTGGATCTACCTCTACGGAATCCGAATTGCGCATCAGAAATAGTGTTGTGCTCATTACAAAACTGCTCAATTCGCTTGTTTATAACTGTAGTAAAAAGCTTCGCTAAACAACTAACCAATGTAATTCCTCTATAATTATTGACATCGTTTTTATCACCCTTTTTATGCAATGGGATAATTATACATTCAGTCCAGTTATCTGGAAAATAACCTGAGTTTAGTATAGAATTAAACAGATCACACAAATGTGATGATAACATATCAATACTTTCAATTAAGTAATAAAGTCATAAATGTAAAATATCACCCTGAAATCGTCTGTTAGTGTTGACATTTTTAGTCACTGAACAGGAAATGTACATTGGTTCCTGTATCTTTGTGGGTATCTTATATATTTTAAACTGTGTGCTGGAAACCAAGATTGAACTTGATAATTTCAGAAAATTCTTTATTAGGTCATTCAATATGAGCTGAATTCTATTTATAGCCCAGTGAACATCAGTTTAAGCCAATGAATATGACATTTATGTTTGCTCGCCGATAGTTGTCTGGAACATGGGATAGTGTCTATTTATAAGTCATATTAGAATCTAAAATATTGTTGTATTTTACAAATAACAGACAATGTACAGAATGCAATATATGTTTTGAGATGTACGCTTTTAAGTAATTTTTATTTCTTTATATCAATGTCTTTTTTCTGCAGGGCTATAAAAGAAGAAATGCATTCATAGCAACATTAGGTAATGTATAAAGCATTTTAACCGTTTTAATGCGGTGTTTGTAATTAGACGGCTTTAACGATAAATTAAGCTGAAGGTATTATTACTGGTTAAACAATGAAACAATATAAGACCATTAGCACATACAGTCCACACGCATTAACTTGTAGTTTAGAGACGTTATATCAATGCTCTAATCTAATTCTAACGATTAAACACTCAAAGAAACATGAAACACAAAATCAAAATGATAAATATATAATTAATTAAACAAATAACTATAATTTGTTCACCCGTCGGGACGCACTAATCAAGTATTATTGTTTCATTTAGTAGCAAATTTTATTATAGTTATTATAATGAAGCCATTTAACGGTAGCACACCATAAATAAGGTTTAAATGTGTGTTCACAAGGACCCATGTCAAAGCAGTTGGGAGATTTCGCAGCATTCTGGAGAATGATATGGCAACAGAAAATTGGTACAATCGTCATGGTTACAAACCTCGTTGAAGAAGGGGTACGTTTAAGTAAACTCCACGTTAAATGACTAACATACAGCATAAACAAATATCAGTATTAGTGGTAAAATGATAGCACAAATAAAATATAACAACTAAAATAATATTGAAATCCCAACGACTGGTGAACGCGCCTGGTGAGTTCCAAAAATAAAACCGCAAGTTTGTTTGAATACATAAAGAATATTTGATTACTGTTTAACTTTAAATGTCACATGCGTAAGCGATGAATTACATTTTAACTATGTGCATTGCTTTTTATTCAAATATGTACCTTACAGAAAGACAAATGTGAGCAGTATTGGCCGAATGTTAGTTCAAGTACATTGTACGGGGATATCCGAGTTTCATGTACCACCGAAGACAAGTATGCGGAATACATACGAAGAACATTCGTAATAAATTTGGTAAGTCTAACCCTAAAAGGGACCATACAATGATCAAACGGGTTTCTCTCTTGCTGATGCATCTGTAGTTTCATACATGGTGTATTTATGTAGTGTTGCACTTAACACATGTATCAAATTAAGAGCATTTTCCTGAATCATCGCATATACTCGTACCTTCTTGGTAGATGGCGTTTATGTGTGTCACACGAATTTTTAATCTGGTTAGGTGTAAGGTAAATGTAATTGAAACTACTGATTTGGGGACTTTAAATATGATGATTATTTTATCAGTGCAAAGTGGAATGTTAAAGACGATTACTACAATTTTTATTCTTTAATCGAAATCTTTTCATTTTCACATATTTTGCCGACCGTTCATTGCCTAATTCAATGAAACCATAAACCATAGGGTCACCGAATTAGAATTTGTGGAAAATGCATATAAATGACCTAGCCGTAAATGCATTTTTGAAATTATTTTTTTGTTTTTATTTCAGCAAAATAATAGTATTGACCATGGATTGGTAAAAAATGAAGACATTCTATTATTTGAAATGGCTTATTGTAAGAAAGCAATCTGTTTCATGGTGAAAAAAATGTTTGCCAAATTTATTTGTGTCCATTTTTGTAGAAAAAATCTACGTTTTTGTAACATTATAAAGCTTAGTTTCGACTATAGAAAACAATCTGTTCCATACCAACTCCCGATTTTTCAATATTTATTGCATAATTATATACTTTATAGACGGGAAAGAAGAATCTAGGGGTCACCGTGCTTGTTTGCGCGAAAAAATAGATAGTTCACCTGTGCGTGGTGGATATTTTCTGTAAAAATAGATTGAAATGACAAACATTATTCATAATAATACTATAACAAAACGTTAATGTACAATATGTTATATACATGCATATTTGATTCTGTTAGTAACATCAGTTGATCATAACTATGAACACCAAAGTATCACAGCCAAAACACTTTAACATTCATCGCTAGCAGATGCACCGCTGCGCAAGTTCAATATTCAGGCTGGGTGTTCCTACTTTCGTTTCCAGTTTATTATCAATCTTTCAAAAATAATCGAGCCACAAGACACTACTTCTGTTATTAGTATTGATATGTTTGATTCCTTTTCATAATTACCGTGAATGTATACAATATTTAAAATATATTATATTCTGTCGAGGCACTTAAAAACTACCGAAATCGTCTTTCACGTGATTACTTTGACTTTTCATATTTACCTCAGTGTAACATTGAACTGCATGAATTAATCGCATTTATGAATTACATCACATGTATCTGCATACAATTTTAGTTGAAGAAGTGTATTTCATGATAAGATTTTTTTTTCAATTTCCCATTTACCTGCAGAAGAAAGAGCAAAGAGCGTTGTACCACCTTCACTTTACTGCATGGCCAGATAAAGGCATTCCTGAAGACGTGACTTCTATCATCGAGTTCCGACAAAGGGTGCTAAGTGTACCTGTTGTCCTTGGTGGACCAACGGTCGTACACTGTAGGTGTGTATTGCAGTTTGTTTGTTATTGTGTGTATTCAATTTAGCAGTGCGTTAGTTAGGAAATAAGGCTCTGATCGTATCACATAGTGCTAACATATTATGAAATAAGTTGGTTTTAAAATTATATTCAATTTATTTATCGTATGCAAAAACGTATAAATACATTTGTGATGATGCCATAGCGTAAGTATATCACCATCGATACGTCGGTGGTTAGCTGTCCTTTTATTGTTGTAATAGACCTCACATATGCTCAATCTAAGGCATGCATCAGTTAGCTTTTAAAGACACGTTGTCTATCAAATCATAATACAAGTACGAAATGAATGTATAACTTTGGTAACTATTACGAATGAGTACATACAGTGCACATTATGCAAAGATGTAACTTTGATATAGAAAATCAGCTTGGATTAATTAAAACTCCTTAATGATGTTTTCCATTGATATCAATATAACGAAGAGGCGGAGAACACTTTGAGAAATTTTGCACAATATGTATAAGCAATGATGTTTTCCCTGCTGTGTTGTATTGATATCAATACAACGGAGAGGCGGAAAACACTTTGAGAAATTTTGCACAATATCTATAAACAAACCTTAATAATTAGCGATGCTTTATTATTGTTTGTTCATATTTTCATATTTTGTACACATGTAATGCCAGTCGTTTGTACTTAATCAGCATTGAAATGGTAACATTAATTTTATGTATTATGTTGACTTTATAATGGTACAACGTTATAATATATTTAGTGATTAGACTGATATATGCTGTAATTTTATTATAAATGTTGACTTAGAAATGTCCTTTTCAGTTAAAATCATGCCTGTCGATTGGTCCCATACATGTATCACTATTAAGTTTAGATGTTATTAGAAATAATTCATTTTTGTTCATTTAATTGTTTCTAACCTTATTATATAACAAAGTGCGGGGATAGGACGCACTGGCACGTACATCGCTCTCGAAATCCTGACCAGAGAGGGAGAGGATGAAGACACAGCATTCAGGACAAATATTCAAAATACAGTTAAAATGTAATGCCTTATTTTATTTAATGTAAACTTGAGAACAAATAGTAAAATATTTTGAAACAAAAGCATTACATTACAATGCCTATTATATTGGTAGTATCACCGCTTTATTATGATCAGGCCGTGGACATGTTTTAATTTGAAATGTATTAGTTCTGTATTTTTTTCGGTGTCATGTGAACTTATTTGGAAGTGCAGTTTATTTTATAATTAAACAACTGTCCACCAGGAGCAGTACGAGTACCTACACCATGCTTTGGTCCACGCGCTGACATTCGACTGCAAACCTGTGACAGGAGTTGACTTCCAGCAATATATGGACGGCATCACAAAGGATATAATGGCCAAGAAGTTTCAGGTAATGCTTTGCTCGCGCTTAATAGGACATACAAATGTATTGTCATTAAAGGTACAAGGTCAATTGTTCACCATGAAATTGATCCGTGTGTTCGTACTTATAAGTTAAGAATTTTAAGCTTCACCTTTCTATTGTTTATTTTTAATTAATGCGCATGTACTATCAGTTGTCTTTATACTGAACCATTTCTTTGCAACATTTACAATCAAAAATATATGCAAACTGTCTTTTTTTTCGTAACTTACTTAATTGTTATACCTGCCTGCATTTACCCGTATATAAATCTCATATACGTCACTACAGCAACTACGGGCGACATTTACACAAAGGTCCGCTGAGGAGAAAGAAGCAGTGACTAGAAACCAGAAACAAAAAGACAGAAACAGAAATAAGGCTGATATCCCAGGTAATTTTCTAAACCACAGGCTTATGTATCGTACTTGAACTATTGATTTCAGATCCAAACAGTCGCGGATAATGTTTTTGAGAAAGGCGCGTAAACGTGACTGTGACGTCGTTATTGACACTTGACAATTGACACTTCACGTGCGCCGCATTTTGTATGTTTGTTATGGTATGTGTGTTACCATTTTGTTATTTGTAAAGATTGTTTAATGATTTTTCATACATGTGTGGAGATGATGTGCATGAAACACATTATTAAAATCGTATTTGTAGCGATTCAGTTTCGCTTCTTAATAAACTTATGTTGGAGTATTGGGACGTCCCTCGTTTTCTGCTACTGATTTAAGATTCAACATCTCGCTATTAGTCGGCTACCGAAATAAGAATGATACATTCATACTAATTCCGCTTCTGAAGTAAGGTCCGAACATGCCTCATTTACATGCCTGTCCAACACCTTTCCAAATCGTGTAACTGGTAATTATTTAATAAACAAATATGCATATTATTCTATACCATTAAAAAGGAACGTCTATCACATTATTATTATTAATTTTGGTGCAGTGTAAATTGAGTATATTTTAATAATAAATCTTATATTAATAACATTGGTTCAATTAAGAATTAAATCTTGAGTTTTTGAAACTTGCAGAGAAGTATGTAATATGCAGACATTAATTAACATCCACATCACATTACATTGCACTAAACCTATACGTTTTTTTAAACAGGTGACGACAACCGACCAAGACTACACTTGAACCTGAAGCCAGGGGCTTCAGACTACATCAATGCTGTGTATATAAATGTGAGTGAATATATTTAGTGTACACTTGTTTATGTTAAGTTACTTATTGAGCAGTTCGCTTTGTGAATATTTGCCCATATGCGTTAATTTCATTTTTCGGCGACACTAGCTGTCAGTATATTCGTTAAATGTTATAGCAATTTACACTTCATTATTAGACAAAGTTGCATATCATTAAAGAGCATGGATATATCTGCACATAAAAGCGCTATACCTTGGACTTTATCAAGGCAGCAGAACAAAAAAATGACTAAGCACGACCTGCAATATATACAAGCAATATTATGTTCTCAAACTAAAATGGACGTTTTCAAGTCAGATTGATTTGCATGCCGAATACTAAAAATGCATTATTAAATTCCTAAAATACATACATTGTAAATATGTAAATCTGCAATTGAGGTATATATGAAGTTCGCTATATATGAAGTTCATTTAATATATAAAATCTTATAAATGGTATATTTGATTGTAGACCCTAATCATATAATACTGTTCCATTATATAATTTTTAGAGTTTCAAGTCAACGAAACACTGGCTTCTTGCACAGACACCTCTGCCCGGAACAGTGAACGACTTCCTCACACTAGCGTTTCAAGAAAACTGTTCATGCATTGTGAGCATGGAATCCGACATAGACGCGAACGAGGTCTTTAGCAATATGGAGTCTTAAATAGTTATACACTTAATCCAATAAGTGGGAGTACTATATCTTAATCGAGAAGTTCATGCATAAGCTGTATTTACATTCTTTATAAATATATTGTGCACATGTATAGGATTATAAACTATTCAGGCTATAAGCTGCGTAATGTCTAAATCAGTTTACAAACAATTGTCCCCAAACTAGGGCCCCCCAAAACTAGTTGATTATGAAAATACGTATATTTTGCAGTATGATGTATTTCACAATTATGCATACTTCCCCATACGATTTTGAATTGTTTTTATAAACAGACGGTAGGTGTCTACTTACCCGCCGACAACCAGGTCATGAAGAAGGGAATGTTTGCTGTTAGTTGTACAGATCCTGTGGAGAACGAGTATATGATTAAACAATCAATGACGATTGAACACAGAACTGCCCCAGGACAGGTATTGTCATAGAACTAATTTGAACTAAAATTATAATGGTTTAGTAGTCAGTAAAACGGTACATAGATGTCCCAGTTACTCCCAGCTGCGAGTAACAGTTAATAAAAATTGATCGATCGCATTAACGGGCCTGAAATTCTAATTTGAGTGAAGGGAACACATATCGTATGCAAACGGAATGCACCTTTTACTCCTCAAAATAAACAAATACTAACGGTCTATATGATCATAAACATCTCGAAGAACACATTCATTTGCAACATAATTATCTAAATACTCCAGTAAATGCTTTGAAATTCGTTTAGAAGTCATTTATGCATATGATTTCCCATATCTCTCCTCTATTGTGTACCTGCAATTAATGTACTCAAGCGTTGTTATTTAAATATATATTGCGTTGCCTCAGTCAAGTAAGGCGAAGACGATTCAGCACCTGCAGTATACGGACTGGGACATGGACAGCAATGCCCCGAATTCACTTGAACACTTTTTGCTCTTCATAAAAGACGTGGAAACACAGGCCAGACATCACGGCGGTGGTCCAATTTTGATACACTGTTTGTAAGTAGCAAACTATACTTACATATTCAATAAACCTAACATACGAATGATTCAAGTTGTTCTTGTATCAAACATGTGCCATATTGTCAACGTTTTTTCCTGCATTCCGATGGTACGCTGATGGTTTGGATAATATGCCCTTTTTCTAACGCTGATGCAGCTGAAATGTTTTTACGTGTATATTATTTAAGACTCGCATATGGCATACTCGATGTATATATCAGCTAACGCAACAACCGTTTACTCTGAAGTGCTTTCTGGTCTAATGAAACTAATTGCCACCACCCACCATGTCTCGTTAGTATAGTAAATATGCTGTTTGCAAGGGACGATGATGTTTTACTTTCAATTTCTTATCCCCAGTGATGGAGCTGGGAAGGGTGGCTTGTTGTGTGTGGTTGCAATCCTCATGGAGATGATGGAGGTTGAACACGAGGTCAGTGTGGTCAATGCCATCAGAAAGGTCAAGGCCAGGCGGTGGGCAGCAATTCAGAATCAGGTAGTATATAGCAAGAAAAAATATTACAACAACGATATAAATATTGAACATATCATTTGTGATTTTAATTATATTATGTGTGTTTAACTCGTTCACTTATTCACTCAGTAACTCGCACTCACTTACTAACTCATCGAATTCATTTATCACCCAATTTATCGCTTACGCAATAATTGTTGTCCCAAAACTACAAATAACTAATGTATTTCTATATTTCAGGAGCAGTTTGTGTTCTGCCATGACTGCATTCTAGAATACATTTCAAGTTTTGACACATATTCAAACTTTGCAAACGAATCCAATCTGTAAGAAAACAAAAACATTGACTTGAGATTTATATACAACTAATGATACTTGTCCGAGTTGATACTATGTATCTTAATAGTAAAATAGTATGCAGGGAAAACGTGTCAGCAATAACGCATTTCAGTTAACGGTAAATATAGTTTAAAGGACCGTTGTAACTAAGAAAAAATATGAATAAAACAACTTATGTAATTAAACTTGGATTAAATGTATATGCGCTAAATAAATGTATGTACTCATTGATTACGCTAATATATAATTGTATACTTGTATTTAAATACCTTGTCACCATAATACAATCTTTCATAGTATAACGATATTATTTAAAACATGATAATGTTCCTTGAAATTAAACATTAACCAAAGATCGTTGTAAACCTAGCTTTGTTATTGGACTTCTTAAAGATGCATATACATCACCGAAACAATAAGGCACTGCCGATCAGCTCTAACATATTAGGTCTAATTATGTTCCGTTCATTTTTCCGTTTACTTTTACTCGCTTAACATACACACTTTAAAGTTAGTAAGATCATTAATCAAAATGGACGACAAACCACTAAATTAAAACCACACAATGAGTTATGGCCCCTTTTCGACTTAAAATTCCCTAAAAACATGATTTCCTGACAATAACACAAGAATGACTTGACATGTTCAAATAATTCTTGGTATACATGTGTACTATCCCAAAATATGGGTCAAGTTCTACTTTGGTTATAAACCACTAAATTTGACAGATTAATGGCCCTTTATTTGACTTAAAATTCCTAAAAACAGGGTTTCCTTACGATAACTCTACAATGGCTTGATATATTTAAATAATTATTGGTACACATGTGTAGCATCGTAAAATACTGATCACGTTCGACTTTGGCTACAAACCACTAAATGTTGACACTGTTATGTCCCCTTATTAACTTAAATTCCCCCTAAAACATGGACAAAAACTAATGAAAGGCTTCACATATTTAAATTAGTTTTGGTACATAGGTGTAACCTCATAAAATACAGATCCAGTTCAACTTTGGTTACAAATCACTGAATGTTGACAGAGTTATGGCTCCTATTGATATTATTTTTTTCCAAATACACTGTTGTCCATTCACAAATTAAAGCATTCTCTCTCTGTCCATTTGTTTTGAATGGATGCCATAGTTTTGTGCCAAGGATATATTGTGGGTGTATATCCGTCTCTCATGTGACAATTCTAGTTATATTAGTACTTCAGGTGCATTCTATATCAAAGTTATATATATTTTTTTGAATTAAAAAACCTGTCTGTGACTCGAACCCGCAACCTCTGGATAAAAAGGGCGAGTGGGCTTTCTTTGCTACCGTAACTCGGTCGCTACACATGTTCCTTATATAAGTTTATGCTGTGGTATACCATTTTAACTCCAATCTTAAGGGTTGTGAACAAATGTGTTTGCTTATAACACGCAACAGTGCGAAATGCACAGTATACATGTATTAAAATGAAGCTAATTTTTATGAAAGCACGATTGAATCATAATTTGATAAATACACATGACACACAGTTGCAGTTAGACCACATCAAAAAAGAAAAAAAAATGCTAAGGGAACTAATTGTTGAAATGCCTGTTTGTCGAACACGGATTGTTACCCTTTAATAAATACGTTACCGTCCAATTTGGCAATGCATACCTTTCCTCACGTCGCTGCACCCTTATTAATATCTGATTTTGTGTCAGTAAAGAAAAGTTAACACGCAATTCAAATGCAAAACTTGAAAACTTTAAGAGGTGGTATCAAATTTCTTACGATGCCGCTGTGCAAATAACTCAATCTGCAAAGCATGATGGTCTACCAGCTACTTTTTACAAGGGAATATTGATGTCGACGTTATTTGACATAGATAGGGATGTATATCGAAACGATATAAAGGAAATTATTAGATTATATACAGCTCCAATGGGATTCAAACTCATGCCAGCAAAATTGCAAATTTCAATGAAAACTCCCTGCGCTTCTTTCATTTTATGAAAAACTGTTGCTCCATGATAATTAACCTATTTCAACCCGTTTTTAGTGAAAAAATATTTAAACAAGAGGCTTTTATGCGAAATACATATTTTACAAAACAAAAACAAACGGCAACAAACAACAACAACAACATAACATGGAACTATATAATATACGGCCTACGTTTGGGGCATTGACGACTATTTTTAGTTGTATCTAACCTATTCAACGTTTGTAATGGCTCGCATGCGCGTCGAGGTAAATTATATGCATTTGAATTAGAGTGATTTTACTACTACTACGTTTCAACGTCCGCGTGTCACCGAGGATAACTGTTTCTATTATCAGTATATATACATTTGTATTGGTTTTTATAAATAGAGTCATCAATATCATGCTCGGTATATGAAGTTTGCAATTGTCAAAAAGCCCATTTAATAGTTTGCTTGATTTAGACTCTCATTTTGTTTTTTTGGTTCGAATGTTGAATTGTAGTGTGTATTGTACTTGATTTATGAGATAGGAAAAACAACATAGACCTATCGCTTGGTAAAACTGTTTATAATCTTATGCATCTACGATCACCTATTTATCAACAGATCTTTTATTTCACAGTTATGGTACGATGCACAGTTCTCACACTTACTTCGCAAGGAGCATAGATGAATTTTAAAATAAACATTATACATTCAGATATTAAAATAAACATTATACATTCAGATATTAAAATAAACATTATACATTCAGATATTAAAATAAACATGATACATTCAGATATTAAAATAAACATTATACATTCAGATATTAAAATAAACATTATTATCACTCTATAACACTTTTAGTTAGGAAACTAAAAGAAGGAAGTTAAATTTAAGAGTCAACGCAATATAATCTACATGCACCTGTTTCACAATTATGTGCAATTTTATGTTCATTTCAATGTCAATGTCAATTTGGCAATCAAAATGTAGAAATATGGTGCATACTTAACTGGAGAATAATAACGCTTTACTTTGTCTACACATTGCTGGCTCAGTTTTAGGTAAGTTGGAAATTTTGTTAACCTTGAATCAAGGATTGCCGTGCGAAAGTTTTATACTTGAACTGTAACATAATAGCTATAAATCATTTAATTTAAATGATAACAACGAAAGTATGTATGCATAAACAGAAAATTAATGTGAAGTAATATACTAGTTAATATGTCCCTATCTAAAGTCATATAAGACTCTATAATTGGTTACAACATTCTTATGAATGCGTATTAGATTTTCTTTACTTATATTTTGCAATAAAATAAAATTCCTTCCGTATATAGACATACATTGGCATGCCTGATTCACAAATTTACAAACAACAACATTTTAGCAAATAGCCGTCTTGTGCTAATTTTCAACATATGATCTACCCTCGTTGCAACACAATATACCACGGTGATAACAATCAACTATTGCGAGATCCCATTTGTACGTGAGGAGCACTATGCAATTGATATCTGACCCAAAATGCGAGCGTCTACTGTAGGCCAACATATCTGCGAAGTATTTATTCCAAAATGGGATATATACACAAATAGATCTAGCTACTCGTATGGTGAAATGTTTTAATCTTTATTTTCCAACTTTACTTCATTCTTAGGTCGCTTTTGATAGTAGAATGCAAAATAAAACAGCACATTACGTAAATATACGACTGCTCCTACCCAGTCGTACATTTATGTATGAAATTTATGTAGTCTGACGCTACGATTTGTTTGATGAAACGTGATTTCGGTTAAACGTCGTAATTTATGTAAGTCGTAGTGTACGACTGGTAGTAAATCGTTGATGAAACGCCTCCCAGAATTTGATACCGTGTTCGTACTATATGACTGTGTTCTGAACTTTGGATTTTAAGAAAAAAAAACGCCAAAGGTAACGCTTATGTTTACGGATTGCGATTTATATTACTGGTCAGGAAAGTAAATTACACAAAATATTCACTATACCGTATCGTTATTTATCATTCTGTAAAGCACGGTATGAGTAAAATTATTTTATGGTTTGTCTCTTATTGACCACAAAATTGTAAATAAATATTTATAAGCTTTTGATACACATATGTGTATACTGGTGCTATTTTTATTTGTGGAATAAACAAGGGATTCCAATTCATGTTATAGGGCTATTTGATATGTTTTGTCTGGAACTATTCATGCATGTCGACTTTTGCATTAGGTAGGACTACACATATATACTGATATTTGTATTGGTGAGTACAATGTATTTCTTTATCAAACAGACGGATTAACATTTTTTTCAATGTCCATTACAATGTACATTACTTATGGAAACACATTTAATATTATTTGTTTGTTCATATAAAATATCTTGCTTTTTTATAGTAACGGTATCACCGTAGGCCATACCGTAATTTCAAAAATATTTAAATAATAGTTTACCACATTATAAACAACTAGTAAGTACATTAAACGGAGCAAATGTATCGCAATATAATTCCATGTTATATTTTTGTCTTGTATTTGTGTACACGTTAATGTGTACTGTAAATCGCTGTTATTTACACGTGATGATGTTATAGTTACCGTTTCTTATTAAATGTCCAATACAGTACAGCGTATTAACCCATCATCTATCAATATAAAGTTTCATAATTACTATAAAACCGCTGTATTGAACTATACACGTTTCAATGTGAAATACTTTCGATACAATCACATTCACCACGTGCAGTGTTCAATCGTTTCATATTTTGTTTGAATATCTAAACCAAGTTTGCCCTCTTTTATCTGTACGCGTTTGTAGACTTCCGGTAATTTGTAAACAGTCGCCATTTTTTTTTCATCTGACAATTTAAACCTCGTTTTCTTTACATAAGTGCCAGTTAATAGCCTCAAAATAACTCCCAATCTGTAAGTATGGATCATCTAGACAGTTTTGACTGTTACAGCAACGAAAATTCACAGGATGAACCATTTATTTACACAGAACCGTTTTGTCATTCCACCGGCGGGAATATATAGGAAATTTTCGAGAGTAAACACAGGTGGTGAATGTAGCAGTGGTACAGTCATAACAAACCAACATGACTATGAACATTTATCTTTGGATGGAAATATGACAAAAATATTTAAACAAATGAAAATTTTTGAACACAAAGTGGATGAATGTTTACTAATGCACACAAAAATTATATCCATTGAAGGGTCATTATCTGATCACAACTCACGAAGGAGCCGAAGAAACAATCTCATATTTGGCGGGATCAGCGAACAGAGAGATGAAACCTGCCACAATGTCATAGCCCATTTCTATGGCTGAACAGCTCCAGCTAACCCCTTGTCCTCATAAGCAGCGAGCACACCGTCTTGGAAGATTTTCTAAGGGTGCCACCAGAGGTATTATTGTGAACTTTCTGGACTATCAAAACACAGTTAATGTCCTCTCACGGGCAAACCGGCTAAGAGGGTCTCATTATAGCATCAACAGAGACTATCCAAAGGAAATAACTCGAGCACAGAAAGCACTTTGGCCAAAATACAAGAAACTTCGCGAAAGTTATCCACGCAGCAAAGTCTCCATAGTCTTCCCTGCAAAAATTGTTGTAGACGGCAAGGTAGTCGACGACATATTCCCTGACTGGAACGCGATCCTCCAGGGCAACAGAGTCTCTGCTAACTCACAAGCCTTCCAATCCAAGCAAGCACATTCCGAACCACCTTCCCACATCAGGAACCTAAACGTTAACCCTCCTGTTGTCAACACAGTCACTGTCATCCCCAGAAACACAACAGTGCTCAACACTCCTGATACACCAGCCCAGAATGCTGAGCACATATCTAGGCAAACTCAGTCCGCATCCCCTGATCCTTCGAGGGCAAACACTCGTAAACATCCGCCGGTATCTCCTAGGACTTCCCTGAGCGCACAGTCCTCGGTGCAGGGGATACAACGTCCATGGGACACTTCTCGTACTGCCGAGTCTATACAAAACCGGAATACTCCACAGACGCCAAATTTGAACAGGGCTCCAGATGCCAGCAACCATCCCGACTAGGCCAGAGGGGGGGGGGGGGGGGTCGAATCACTCTCTAATCTGGAAGAGAAAAACATAAAATTAGGAACTTTAAACGTTAGTGGACTCAAGAAAAGATTCAATTACCCAGAATTCACTGAACTCATTAGTAATTACGACATATTTTGTATCTCGGAAAACCATACTGATGAACATGATATTATTAAAATAAATAACAATGAATATTTAGCCAAACAAAGAAAACAAGAGTATAAGAGTACATCTGGTGGCATTGGTATATTTGTTAAAGACCAACCTACTTCCTCAGTTAAAGTCCTACACTCAAACTCTGAATATGTACTATGGATATCCATTTGCAAATCATTAGCGAAACTTGATGAAAATATTATAATAGGAGCTGTATATGTTCCACCCGAAAATTTTTCAACGATGACGAGTTTATGGCCTTTGAAAATGAAATCTCTTAGAAATGTATTGAACATAAATATGTAATTATTGCAGGAGATTTCAATAGCAGAGTTGGAAGCATGAAAGATTACATAACTACAGATCCCCATTTAAATGACATTTTCGATATCGATGATGATATACAGAGCCAACTTGACAAATATAAAACCCTTGAACAATTATCTATCCCACTTATTCGTACTTCTAAAGACCATCGAACCAATACCCATGGTTTCCGACTTATTGATTTATGCAAAAATAACAACATTTTTATCCTCAATGGAAGACTATCATCAGGTAATGATTGTGATATCTTAACTTACAGAAATAAATCTACAATTGATTATGTAATTGCTTCATCTGATTGCTTTTACTTTCTCTCAGATTTTCATATCATTGAAACAGATTCACTGTTCTCAGATGGTCATAATGCCCTCACTTGGTCCATAACCATACCACACAGAAAATGCCCCAATATTTCCACCAAAATCTAACATGAATCAGAAACCAAAATGGACTCCTGACTTGTCCAACCAATTTGTTAACAATATTAACCGTAACATAATAGACCAAATACTACTGCAAATGAACACTTACCCACAATCACAGCAGACAATTGAGCACATAACCGATCAACTCCAATCAGTATTCCATCAAGCTTCTACCAGCACATACCCTGAAAATAAGAAACGATTTCATCATAATAGACCAGAAAACAATAAACCATGGTTTGGTCCTCAATGTTCTAAAGCACGAAAAAATTATCATACTGCCAAAAATGACTACACTAAAAACAAAACTATAGATACCAAACAAAGAATGATCAATGCCAGTAAGCAATATAAACGCACCATGAACTACCACATTAATGCCAGCAAACATAACATGTCAAATAAACTTCGTTCCATGTCCGACAAATATCCTAAACAGTACTGGTCCTTTTTAAATAAAGTAGTAAAATCACTCTAATTCAAATGCATATAATTTACCGCGACGCGCATGCGAGGCATTACAAACGTTGAATAGGTTAGATACAACTAAATAGTCGGGCATGCCCCAAACGTAGGCCGTGTATTATATAGTTCCATGTTATGTTGTTGTTGTTGTTTGTTGCCGTTTGTTTTTGTTTTGTAAAATATGTATTTCGCATAAAGGCCTCTTGTCTAAATATATATCCACTAAAAACAGGTTGAAATAGGTTAATCATCATGGAGCAACAGCTTTTCATAAAATGAAAGAAGCGCAGGGAGTTTTCATTGAAATTTGCAATTTTGCTGGCATGAGTTTGAATCCCATTGGAGCTGTATATAATATAATAATTTCCTTTATATCGTTTCGATATACATCACTATCTATGTCAAATAACGTCGATATCAATATTCCCCTGTAAAAAGTAGCTGGTAGACCATCATGCTTTGCAGATTGTGTTATTTGCACATCGCATCGAAAGAAATTTGATACCACCCCACTTAAAGTTTTCAAGTTTTGCATTTGAATTGCGTGTTAACTATTCTTTATTGACACACAATCAGCTATTAATAAGGGTGCAGCGACGTGAGGAAAGGAATGCATTGCCAAATTGGATGGTAACGTATTTATTAAATTGTAACAATCCGTGTTCGACAAACAGGCATTTCAATAATTAGTTCTCTTAGCAATTTTTTTCTTTTTTGATGTGGTCTAACTGCAACTGTTTGTCATGTGTATTCATCAAATTATGATTAAATCGTGCTTTCATAAAAATTAGCTTCATTTTAATACATGTATACTGTGTTTGCTTATAACACGCAACAGTGCGAAATGCACATACAAAGTGACATTATATTGATGAACTCTGTTAAAAACCACCTGCACTTTGTAAACTCTTTATTTATTTGTTCAAAACCCTTAAGATTGGAGTTAAAATGGTATACCACAGCATAAACTTATATAAGGAACATGTGTAGCGACCGAGTTACGGTAGAAAAGAAGGCCCACTCGCCCTTTTTATCCAGAGGATGCGGGTTCGAGTCACAGACAGGTTTAAAAAAAATAAAATATATAACTTTGATATAGAGTGCACCTGAAGTACTAATATAACTAGAATTGTCACATGAGAGACGGATATACCCCCACAATATGGCCTTGTCACAAAACTATGGCATCCATTCAAACAAATGGACAGAGAGAGAATGCTTTAATTTGTGAATGGCCAACAGTGTAGTTGGAAAAAAATAATGTCAATAGGAGCCATAACTCTGTCAACATTCAGTGGTTTGTAACCAAAGTTGAACTGGATCTGTATTTTATAATGTTACACCTATGTAACAAAACTAATTTAAATATGTGAAGCCTTTCATTAGTTTTTGTCCATGTTTTGGGGGGAATTTAAGTCAATAAGGGGCCATAACAGTGTCAACATTTAGTGGTTTGTAGCCAAAGTCGAACTTGATCTGTATTTTATGACGCTACACATGTGTACCAATAATTATTTAAATATATCAAGCCATTGTAGAGTTATCGTAAGGAAACCATGTTTTTAGGAAATTTAAGTCAAATAAAGGGCCATTAATCTGTCAAATTTAGTGGTTTACAACCAAAGTAGAACTTGACCCATATTTTGGGATAGTACACATGTATACCAAGAATTATTTGAACATGTCAAGTCATTCTTGTGTTATTGTCAGGAAATCATGTTTTTAGGGAATTTTAAGTCGGAAAGGGGCCATAACTCATTGTATGGTTTTCATTTAGTGGTTTGTAACCAACATCGAACTTGACCTGTATTGTATGATGTTACACATGTGTACCCAAACTTATTTGAATATGTCAAGCCTTTCTTGAGTTATCATCCGAAAACCAAAAACCAACAGACCGACAGACCGACAAGCTCAGTCCTATATACCCCCCCCCTCCCCTAAACTTCGTTTGTGGGGGTATAATGATTTGTAATGCTAACAAATTTGGTAATTAACGCATGCATGTAGTTTTCATAAACTCTTTGTGTAAGTAACTTGGGATTTTTTTTTTTTAAGCCGACGTTTTATTTACAAATTCTGTAACTGAAACGAGGTTGTGTTTCTTTTCGTCATACCAGTGCATTTAAAATATTGGAACAAGTCTCTTAATGTGAATTCCCACACGACAAACTGTAATAAATACACAAGACGAGTTTAAAACATTATTTCGAAAAGAATTGTACTATTACATAATTCAGCGTTTTGTTTTTGCAGACAATTGGTTAATACAGTCTTAGACAAAATTTCTAACAGAAATAACAATTGAAGTGCATGCATTGAAAGAAAGAAAACCTACGGTGATATCATATAAGGTTCGGTGAAGTAAGTGAAATATCTCATCGACTTTAATAATATGGATGAGTTGACTAAAAGACTTTATCGAAGGTTGAATGTGAAACATTTGTATCTTATATAGACATGTTGAAGACGTTCGCAACAATTTCCTTCAATTTTTTTTCCAACGACAGATTTTCTTAAAACTTGGCACAAATATGCATCAATGTATCCTAAAACTAAAACAGTCTTAAACAACAGGGGTCACCGGCCTTCATTTTAATGTTTCGTTTGGTAATATACAAATGCAGTTTAATGACTTGTAATGGACACTTTACGAGGTTAATGATGCATTAAATATGCCTGTGAAAACATCAATAATTTATCAAATATACGAATATCTTTTGTTCCAACTACAGATTTTGTTTAAAGATCCCACATACATGCGTCATTGTATCCTGAAACTAAAACAGTTTTAAAACATACAGGTCACCTGCCTTGTTCCGGAAACAAAGGGTTTTGATAACGGTACCTGTTGAAGCCCCTTTTTCAGTTTGGATTTGTATCAATGTTTTAAGTATATTGGAAAGTTTTTTTCAAACAAGGTTATTGTTCTTTCAACTGAAATTTTTGTACATGCTTTGTTTGGCAATATACATGTGTATGTTGATAATAAAAACGCTTTACCTTAAGTTACTGCTTAAATAATGAATTTGACTGGACATTTAAATGTGTCAAATGGGAACTAATAATGCTTTCTGAAACTTTATTTTTATCAAATGCATATTTTGTTCCAAACGACAAAATTCCTTTTTGAACTTCATGAACTTTGCTATTAAAACTAATTATTTTGAATGGACATAAGATATGAAATTAGTATATTGTAACTTATATACAATAAAGAAAAATGAAGCAAAAGGAGAAATTAAACCAATTATTTTATTTTTGTTGCGAACGTCTTTAAGTTGATTTGTCGATATGTATCTCCATGTTTATTTAGCAACTTGAGCATACAATATTATGTGTTACAACGGACCTCGCAACGGAAATATCAGTTATACTTTCAGTAAGGAAATCCTGGAGATGTAGATGATTAGGGTTTATATACTAACAGAGACTAGTTAGAGGTAAATAATATATATGTTATATGAATATACATGTTGAAACTGTGAATGCTGTGTAGACAGTTCGTTTGTATTAAAAGTGTTAACTTGGGCACAGTGGTCAATTCTGAGCAATGTATGTATAAATTAAAAACGCAGGATGATAGATCCCCAAATGGCATTTAATATCCTGACTATCAGACCAAACAATACATTGTGTTTCGGGCAACGGTCTCAACAAAGTTAGGTAGGGTAGGGATTATGTTTTTTGTTTGAGTTTTTGTTTAAAGTCTAGCCATAAAAGTGAAACGAATCGCTAACGCTTAACTGCTAATACTATTCATCCATGAAGAGATAAGGAACACTCAGTTAATAATATAAAGCGCCCTTTTCACACGGATTATCTAGTTGATCATGATTTACTTCCTTGAAAATAAAAATCTGATGAATTCAGAATTCTCAGAAAACGATAGTCTTTAAAATCTTTAGGGTCGTTAGACTTTCGCTAGGTAGGGTCGGTTGAACGAAACAGAGAAGTTTTATGTTTTGGCCACACTCCATGCTGCGGAATTAGTACCAAGACAAATAGTTTCTTACTTTCTAAAAGGGTTTAATTCAATGTTATGTTATATTCAAGTCTTTAGGCTGATCATATTATGTAAAAATAATGCATTGAAAACTAAAACACGAAACTGGTTTGAATATTATAGCAAAGTCCAAATGTTGACGTAACTGGAGTTTCATTATTTTTATATTTATATTTATATTATATTTTATATTTAGTTGAAAACTGCAATTAGTTGAGTGTGATATTATATACCATGATTAAATGAAAAACAGGCGTGTCAGTGTTCAATGTTGTTACATTGTTTTCAAATTGACATTGCCATGATAAAACATAATTTATGTAGTAAAAGGTGTAATAGTAATTCTTGACTATTGTATTGCTAGAACATACTGGGCTTAATATGTGCGTTACACTTACTGATTTAATGTGTAAACGAGTGCACAACTATTTATAAGATACTGCAAAGTAAACAAAAATGCGATGGCATCTTTAACGTGCACACTATTCAGTGAAACCCCTTTAAAAGTTTATGTTATATTGTTTGATTTTTTACGTTCATTTGTATTGTTAACAAAATGTTGTATTGTTAACAAAATGTTTAATACATTTAGTGTTTAACGGTTATAAGTAATTTAGTTGGTTTTAGAAAGAGTTCGTTTGTATAGACAAATCACCAAGTAATAAAACAAACATCTAGGTCGCTCACCTGCTATCTATGTATGAAGTTTATTTAAAATATCTCAATACGTTCTCAAGTTATTGAGCGAAAACTGTTCTTCTATTTTTAGTAACAGTGACCTTGACCTTGACCCCACTCTGGGCGTTGGGGTTTCAGAGAAAAATTTAAAAGTCATTTTGCTATTTAAGTTTATATAAAACATGTGACCCCAGGGGTTCCCCAGCTTTGACCCCAGGGGCATCATTTGAACAAACTTTGTAGTGGACCACTACACAATGTTTCAAACCAAATATAAAACCTTTAGGCTTTGAAGTTTCAGAGGAGAAGATATTTACAGTCATTTTGCTATTTAAGTCTATATAAACCATGTGACCACAGGGGCATCTCTTCAACAATCTTTGAAGAGGACTACTATACAATGTGATATACCAAATATGAAACCTCCGAGCCTTGCGGTTTCACAGGAGAAGATTTTAAAAGTCATTTTGCTGTTCAACTCTCTATAAACAATATGACTCCCCGGGATGTGACCAGTTTTAACCCCAGGGGCATCATTTGAACAATCTTTGTAGAGGACTACTATACAATGTTACATACCAAATATGAAACCTCTAGACCTTGCGGTTTCAGAGGAGAAGATTTTTAAAGTCATTTTGCTATTTAAGACTATATAAACCATATGAGCCCCAGGGTGTGGCCAGTTTTGATCCCAGGGGCATCATTTTTACACTCTTTGTACAGGACTATTAAACAATGTTACATACCAAATATGAAATCTCTGGGCTTAGCGGTTTCAGAGGATAATATTTTAAAAATCATTTTCGATTCAAGTCTATATACGTGAACCCCGCGATGTGGCCAGTTTTGCCCCCATGGTCATCATTTGAACAATCTTTGTAGAGGACCACTATACAATGCTACATACCAAATATGAAACCTCTAGACCTTGTGGTTTCAGAGGAGAAGATTTTTTAAGTAATTTTGCTATTCAAGTCTATATAAACCATGTGACCCCCAGGATGTGGCCAGTTTTGACCTCATGGGCATCATTTGAACAATCTTTGTAGAGGACCACAATACAATGTTACATACCATATGACCATGTGAGCCCCAGGGCGTGGCCAGTGTTGACCCCAAGGGCATCATTTTTACACTATTTGTCCAGGACTATTAAACAATGTTAAAACCTCTAGGGCCTGCGGTTTCAGAGAAGAAGATTTTTAAAGTCATTTTGCTATACAAGTATATATAAACAATGTGACCCCCGGGGCGTGGCCAGTTTTGACCCCAATGGAATCATTTGAACAATCTTTGTAGAGGTCCAATAGAGGATGTCACATATTAAATATGAAAGCTCCAAGCCTTATTGTTTCAAAGAAGAAGATTTAACAAGTTTTTCAGTTTTTAAATGTATTTTTAGCTCTGGTGACCTACATATGCAGCGGACTGGAATGATTTGAAATGTTTTAAAGAGGGTCCCCCAAGAATCATTCCTGGGAAGTTTGGTGAAAATCTGCACAGTGATTTAGGAGGAGTTGTTATTTGAATGAAAATGATGACACACAACGCACGACAGACGACGCACGACTGACAAAAGGCGATCCTAAAATCTCACCATGAGCACGTTGTTTTATATTTAAAACACACGAAACCTTTCAAAAACAAATCTATGTCTATAAATTAATACAAATATGTTGGCCACGATTTTCTCCACCCACAAAAGCCACAATCCGAGTACATTGTAGAAAATTGAAATTCATATGGGATTAATCTCACCGGTTCAATTGCAGGCATATATTCCATACACTTTTTGATTTAAATGATTTTAACATTATCCATCCAAAACACAGAAACACTAACTATTGTATTCCGATTGCTTTTATTTTAAATTCCAACACACTCGCGTCATAATTTGTACACTGTGTAAACTTCAAACTTAACCGAATGACGTAGGCGTGACGCAATGCAACTTTTCAAATATCTAGTCTGGTTTATAGAGGCTACTGTATACTAATTCGTGTTCGATAATATTATTTGCGTCAGCAAATTAGATAATTTTTAAAATTTTAGAATTATTAAGAAAGAGAGGACTATATTTTCGGGAAGTACGCACAGCTGCTTGCGAGTTATAAGGTTCGAGGCTCGTAATAAAACATAATAGTTATAAGCGAAACCTTTAATTAAACTACTTTTAAAATACACTTGAGTAGAAAACAGGATAAATAGAATGCATGGAAGGTGGCGGGAAGGAGAAAGTTTATTCGGTTCGGCCCGAAAACAAAAATAGGAAAAAAAATATAGTCAAATGTTCACGTAAAAAAGGTATCTGGTTATCTTATGCAGAATTATGTCACCATAATATAGGCAGTTAAAATATGCCTGTAGCTTACAAACGAAGTAGTGAGAAGTGTTATGTGCTTATATAGTAAACATAGTTCAGACTCATTATATACATAAGAGACCTTGTCACTGACATAGGCCTCTGTACTAAAACGCATCACGGTTACATGTTTGCTTTTCCTATACATACATGTACGCGGCGGTAAAGAGGTGGAATATTATTACAAGGTGGAATATACACCCATAGGCACGTCCAACTAACTTAGGGCCACTCGTTATTTCTAATTGCGAGATTACGATGCGAGATCGCGAAATCAATATCGCGATATCGCATCGTAATCTCGCGCCTCCGCATCGTGTTTTCGCGTTCTCGCCCTTGTATATCCAAAGGTCCAGAATGCGAAAACACGATGCGAGGTTGCGAAATTAATATCGCGATCTCGCATCGTATTCTCGCGATTTCGCATCGTATTCTCGCGATCTCGCATCGTAGTATCGCGATCTCGCATCGTAGTCTCACGATTTCGCATCGTGGTTTCGCAATCTCGACCTGTGGATTACAAGCGCGAGAACGCGAGAACACGATACGAAGTAGCGAACTCACGACGCGAGAACGCGAGATTACGATGCGATATCGCAAAATTAACATCGCGATCTCGCATCGTGTTTTCGCGTTTTCGCTTGAGCATAGGTAGTTTAACAACGATTATTGTGTTCGTTGCCTATTGACAATTGAGAGAGTATGATGTTTGAATAATGATTGTGTTGTTGTTAAACAAATTAGAAGGAATAATGGGCGATTTGCTGAATAGCCAGATTGAATAAATGAGAAGCATATAATGCATTGTTATGATCTTATTATGGAAGACCCTGTGCCATTCAAAAACTTTATTCTAATAAATGATGACCAGTATAAACTCATACAAACTGCTAAAAATGTAAGCAAACAATATCAAATTGCTTTGGAATTTTATCACGGTGGGGCTATAATTGGATAAGTTATCAAATCTCTGTGTGGGGCCGGTACTGCAAGGCTTACAGAAATGGAACATGCTTTATCCCAAGAATGTGTCGTACACCTTCAGAAACGTGTATAAAGCAGTGTAGTAGACAAATATACACGGAACACATCGATTAATAAATCGAGTTTTATAAACCAAGGTTAAGCTGTAGAGGGCCATTAACAGTTGAAAAGCAGTATCCTAACATGTTGGATTTCCCTTGTACAGTGCAGTGAGTGTGGCTGGGAACATAATTATATTGATCAATGTTTCAATACTTAAATGTCATGAAAATATTCAACCTCATCATGCGTATGAAGTGTTGCAATGGGTTGAAAACATTATTGTCATTTCATTTATTTCCAGGTCATACACATGTTAAAAAAATACATGTATACAGGCAATGTTTTTAAGTTATAAAATGTTTGTTTTTCTTTTTTAATATATCAATTGAGCATTATAAAATAATAACAAATCTTGCATTTTACTATTTTCCTCAAATGTTATTGTTTAATTTGCCAAATGTATTTTATTGTGGCATCTAATTTGTCCCCCATTTTGATTCTTTGTCATGTGAAACCTCCGAAATGACTTGCCTGCGCATATGCAACCGGAAAGCGAGAGTACGATGTTACTATCGTTGTTTCGCGATTTCGACCTAGTATGCTCAAGCGAAAACACGATGCGAGATCGCGATATTAATTTCGCGGTCTCGCATCGTAATCTCGCAAACTCGCGTCGTGATTTCGCTACTTCGTATCGTGTTCTCGCGCTTGTAATCCACAGGTCGAGATTGCGAAACCACGATGCGAAATCGCGCGACTACGATACGAGATCGCGATACTACGATGCGAGATCGCGAGAATACGATGCGAAATCGCGAGAATACGATGCGAGATCGCGATATTAATTTCGCAACCTCGCATCGTGTTTTCGCATTCTCGACCCATCGATATACCACGGCGATAACGCGAAAACACGAAGCGAGGGCGCGAGATTACGATGCGAGATCGCGATATTCATCGCGCATCGTAATCTCGCAAATTCGCATCGTTATGTCGCTACTTCGTGTTGTGTTCTCGCGTTCTCGCGCTAATTAGCCAAAGGTCGAGAATGCGAAACAACGAGTGGCCCTTACGGAACACCGTACCAACTAGACCTGTTTTGATGGCGGTTTTCTCAAAAATGACTAATCGCAACGGTCTTAACTTTTTTGCTGCCCCATCATACACAATTTCCAATACAGGTATGATAAAATTTTAACGGTACAGTAATCATTTTTATCTCCTCGTGTTCTCGGGTGTCAAGACTAAAAATTGCACGAGAAAATCGTGGTGAATAGTAGAAATTCGATGCAGTTTATAATCTAAGTGTTAAGCAACGACACTCCAACCAAATGAACATTTAACATAAATTATTTCATACATAACACCATCCCACAATGCAGAATAGATGTTTCCAAAAATGTCAATCATGTGCAAATTAATCTGCAACTTTATCCAATCGTTGTATTTGGATATCACGTGATTAACGTTCAACCAAACAAGTATAGTATTTTACACAAAGAAGCACGTGGTAAACATTTAATCTGTTTTTGATATTTAATTAATTTAAATTAATCCGTTAACAATAGTTAAGGAGGAGTTTAAAATGTTAGTGTCAAAACCTGGAAAGTGCTACTCTGCAGTATGCAGGACGGGCACGGGCCATTGATTTGTACGAGTCCACATTCCACGTATTTATGAATTGAGTGATTACTATACGATACATTTTCTCTTTATTTAGATTGAAATTTGTGAAATCATTGTTTTAACGATTTTAAATCAAAACGACAGAAAAATAACACAAATATTTGCTCTCAATTTGTAACAGTGAAATTGACTTTAGTTCGTTTTCGCATTTTTGCTAATTTTTGTTTTGATATTATGTTTTATTTTTGTCAAGTTTTGTATGCAAACGAAAGTTTAGATAAAGGACATTAAATAGATCTAAGTGTTATGTATTGTTTGTGTTCTTTTTGTGTTTGGCGAAATTTGGGCAAAACATACAAACGTTACAGCTGATTATAACTGGTTTTAATAAGTATTTTCTTTTCAATTAGCCAGAGTGCAGTGCTTTTGAAGATTTCAATAAATCTTTATAAAAAAGAATTGAGCATTGAAGTTTGATAAAACTTGTATGTAATAACTAGTGCGTAGCGGGTAGCCAATCCTACTGTATCGAAATATATTCGATATCGCTTTGAACTTGATAATCAAAGTTGATCATTCTACTGGCGTTGCGATACAATTAAAAAATCTATGTACGACGATTAACAGATGTAATAACGCACCAGTGCTAAAACGTATGTTTAGAATGAATAGTACACAAAATTTTTTTTTTTTTTTTTTTTTTTTGTAACTACACCCAAAGGCACTTCTGACTAGACCTTCGCTTAATCACGCCATTCTGGACGATGTTGTTATTCGGCGCGGAGGAATACACTACTAACTGGATAAACCTTGCCATTTCCTGTTTACTGGGGATAGGAAAATTGATCCGTCATCCCTTTATTGGGACACTGTTGCAGTTAGAATTAGGATAAAAAAAATATTTTTCATCGTTTGCATGTAACCAAAGATCTATCGCTGTAACTAGATCTCTGATGTCACTGACAACAACTTCTGTGTAGGTCTCATTAAATATTTGTTATTAGCCCACCTGAGCACAACGTGCTCATGGTGAGCTTTTGTGATCGCCTTTTGTCCATCGTCCGTCATGCGTCGTTCGCCGTGCGTTGTGCGTCGTGTGTCATCATTTTCATTCAAATAATATCTGCTCCTAAATCACTGTGCAGATTTTGACCAAACTTCACAAGAATGATCCGTGGGTGGCCCTCTTTCAAAATTGTTCAAATCATTCCGGTCCCCTGCATATGTAGGTCACCAGAGCTAAAAATAAATTTAAAAACTGAAACACTTTCAAATGTGACATCAAAATGTGACATCTTATAGTTGTTCTCTACAAAGATTGTTCAAATGATGCCCCTGGGGTCAAAACTGGCCACGCCCAGGGGGTTGCATGGTTTATATAGACTTGTATGGCAAAATGACTTTTTAAAAATCTTCTTCTCTGAAACCGCAAGGCCTAGAGGTTTCATATTTGGTATGTAACATTGTATTGTGGCCCTCTCCAAAGATTGTTCAAATGATGCCCCTTGGGTCAAAACTGGCCACAACCCGGGGCTCATGTGGTTTATATAGTTTTAAATAGCAAAATGACTTTAAAAATCTTCTTCTCTGAAACCGCAAGGTCTAGAGGTAACATATTTGGCACGTAGCATTTTATAGTGGTCCTCTACGAAGATTGTTAAAACGATGCCCCTGGGGTCTAAACTGGCCACAGCCCGGGGGTCATATTGTTTACATAGAAAATTAACTTTAAAATCTTCTTCTCTGAAAGTCCCTGAGGTTTCATATTTGGTATGTAACATTGATTAGTGGTCCTCAACTTAAATTGTTCAAACGATGCCCCTGGGGTCAAAACTGGCCTCACCCTGGGCCTCACTTAGTATATGTACTTTTAACTAGCAAAATGACTTCTAGAGGTTTCATATCTGATTTGTAACATTGTATAGTAGTCCTCTACAAAGATTGTTCAAATGATGCCCCTGGGGTCAAACTGGCCACACCCCGGGGGTGACATGGTTTATATAGACTTAAATAGAAAAATGACATTAAAAATATTCTCCTCTGAAACCGCAAAGCCCAGAGGTTTCATATTTGGTATGTAACTTTGTATGGTAGTCCTCTACAAAGATTGTTCCAGTGATGCCCCTGTGGTCAAAACTGGCCACACCCCGGGGTCACATGTTTTATATAGACTTAAATAGCAAAAATAACTTTTAAAATATTTTCCTCTGAAACGTCAAGGCCTAGAGGTTTTATATTTGGTATGTAACATTGTGTAGTGGTGCTCTGCAAAGATTGTTCAAATGGTGCCCCTTGGGTCAAAGCTGGGCACCCCAGGGGTCACATGTTTTATATAGACTTAAATAGCAAAATGACTTTTAAAATCTACTCTGAAACCTCAAAGCCCAGAGTGGGGTCAAGATCGAGGTCACTGTTACTAAAAATAGAAAAACAGCTTTCGATCAATAACTTGGGAACGTTTTGAGATATTTTAATGAATCTTCATACATATATTTCAGGTGAGCGACCGAAGGCCATCGTGGCCCTTTTGCAACTATTTATTGGCTGTTTTTCTCGTTCTGTACAGTATTTTAGTAGCAATACATAATCATAGCGTCCAAAGTATGTGTCAAATTATTGTAACGCAATTATAGTGTAAACGGTTGTATCTATTGCTTACATAAGACTGGGATTTTGCGGTCGTGAATTGTTAATACTTGGGCTTGTATTGCCTTGACGTTGAGTAACATGTTTAGTACATAATTAATACTGGTAGAAATGTTTATTTAAGAAAATTTATCTTGTTATTCAGTCATGCGTATTTACTGCTGTGTATTTTTGATTATCCAATTATTTGTAAAAATAAATACAATTAGTAGTTATTTTTTCAGTAAAAATCACGCATAAATATAACGTCGGTATAGTGCACACATACTATAAACCAACCTTTAAACAGAGATCTTATTTTATAAACTATTAGTATATGTCCATATCATAATTGAAATTTGGTTTTAAATGTGTTTTTCTATTGCTAATCAAACTTATTAGCAACTTATTATGTCTTGCCTGTATTACGTTTCTAATATTCGCAAAACAACACTTACACACGTCTATCTGCTTCCTTCGAAAGCTACAGTCACAGTTTTGTGAATTGCTTATATCGATATGTATGGAAGACGTTGTTACACTATTCGTTTCCTCGTCTATCATAGAACTTTCTACCTAGCGTGATCCTGTCGTCTTTAGATATAACTCTTCCTTGTATTAACTTTTACTAGCTTCCAAAATGTGTTTACTTGAGCATCAAATATAGTTGTAGGTTGCACAGCTCTCAGATGTAGTATTAATTTATTTCTGAACATATTTTGTTTGTTGTCTATATTGGCTTGTCTTAACAATTATTATCATATTACTTTGATTCAATCTTGTCCGTCTTGTTGTTGTTTTGTTTTTGGTGTCCTTTCTAGCTCCACAAAATCATTGCAAGACAGACTTCGAAGTAAATACAATTTTCTTGCAGAAAGTGTACACGAATAACATGGAGACGAGACTTTTAGATATCCAGGTAAAACAGACGACACATGTTCAAAACAATGGGACAGTAACTTGCAAGCTTGGCCATTAAGCAAATTATAACATTTCTTGTTGATTGCTGATCGTAAATTAATCAACTAGTTTATACGTACGAATAAAGATATATTTTGAATCGCATGAACTGAGCATTTCTTTATTTCTCCATTCTGCACTAGCGACATAGAATTTAAAACAAAAGAGACATAGGGCCCTAGGTCGCTCACCTGATAATTTGGGATTGATGACCTAGTTTTTGACTCCATGTGACCCAGTTTCAAACTCGTTCAAGATATTATCTGGACAAAATTTATTAATGCTCTGAGCAATTTTCATGATGATTGGGCTATAAATGTAGCCTCTAGATTGTTCAAAAACGTGTTTGAATGTTTGGCCTGGTGATCTAGTTTTTGACCCCACGTGGCCCAGTTCGAACTCGTCTGTGAAATCATTGAAACAAATCTTCTGAGTGAGTTTCAAGAAGATTGGTCAAAAAGTGTGACTTTCAGAGTGTTCACAAGCTATTCTTCAATTTGCCATATTGATATATTTTTTGACCCCATATGACCCAGTTTCGAACACGTCCGATATATCATTGGTACAAAGGTTCTGGGCAAGTTTCATGATGATTGGGCAATAAATGTGGCCTTTAGTGTTCACTAGGTAAATGTTGATAACTCACGATGCACGATGGATAATAGGTGTGCTAAAAAATAAACCGCTCCTGGCGGCATTCTTGTTGACGAATCAAAATAATTTGAATTATTTTGGTAAAAGGCCACCCAATTAACATTTGTGTAAAATTATTTAAAAATCAAACCACTGGTTTCTTACAAGAAGAGTGTCTATGTTTTCAGTATATACATGTAGTCATATAAAGAAAAAAGACCCCTCTCCCCTTGTGGCCATGTTTTTTTTAAAATTAAAATGATCTCTGTATTTTGGTAAAGGACCACCAAAGGAACATTTGTGTGAAGGTATGTTGAAATCCAACAACAGGTTTCTTACAAAAAGTTTTCACTATGGCCATACAAATAAAAAGGAAAAAAATCCCGCTCTGGCGGCCATGTTTTTAACGAATCAAAATAATACGAAAGTAGAGGGCCAGAAAAGGTACGTTGGTGTGAAATTATTAAAAAGTTCCACCTGTGGTTTCTGACAATTTTCAAAGTTTTTAATAAAGCCATATAATGAAAACATGACCCGGCTCCTGGCGGTCATGTTTTTCAATGGAGCGCAACCATTTTCGAACTCAGCCGAGATATCATTAAAACAAATGTTCTGCGCAAGATTCAAGAAGATTTGTTTAAAAAATGTGACTTCTATATTATTAACAATATTTTTCTTCTATTTGACCTAGTGACCTAGTTTTGATCCCACATGATCCACTTTCGAACTCTTCCAAGATATCGTTGGGACAAATGTTATAATCAAGTTTCATGAAGTGTGGGCAATACATGTGACCTCTATAGTGTTAACAATGTAAATGTTAACGACGGACGATCAACGAGTAACGACGGACGACGGACAAAAGGCTTCTCAAAAGCTCATAAGCACGTTGTGCTCAGATGAGCTTAAAAGTGTCTGTATTGCTGATTCAGTTGGAATTTCATCATGTTTTTTATTTATTTATATCTATTGTTCTTATCATTGTACTTGAGTTATTATGTAGGTCAAAGGTTGAGTTAGACAAAGTTTTACATGTTTTATTTTAAACCATGTGAGGTGAGAAGTTAATTAAATATATAATGAATATTATGAATAGCAATCTAATAAGTCGAGGCAACAGTGTTCACGCTAATGTTCTGAAAGGACTTGTCCATTCTGGCATAGGCCATACACTTTCAACTTGCCCGATTCTACCTCAACTTGTCCGAAGTGTACGAAATGCAACCCAGAAATTACCTAAACAGTTCAAGCGACAGTGATGTTGTTCATGTCACATGGACAGAAAATCATGGAAAGATAATCTTGTGATGATTTTATAAAAAATTTATAAAGATAATCTTGTGATGATTTTATATTAAAAAAAACTGGAAATTGTTTTATTTTTGGTTAATTAATCCTATAATTTCATAATTTTGTGTTGTTTTGTACTTGCCCTTTCGGGCAAACAGGTCAAAATTTTAACGTGCCAAAATTGATTTTTACTTGTCCCGGGCTTCGGGCAAGTGGGATATTTCGAAGACTGGGGGAAACATGTTCGTGTGTTTTAAATATTTGTTTAAACTTTCTAAACATTTTTTGTTTCTGTGCAGTTATCTGCATTTGAAATCGTGCACCCTTACATATGTATTTACTGTTAATTCACATAATTCTTTTGAATTTTTTAATACATGACTAATTACTATTATTTAATTAATTTTATGCTTCAAATTAAGGTTTTTAAACATAATTTGAATAATTTATCGTCACATTTTAGCAAAACAAAAGGTTTAATTTCTCAAGATTCATTAACCAGCCCATAGTGGTAGCGGGGGGAATCAAAAAAGCAACAAGATGCAGCACCCTGCTATTTCCCTCTGGATCTTGCCCTACATTTCAAATAATATGTGCAATCATTTAAGTTTACTAACACAAGTGTTTCCATTCGTTTTACGGAATGATAAAATCCTTATAATATATTCGTGATTTCACTGATTCATCTTTCCTTGTATGTATATTTTATTTTATTACGTAAACACTAATATTATTTCTCATAATTATTTTACATTTTCTAATAAATAAGTGATAACAATGATTTTTTCATATTCAATTAAGGTTTGAAACACATGGTGTAATATTTGTTATTTAAATTAATCTAAAAAGCTTAAATTTCGCATTAATGAATAATATAGTGAAAAGAGGTCAAATTTCGCATGAATGAATGAATGAATGAATAAATGAATGCATGAATGAATGAGTAAGTCAGTCAGTCAGTCAGTCAGTCAGACAGTCCGTCGGTCGGTCGGTCGGTCGGTCGGTCAGTCAGTCAGCCTATCCGTCATTTAATCAGTCAGTCAGTCAATCCGTCAGTCAGTCAGTCAGTCAGTCAGTCACCCAGTCAACTTATCAATCAATCAATCAATCGAACAAAGCGAGTGATTAAGTCTGTAAGCGCGTGAGTGAGTGAGTGAGTGAGTACATGAGTGAGTACGTGAGTGAGTACGTGGGTTAGTACGTGAGAAAATTAATCAATTGCGCAATTCAACCCTAACCACCGCTAGAACGAGGTGAATTTGGATGAATTTGGTTGAATTCGGATGAAAAAAAGATTAATTTCTAAATATCGGGTAAAATGGGATTATTTATAGGGATTCTTAAGGGGTTAACCCCGGAACAAAATCCCGAACCCTACTGTATTTGTCAAGAAACATAATCGTAATTCCACAACCTTGTAACGACAACACAAATGCGTCTGCTGAATGGGAAAGTCATACTTGCGCCATTATTTCCAGATTTGAACCGGAATTTGGACGCATATAAAAAATATTTTGAGTAGGACGATTTTTAAAAGTAGGTATATTTGAGGGATAAAAGTGTGTTTTAGTTCATATATTTTAAATATGTAATAATATGAACTCTTGGGTTTGTTTGCCAATCAAATGACTTTAGAACTAAGAGAAAAACAACATAATAATAATCATAATAATGTTGTTATATTTTTATTAAAATAAACCTAGGTTTTTATTTATATTAGCATTAATTACACATAATAAAATTATTAAAATAAATTAACAAAAACGTGTTATAAATGAACGTTAAATTAACTGAAATGTCATGTACCAAAATTACCGTATAAGTGCATTTTAATATGTAATATAAACAACTACCGTGTTCTTTAAACTGAAGTGTCAGTTCGGTGCCGAATAGACGCAAATGTAACAAGTGTAATGGAGAACGCAGACGAAAGATATACTTGCAGTAGGAAAACGTAGAGTAACCCTTATTATACGAAATAGGGATTTGTCATGTTTGCTATTTCGGAGTGTTCTTGCGCAATATATTATTTAAATTGCGGTTGTTTATGAACTTATTTTTAACGAATAACATTTGCATACTTAATCAAAATTTAAATCTTTAATTATATGCATTGACGTATGACGTGCTTTCTTTCCAAATGTGAGCCGAAAAAACGTTGTTTAGTCAAATAAAGTTATTATTACAAAAATAAAGTGTGTTAAATTAACTTTAATTAGAATTAATATTTATTTACAGATTAAAACCCCCAATGACTATGTTATATATCGAGAAATTACACAACTCAATGTTAAACTGCCTAATAAAGCATGAAACCAAAAAAGAAACGTTGGTTAAGTACATTCCAATTGTCATGGTAACGTGAGTGATGTACACACATAAATACATGTTGTCATTTTAAAATCTTCAGCTTTGCAAAGTCGACTGGTTAATTCCACTAGATTTACTATACAACAACTTATACAACAAACATAAGATTTCAGTCAAATATATTCAGACGTTTAAATGATCCACATTCAAACTTAGGGAAAGTGTCTTGTTTGGTTCAGTATATAATGATATATTTATATATACGGTGCAACTTGGTTGAAGATGCGCTAAAAAGGCATTTATCAGGTGCGTTGCCATTACGTACATCCGTCATATACAATTGTATACCATTTTAAACATATGCATTTTTACATTAAATGATAGGATTATATAAGTGCTAAAATAGGCTCCAGAATCAAAATCGTCTCATTGCGACTGTACGAAAATCTATGCTGTCCATTATTAACGACTACACTCCTATATCTTACCAAAACACGCCAGATATTGGACGACAACTCATCTAATGTTAAGATTATGATTATGGTACACGGAGAACAATATAATGACGTCACAGCAATGTTTTATTCGACTTTATTTCACATTAAACTTTGATTTAAGTGTGAAAGTAGTCATAAAGTACCCATACAATCCTCATAAGTACATGTACTGACGAATTTGCTGCAGTACTTGAGTAATTACGAGTTCTTGTACTCATTATTTAAGATGAGTACTGATGAATACTGGAAAATCGGTACACGATTACCTGTACAGGAACGAGTACGAGAAAAACATCCCTAGTCCAGAGAAGACATAATGCGATAAACGATAAAAAGACATTTAGAATTATAATCCAATTATAAAATTATGGTGGCTGATTTATGTCATATCGTTCTGGCATGTTGGCGCCTTTCAGGGGCGCCAACACGCCGACACGCCAGAACGACAAATATACGCGCCGATACGACACATAAAGGTACTTGTCGTTTTGGCGTGTCGTCGTGCTGTCGCCCTTCAAACGCGATAACACGTCAGAACGACAAAGTAAGAGCGCCAATACAACAAGTGTGTACCCGCCAGAACGACAACAAGACACATAAATCTCTCGTTCTGGTGCCCATTATTTGGCGTGTTGGCGCCCCGGATTAGTCGTTCTGGCGTTCTGGCTGGTTTGAAGGACGCCAACGCGCCGACACGCCAGAAAAAAAGCGCGCCGATACGAGAATCAGGTTTGGCGCCCTTCAATCCGCCAGAACGACAAATCTTAGGCGCCAACACGCCAAATAAGTACCACCATAACGAGATATTTAAGTGTCGTGTTGTCGTTCTGGCGCGTCGGACAATACATACAACACAACACAAAACATAATCATGATTAAAACTGGGTCACCGCCTTGGAACGGTCGATTCAAAGCATTGGGGGTTTAAACCGGTTTAAAGGCATGTCAGACCTCACACTTAGCCCACAATTAATCACAATACATGCTAAAATTCTGAGTAGAGTTGCTGTTTTAACGTGTGTTCAGATTTCACTACACCAAATGTATGTTTATGTATTAATTGGATTTTATACCAATTACTACTTTTTAACCTCCATTTGATAGTCATTATACATTTAATTCGTTTGTTTTTGCATTTTGAAAGGAAATTCCATTCAACAGTCTACAACAAGCATTGATGTTATAAATATTCTACAATTGAATCAAAGTCCTTGCGTATCTTACCGTAGTTTGCATGGCCAATTCAAAAATGTCCACAACCACATGTCATAAACAACAACAACATTTTAAAAATAATTATATTGTACTAATTCTCAACATGTTATCGATCGTCGTGGTATTTCAATATACCACGGTTTAGCTATCAATAAACGCAAGGACCCATACTTTTTTTATGTATAGCCAATAGATACACCCGCTTACAATACAACTGCGTTATTTGAGAATCCAAACCCATTTCAAATGCGGAAGTTTTAAATGTTCGAGGTGAGTAGCAGCGTGCGTGAATTCAGTGAATGACACGGTTTAGTAACATAACTAAACCGAAATGTAAAACTACAGATAACCATAATTTGCCACACGATTATATGCATAAGTTCTGAATTTGAAGGAAAGTTAGCTGAGTTAATAACACCGAATGTTTAATACTGTATTGATTATGTTTAATCAATTCCATAACTTGAAGGAAATTTAATGCAGTTTGTGCAGAATCAAATAAATTATTAATATATTCATATTTATATTCTCCAATCCTATGTCGTCATTTGTGCCACATGCCCGTCCAATATTTTACCATATTGGACCCGCGTGAGTACAATATCGCCGTGTCTAGTCAGAACGTATGCTTTGTGTAAATGTCATTTTGTATCCAAAGTTATTTCCACTTATGAATGCTACCTACTAAAATAATATATTAATTTTATTTAACTGTTTGTAACATTACCCGTACAGCCTGCAGAACGACACACTACAATCCTAGAGAAATATGTTTCTGTCGTCACTATCCATATTTGTTTACATATAACATCACTCATATATACTGCGTTATTCTGGTTCTGATTATCGATGAAATACGTTCAATCAACTGTATAATATTCCATTTTACAATTTACATCAGTGTGTAACACTTATTTAAACAAACGCGCTGCAGACACTTCCTATTCCTCACGCCACCTTTTAAACATGACACGTCTAAGTATAGTATCTACACACAGTTCAATGTGTACAATTAGTACAAGGTCGTGGTTGCTTTCTGTGAAATATATTCTAAGTACTGAATGCTGTGTTAGCAGTTAAAATTAAATAATTAATTAGATACTAGTTCAGGTTACAGTACAGAATAAAAAAAACAACACATATGCTTGGAAATTTTTTATCACGTAGAGTGACGTCATAAATTAATATTGTTAGCCGGCGCACTGTTCCGCGGACTGTTTGTTTTAATGTAAAAATCATACAAAAATAAATAAATAATTAAGTATATAATGAAAAGATTATTTAACAGCCTTCTGTACAATACGGTGATATTTTTGGACTCGTACACAGCTGAAATACGCACATTGGACTCGCCTATCGTCCAGTATAGTATGTCAGCTGTGTACTCGTCCAAAAATATCACTCTATTGTACAGAACACTGTTAAATAAACGAATAATATTATGTATCATGCAATACAAGTTTTTATAGCAACGACATCACAGCGCGTCATAAAATAAGTTTAAAAGTATTTGGTAAGAAATAGATTTCCGCTTATAAACAGCTATAAAACATGACGGGGGTTCACATAAACGGAACGAATATAGACCAATACAACATCAGCTTGTATAGGTTTTGTCTTAAATATTGTACATGTTTATGTTGCTATCTCACTCTTTGTATTGCTGTATACTGTAAATCGTTGTGATTTGTTTTTTTAAATATGATGATAATATGGCTGCGTATGGTTACCGTACCGTACTCTGCAAAAGTAGATAGAATTCATTAAAACTTTGTAAAAACCTTCTTAAAGTAAAACAATCGACATGTTCAACGGCTGGTTACAGAGAACGTAGTCGATATCAGCTGTATGTCACTAGACACACATGCATCAATAAGTGTTGGTTAAAAATATTAAATAGCAAAAATAATAATATTAAGAAGTTATGCTAAAAGCATTGTTAGAATGTTACAAAACCGGTTTATCTAACTGGTTAACCAATGTAAAATCTCTTTCAGATAATATTGGTTTTTCATATGTTTGTGTTACCCCTTATTTAGTTAATCAGAATATTTTCCATCTAGAGTTTAAACGGTAGATCAATTAAAACAGTCGTGGTATACTACTGTGAATAACTGTCGTCGAAATGTGTGCACTTACAAGTTGTTAACACAGAGAACGAAGAGTATTTAACATTTCAACCATCAACGTAGCGTAATACAAAAATAGGGACGTACCTGAGATTGAACCTGGGACACGTACTGATGCTGGTCGTGGTGGGTACTGGGGAATGCACTGTGACTTTTATATGTTATAAGAATGGCGTAGTTGTATAGTTTACATGATACTGCTTATAGTAAAAACGGACTCTTTGTTTTCAAAATACTTTGCACAACTTTGCAAAGAAGCAAGATTGTAATAAAACCTACCACACACCGATAAGCTTTAATTGAAAATACTTCTTAGGCAGATGTGTGTCCAAGTGAGCGTTAGCAGATGTGTATGTGCGTTTGACCTGGGACGTCTCTAAAACAGGAATGTAATTATGTCAACAGATGAACAGTGGTATGCGTATGAAAGTCTATTACAAAACATGTTCTATAGCGTACATGTATAAAAAAGTTTAACCCGATAATAACGTCGGCTGTGACACATGCAGTTTCTTGATTGAAAATAATTATACATAAATTAAGTAGTGAAATGTAAACGACAATGCACCGACAATGTGCTCGCAGACAATTTTATTTGTAAACTAGAACCATTTGCACGAACTTTGACAATGTTTCCAAGTTCAATGTGTTGAATTAAAACGCAACATGGTTTCCGTCACAATGACGGAATAATTATCTTAAAGAAACGACTAAATTACTAGGACTATGCCTACGAAAAAGTGATTCCCTTCAAAGGTTATTATGTTATAAATGATCAATACAAAAACCGCTACCATAAATGAACAATAAAAAATTTACTGCATTATGAGAATATTGATAACAAATAACAACAAATAATCAAAACACCTAACAAAATAAACCCAGAGTGGGTATCGCACACACAGCGACGGAGTCATACACACCAATGACAATTGACAGGGCCCTTACCAATGGCGCTATTCTGACATGAGAAAATATATGTGCATACTTTGGTTTTACAACTCGCAGCTGTGCTACAAAGTATTCTTTGGGACAGTTTATTGTCATATAAACTTATATATAGCGGATGCATCCTAATTACCCAGCAAGAAGGACAGTACCGTTAATCTTTGAAACCATTTAACATAATATGAGACGAAACAATTGAAATGAAAGTGCGAACTTTTTAAACATACTGACTGTATAAAAGACGTTCCCAGTGTCAACATTCATGCAAACAGGCATATAATTTAAATCTAACTAGTCTATGTCTGTATGTAATAACTGAACTAAATGGCTTCGATTGTAATGGCATTTATGAATTGTTTTTACTGTACATGTATTAAGGTATGGTTTACAAAATTGCAGCTAAAATTAACACACACATAAAAGCATACTTGTAATAGAAGAAATTTGTATTTGAATTTACGTGAAAAGTTAAAAAAGAGAACAAATAATTATATTATAGGAAGATATTCCATGTTTTATTAATGAATTGTTAAATTAAATAACTGCATGTGGTATCTAACAATTCGGTAAAATTCGATACTAAGAATTGTTTTTTGAAATTATAGTAATTGGTTTATCTTTTTTTTCAGACAAAAAGAGAACCAAAATGCGTCCCTGCATGCATTTTGTCAGTATTGTTTTGTTTACATAGTTCTTAGCCGTAAGTACATTAACTTGCATCGCTTCATAATAAATAATCTTACTGTAGATTCATTAGGATTGCATAGGTAACGAAAGTAGATATTTTCCACATTTAGATCCTTATCTAGTAAAGCATTATAAACTTAACATCAAACCTGCTATGATTATAAATCATTGATATAATGACTCCAAATATTATAACATTTAAATGTGAGTGAAAATTAGTGGTAAACATACTTTGATAAGTATTGTCTTACGACATGATGATGTTACTAGCAAAACCAGTCTGCATATATATAGCTAGTATATACTTTATTACATACATACAATATTTTAAATGGTTGCTGCGACATAAACATATAATTCTGCGTTAAAAATAAATAAGAAATAACTTACTAAATGAGTAAATAAATAAATACAAACATATTTATCTAGATGAAATAATGAAGTATTAATTTTTTTTGTTACTTAATATGTTTTAACATTAAAAAACTGTACCATTATACTGTGAATCATAATTGCTGCGTTTGTTCTTCTTAGCTATATTGCATCTGAATGCCTGTGATCCTGGCTACTGGGGAGAACCTTGCCAAAAATGCGGACACGAGGGCTGCACCTGTGGTAATGCAGATAGCTGCTACAACTGTTTGGAAGGATATTACATGCGTTCGTTTCTGTGTGAAAGGTGTTCAGACAAATGCTTAACGTGTTCACATGGAACAGCGTGTCAAACTTGTTCGGCGGGTTATGCAGGTAATACCTGTGAATATGCGATAAACTGTTCATCTAGCAACTGCTTTTGTGCAACTCAGAACACGTGCGATAAGTGTAAAGACGGATACTATAATACATCAATACATTGTCTTGATCAGTGCAATCCAAACTGTGCTACATGTTCAGACGGCAATTCATGTATTACATGCAAACCGGGCAGGTATGGTGTGTCATGTCAAATGATGTGCTCCCATGGATGTGTTGGTGGTACGTGCAATACATTGGACGGGATATGTACCGGTGCTACAAATTTTGCTGGATACATCTGCGATCAATGTGCTAAACATTTTTCTGGACCCAATTGCGATCAATGTGTAGCTGGAAGATACGGTACGACATGTGAAAAGATATGCTCACAAGAATGTAATGGTGGTACATGCAATAAATTGGACGGGATATGTACCTGTGCTGCAGATTTTTCTGGATCCGTCTGCGATCAATGTGTAGCTGGAAGATACGGTACGACATGTGAAAAGATATGCTCACAAGGATGTAATGGTGGTACATGCAATAAATTGGACGGGATATGTACCTGTGCTGCAAATTTTTCTGGATCCATCTGCGATCAATGTGTAGCTGGAAGATACGGTACGACATGTGAAAAGATATGCTCTCAAGGATGTAATGGTGGTACATGCAATAAATTGGACGGGATATGTACCTGTGCTGCAAATTTTTCTGGATCCGTCTGCGATCAATGTGTAGCTGGAAGATACGGTACGACATGTGAAAAGATATGCTCACAAGGATGTAATGGTGGTACATGCAATAAATTGGACGGGATATGTACCTGTGCTGCAAATTTTTCTGGATCCGTCTGCGATCAATGTGTAGCTGGAAGATACGGTACGACATGTGAAAAGATATGCTCTCAAGGATGTAATGGTGGTACATGCAATAAATTGGACGGGATATGTACCTGTGCTGCAAATTTTTCTGGATCCGTCTGCGATCAATGTGTAGCTGGAAGATACGGTACGACATGTGAAAAGATATGCTCTCAAGGATGTAATGGTGGTACATGCAATAAATTGGACGGGATATGTACCTGTGCTGCAAATTTTTCTGGATCCGTCTGCGATCAATGTGTAGCTGGAAGATACGGTACGACATGTGAAAAGATATGCTCACAAGGATGTAATGGTGGTACATGCAATAAATTGGACGGGATATGTACCTGTGCTGCAAATTTTTCTGGATCCGTCTGCGATCAATGTGTAGCTGGAAGATACGGTACGACATGTGAAAAGATATGCTCACAAGGATGTAATGGTGGTACATGCAATAAATTGGACGGGATATGTACCTGTGCTGCAAATTTTTCTGGATCCGTCTGCGATCAATGTGTAGCTGGAAGATACGGTACGACATGTGAAACGATATGCTCTCAAGGATGTAATGGTGGTACATGCAATAAATTGGACGGGATATGTACCTGTGCTGCAAATTTTTCTGGATCCGTCTGCGATCAATGTGTAGCTGGAAGATACGGTACGACATGTGAAAAGATATGCTCACAAGGATGTAATGGTGGTACATGCAATAAATTGGACGGGATATGTACCTGTTCTGCAAATTTTTCTGGATCCGTCTGCGATCAATGTGTAGCTGGAAGATACGGTACGACATGTGAAAAGATATGCTCTCAAGGATGTAATGGTGGTACATGCAATAAATTGGACGGGATATGTACCTGTGCTGCAAATTTTTCTGGATCCAACTGCGATCAATGTGCAGCTGGAAGATACGGTACGACATGTGAACAGATGTGCTCACCAGGATGTTATAATGGCTCGTGTCATAAAATGGATGGGGCATGTACATGTGTTGCTAATTTTGTAGAACACAAATGCGACCAGTGTGTTACTGGAATGTATGGTACGTATTGTGACAAGATATGCTCTGTTGGATGCAATGCGTCAATATGTAGCAAAATTGACGGGTCCTGTACATGTTTGGCAAATTTTACGAAGGCCAAATGTGATCACTGTGTTTTAGGAATGTATGGTGATTATTGCAATAAATCATGCTCATCGGGATGCGCTGGCAATGCGTGTAATAGAACAGACGGCCATTGTACATGTGCCACACATTTTGCAGGACATAAATGCGAACGATGTGTTACAGGAAGATATGGAAATCTTTGTGACAAACAATGCTCGATGTTCTGCAGTACTGGTGTGTGTGAAAAAATGGATGGAGTTTGCTCGTGTCTGGCAAATTTTACTGGAGACAAATGCGATTCGTGCATTGCAGGAAAGTATGGAGAATCTTGCGATAACAATTGTTCATCTGGATGCAATACAACATATTGCAGTAAAACTGACGGAAACTGTTTGTGTTCACACAATTTTACTGGCCCCAAATGTGATCGATGTAATACCGGAATGTTTGGCAAGTCTTGTCAAAACAATTGTTCTGCTGGTTGTGAGAATAGTTCATGTGACCAAGAAAATGGCACATGTACATGCATGCCGCAATTTACCGGAGATAGATGTGATCGATGTGTACCCGGAAAGTATGGTGAATTATGGAAATATAATTGCCCGGGTCGTTGCGACAAAAACGGATGCAATAAAAAGGACGGTAGCTGCACATGTCTCGCAAATTTTACTGGACCAACATGTGATCAGTGTATGAATGGGAAATATGGATACAATTGTTCTTCACAATGTTCCGCAAACTGCTCAACCGCTACATGTAACCAAACTGATGGCCGTTGCTTTTCGTGCAAAGATGGATATCATGGGCCAACCTGTGAACTGGAATGTATGGCACACTGCACCAAATGTAGCAATGCTGACTCGTGTTTGGGAGGTAATTGTTAATTTCTCACAATTATAATGCGCCCTTTTATTCATTCACAGAGTGATAAATTGACAATTTCTTAATATATGTACTTTGACATATATTTAAAAAAGTACAATGCTAATAAAGCAGCATGTCGAGGTATTGAATTGTCATTCATCAGTCTTGCGTAAACCATTACATATGTTTTTCAATTACAACAGCAAGTGCGATTATAATAGCTTAAACTACCCGGTATACAAAATATAAATATGGATTAAAAAAATGACAATAAAACATACCTAATGAAACTTATATTGCACTTGATTGCTAATGAAAAATGTGTTTCAGTACAAATAGTACATGTTTCATACAGGCTCGTAAGAACAAGAGCATTATCTGTATTATCTTTTCGTATAGATAAAACCGTTACCACGACAGCAGGCCCAAATAAAGATAATATCGCTGGAGGTTCACTGCCGATAGCAGCCATAGGTGGAGGCGCTGGGGGCGGTGTTGCTGTAATTGTCGTGGCTATAATAATTATTGTATATTGTCGGAGAAGGTGAGACCTGAATATGATTTGAATGTACAATTTTTACATTTGAGCAATGTCTGGTTTTATGTAGGTTGATCGTCATCGTCACTGACCGTAAAGAGCTTTTGTAAAAGTCATTATCTGTGAATAACTTGAATTTAAATAATTTTTGAATCCAATACCACCTGAACTGAAGCGTTGATAAATAGTAGCGTGTAATAATACTGTGCCTAAACTTGCAAAGTTTGTTCGTTATTAAAAATCTGATAAATAATGTTACATTCAGGAGCCGTTTGTTTATATTTTATGTTACATTAATGTTTTTATCACGTATTTGATTTACTGTATTTTCAAGACAAAGTATACCAAAACAAGCAATTGAGAATGTCTCGCAAACCATTGATGATGACAAGAATAATGTTCCTGTGTACGCCACCATCCAGCGAAATAGTAAGTACACATTTAGGCTTGAACATGATACATTTCGGAAAGGTATTAATATATAATTGGTCAATATGTCAAACATATCGTCTTAAATATCGTCATTCACAAATTAGACAACAATAAGCCAACAATAGTAAGCGTGGAAGAATGTTGAACAAATTTATATACATTCTTAAGAATTTTAAATGTAGTTAAACATACTTTATAACACTATCTACTTTTACGTACTTGTGCGTTTCAATTGCAGGTGAACCAAGTACACCGAAGGGAAACTCCGTTACCGTAGCACTAAACCTCGCCGTTAAAAATTGCAATACGACTTCTACCCATGACATTAAAACGACTTCAATGGATACAAGAGATCCTGGTCTGAAAACCGACAATGGTATACCGATGAACGAGGACAATCTCGAAATTGGTTTGTATGCCTATTTACTTAGCGTTACGTGTAGTTCGTGATTAGTATCTTACAACTGCGTTATTTATTTCAAAATTTTAAGTGCCTTTCGTACCATTGCAATATAAATTGGAAAACTAAGAGGATGAGATATGATCTATCAATGGACTTTACAGATCCAATGTGTATTATTTCACCTATTAAATGCCGTCATTAATATTGAATATACTGTGACTTGCGTGTCCTTAAATAATGCCTCGTTTAAAAAATGTAAAATGCTGATGTAGGTGGTGTTTCATAACCTTTGTGGGAAGCATTATCTCCTCGACACATTATTGAGTATGTTCATACACATGCACTTACCTGTAAGTGAAGAGGTCAGATTGCCAGAAAGTAGCATTTAGTGTTATAAAACTATGCACTGTTTAGAAAAACAAGATCAAATAAATGTATACAACTTTGAGCTCTGACAATCTAAATACAAATATGTATTCACAAATAAGAAAATTAAACATAAACCAATTCACACCTTTGCCAACCGTCAACAAAATTTAAGATGAAGACGATGCCGAGGCCAGGCTCCGCGCCATCATGTTTGAAGAACACGGAGGCGTATATTATAATTGTGCCAGTGAAATACAAAAGGGGAAGATTCGAGTGAGCGACCTACAGAGGTTTGTAGCTGACAAGTACACGGACTACTTCGAAGAAGAATTTGAGGTAATGTGAGGTGATTTATGTTAACATGCCTTCTTTAACTTACCTTATTTGTTGACAGTTTGTTGTTATTATGTGCTAAGACATATATTGATTAATAATAAAGCAGTTTTAGTTTTAGAATAAGTTCAGTTTATTCAACTGAATTACTCATGATGATTTGATTTAGAGTCTTGATGTTATCAAAACAATATATAAATGACAAAAGTATATAGACAATAGGTATTGTATTTGCAGAAACTACCGTACGGTTTGATCAAGAAGTATGAACAATCTCAGCGCCTAGTGAACATGCCAATGAACAGATACAAGGGAATATACCCATGTACGTGATAAGTATAATGTTTGAAATAGTATTAATTATCGACCTTAATATGAATGGTTTTAAATGAGGCAACATGTTACTTAATGTTTTATTGCAGATGATAACAGCAGAGTGAAAGTTCTTGTAGGACGAACTGACTATATCAATGCAAGTTTCATTGACGTAAGTGATTCTGCCAATCTGTAATTAGTCATGTGCATATTAAAAGCAAAAAATTGACATAACATTCAATATTCTATACATCTTTATCTATACTTGCTGTAGATAAAGGTAATCTGGTTAAATTTAGTTCCACACTCCATACAATAGCTTCTTATATTATTATACAATTATTGACTAGGGAGCCAGTAACTATGATCTGATTGTCAATGGTAGAATGTCATATCCACCCTAGTCAACAATTGTTTTATTATATGACTGTTTTAATTCTAGAAAACTGCTACTTTGTTAGTAAATATTGATCGACGTTATTTTTTCTTTCCGTACTGACCAAAGAAAGAAGTTCATCTATTTATTCCAATATATCATATTACCCGAACACTATACATAATAATGAAGTATGCTTATACTTATGGTCAAGTAATAAAGTAATACATGTAACATATCACCGTGAAATCGCCTGTTAGTGTAAACATTTTTAGTCACTGAAAAGGAAATGCACATTGGTTCCTGTAACTGTGTGGGTATCTTATATATTTTAAATTGTGTGCTGGAAACCAAGATTGAACTTGATAATTTCAGAAAATTCTTTATTAGGTCATTGAATATGAGCTGAATTCTATTTTTAGCCCAGTGAACATCAGTTTAAGCCAGTGAATATGACATTTATGTTTGCTTGCAAATAGTGGTCTGGAACATGGGAGAGTGTCTATTTATTGGTCATATAATAATCTAAAATATTGTTGTATTTTACAAATAACAGACAATGTACAGAGTGCAATATATGTGTTGAGATGTACGCTTTTAAGTAATTTTTATTTCTGTATATCAATCACTTTTTTCTGCAGGGTTATAAAAGAAGAAATGCATTCATAGCAACATTAGGTAATGTATAAAGCATTTTAACCGTTTTAATGCCGTATTTGTAACTGGACGGTTTTAATGTAAAATGAAACTTAAGGTATTATTACTGGTTAAACAATGAAACTTGTAGTATATATAAGACCATTAGCACATACAGTCCACGCGCATTACCCTGTAGTTTAGAGACGTTATACCAATGATCTAATCTAGTTTTAACGATTGAAAACTCAAAGACACATGAAACACACAATCAAAATGATAAATGTATAATTAATTAAACAAATAACTATAATTTGTTCACCCGTCAAATATTATTGTTTCTTTTAGTAGCAAATGTTATTATATTTATTATAATGAAGCCATTTAACGGTAGCACACCATAAATAAGGTTTAAATGTTTGTTCACACAGGACCCATGTCAAAGCAGCTGGGAGATTTCGCAGCATTCTGGAGAATGATATGGCAACAGAAAGTTGATACAATCGTCATGGTTACAAACCTCGTTGAAGAAGGGGTACGTTTAAGTGTACTCCACGTTCAATGACTTACATACAACATAAACATATATCAATGTTAGTGGTAAAATGATAGCACAGATAGAATATAACAAATTAAATAATACTGAAATCCCAACGCCTGGTGAACATGCCTGGTGAGTTCAGAAAATAAAACCGCAAGTTTGTTTGAATACATTAAGAATATTTGATTATTGTTTAACTTCAAATGTCACATGCGTAGCGACGAATTACATTTTAACTATGTGGATTGCTTTTTATTCAAATATGTACCTTACAGAAAGACAAATGTGAGCAGTATTGGCCGAATGTTAGTTCAAGTACATTGTACGGGGATATCCGAGTTTCATGTACCACCGAAGACAAATATGCGGAATTCATACGAAGAACGTTCGTAATAAATTTGGTAAGTCTAACCCTAAAAGGGACCATATAATGATAAAACGGGTTTCTCTCTTGCTGATGCATCTGTAGTTTCATACATGGTATATTTATGTAGTGTTGTACTTAACACATGTATCAAATTAAGAGCATTTTCCTGAATCATCGCATATTCTCGTACCTTCTTGGTAGATGGCGTTTATGTGTGTCACACGAAATTTAATCTGGTTAGGTGTAAGGTTAATGTAATTGAAACTATTTAATACTGATTTGGGTAATTTAAATATGATGATTATTTTATCACTGCAAAGTGGAATGTTAAAGACGATTTCTACAATTTTTATTCTTTAATCGAATTTTTTCATTTGCACATATTTTGTTCAATGCCTAATACAATGAAACCATAAAATAAGGGTCACCGAATTAGAGTTTGTGGAAAATGAATATAATGACCTAGCCGTAAATGCATTTTCGAAATTATTTTTTTGTTTTTATTTCAGCAAAATAATAGTATTGACCATGGATTGGTAAAAAATGACGACATTCTATTATTTGAAATGGCTTATTGTAAGAAAGCAATATGTTTCATGTTGAGAAAAAAGTTTGCCAAATTTATTTGTGTCCATTTTTGTAGAACAAATCTACGTTTTTGTAACATTATAAAGCTTAGTTTCGAATATAGAAAACAATTTGTTCCATAAAAACTCCCCAATTTTCAATATTTATTGTATAATTATATGCTATATAGACGGGAAAGAAGAATCTAGGGGTCACCGTGCTTGTTTGCGCGAAAAAGATAGTTCACCAGTGCGTGGTGGATATTTTCTGTGTGAAAATAGATTGAAATGACAAACATTATTCATAACAATAACGTTAATGAATATGTTATGTACATGCATATTTGATTCTGTTAGTAACATCAGTTGATCATAACTATGAACACCAAAGTATCATAGCCAAAACACTTTAACATTCATCGCTAGCAGGTGCACCGCTGCGCGAGTTCAGTATTCAGGCTGGGTGTTCCTACTTTCGTTTTCAGTTTATTATCAATCTTTCAAAAATAATCGAGCCACAAGACACTACTTCTGTTATTAGTATTGATATGTTTGATTCCTTTTCATAATTACCGTGAATGTATACAATATTCTAAATATATTTCACGTCATAACTTTGACTTTTCATATTTACCTCAGTGTAGCATTGAACTGCATGAATTAATCGCATTTATGAATTACATAACATGTATCTGCATAAAAGTTTAGTTGAAGAAGCGTATTCCATGATAAGATTTTTTTTCAATTTCCCATTTACCTGCAGAAGAAAGAGCAAAGAGCGTTGTACCACCTTCACTTTACTGCATGGCCAGATAAAGGCATTCCTGAAGACGTTACTTCTATCATTGAGTTCCGACAAAGGGTGCTAAGTGTACCCGTTGTCCTTGGTGGACCAACGGTCGTACACTGCAGGTGTGTATTGCAGTGTGTTTGTTATTGTATGTATTCAATTTAGCAGCGCGTTATTTAGGAAATAAGGCTCTGATCATATCATAGAGTGCTAACATATTATGAAATAAGTTGGTTTTAAAATTATATTCAATTTATGTATCGTATGCAAAAACGTATAAATACATGTGTGGTGATGCCATAGCGTGAGTATATCTATACGTAGGTGGTTAGCTGTCCTTTTATTGTTGTAATATACCTAACATATGCTCATTCTAAGGCATGCATCAGCTAGCTTTTAAAGACACGTTGTCTATCAAATCATAATACAAGTACGAAATGAATGCATAACTTTGGTAACTATTATGAATAATTACATACAGTGCACATTATGCAAAGATGTAACTTTGATATAGAAAATCAGTTTGGATGAATTAAAACTCATTAATGATGTTTTCCATTGATATCAATATAACAAAGAAGCGGAGAACACTTTGAGAAATTTTGCACAATATCTATAAGCAAACCTTAATAATTAGCGATGCTTTATTATTGTTTGTTCATATTTTCATATTTTGTACACATGTAATGCCAGTTGTTTGTACTTAACCAGCATTGAAATGGTAACATTAATTTTATGTATTATGCTGAGTTTATACAGCAATTGTACAACGTTATAATATATTTAGTGATATAGACTGATATATGCTGTAATTTTATTTTAAATGTTGAATTAGAAATGTCCTTTTCAGTTAAAATCATGCCTGTCGATTGGTCCGGTATATGTTTCACTATTAAGTTTAGATGTTATTAGAAATAATTCATTTTTGTTCATTTATTTGTTTCTAACCTTAATATATAACAAAGTGCCGGGATAGGACGCACTGGCACGTACATCGCTCTCGATATCCTGACCAAAGAGGGAGAGGCAGAAGACATAGTTGACATACCCGGATGTGTTGTAAACATGAGACAGAACAGGACAAACATGGTGCAGACTGTGGTATGTGGAATACGTGCATTATATAGTAGCATGGTAATTCAAAACACACACACACACACACGCACACGCACACGCACACGCACACGCACACGCGCACGCGCACGCGCACACGCACACACACACAACACAGCATTCAGGACAAATATTCAAAATACAGTTAAAATGTAATACCTAATTTTGAGAACAAATAGTAAAATATTTTCAAACAAATGCATTGCATTACAGTGCTTATTATTTTGGTAGTATCACCGCTTTATTATGATCAGGCCATGGACATGTTTTAATTTGAAATGTATTAATTCTGTATATTTTTCGGTGTCATGGGAACTTATTTGGAAGTGCAGTTTATTGTATAATTAAACAACTGTCCACCAGGAGCAGTACGAGTACCTACACCATGCATTGGTCCACGCGCTGACATTCGACTGCAAACCTGTAAAAGGAATTGACTTCCAGCAATATATGGACGGCATCACAAAGGATATAATGGCCAAGAAGTTTAAGGTAACGCTTTGCTCGCGCTTAATAGGACATACGAATGTATTGTCATTAAAGGTACAAGGTTAATCGTTCACCATGACATTGATCTGTGTGTTCGTACTTATAAGTTAAGAATTTTAAGCTCCACCTTTCTATTGTTATTTTTTAATTAATGCGCAAGTACTATCAGTTGTCTTTATACTGAATTGTACCATTTCTTTGCAAAATATACAATCAGAAATATATGCCAACTGTCTTTCTTTCGGAAGTTACTTAAAATGATATACCTGCGTGCATTTACCTGTATATAAATCTAATATACGTCACTACAGCAACTACATGCGACATTTACACAAAGGTCCGCTGAGGAGAAAGAAGCCGTGACTAGAAACCAGAAACAAAAAGACAGAAACAGAAATAAGGCTGATATCCCAGGTAATTTTGTAAACCACAGGCTTATGTATCGTACTTGAACTATTGATTTCAGATCCAAACAGTCGCGGAGAATGTTTTTGAGAAAGGAGCGTAAACGTGACTGTGACGTCGTTATTGACACTTGACTATTGACACTTTACGTGCGCCGCATTTTGTATGTTTGTTATGGTATTTGTGTTACAATTTTGTTATTTGTAAAGATTGTTTAAAGATTTTTCATACATGTGTCGAGATGATGTGTATGAAAAACATTATTAAAATCGTATTTGTAGCGATTCATGTTCGCTTCTTAATAAAAACTTAAGTTGGAGTATTGGGACGTCCCTCGGTTTCTGCTACTGATTTACGATTTAACATCTCGCTATTAGTCGGCTACCGAAATAAGAATGATACATTCATACTAATTCCGCTGCTGAAGTAAGGTCCGAACATATCTCATTGTTATGCCTGTCCAACACCTTTTCAAATCGTGCAACTGGTAATTATTTAATAAACAAGTATGCATATTATTCTATACCATTCAAACTGAACGTCTATCACATTATTATTATTAATTTTGGTGCAGTGTTAATTGCGTATATTTTAAATAATAAATCTTATATTAATAACATTGGTTCAGTTAAGAATTAAATCTTGAGTTTTTGAAACTTGCAGCGAAGTATGTAATATGCAGACTTTAATAACATTGGTTCAATTAAGAATTAAATCTTGAGTTATTGAAACTTGCAGCGAAGTATGTAATATGCAGACATTTATTAACATCCACATCACATTACATTGCCCTAAACCTATAAGTTTTTGTATACAGGTGACGACAACCGACCAAGACTACACTTGAACCTGAAGCCAGGGGCTTCAGACTACATCAATGCTGTGTATATAAATGTGAGTGAATATATTTAGTGTACACCTGTTTATGTTAAGTTACTTATTAAGCAGTTTCGCTTTGTGAATATTTTCCCATGTGCGTTAATTTCATTTTTCGGCGACACTAGCTTTCAGTATCCTCGTTAAATGTTATAGCAATTACACTTCATTAGGAGACAAAGTTGCATATCAATAAAGAGCATGGATATATCTGCACATAAAAGCGCTATACCTTGACCGTATCAAGGCAGCAGAACAAAAAAGTGACTAAGCACGACCTGCAATATATACAAGCAATATTATGTTCTCAAACTAAAATGGACGTTTTCAAGTCAGATTGATTTGCATGTCGAAAACTAAAAATGCATTGTTAAATTCCTAAAATACATACATTGTAAATATGTAAATCTGCAAATGAGTTATATATGAAGTTCGTTATATATGAAGTTCATTTAATTTGTAAAATCTTATAAATGGTATATTTGATTGTAGACCCTAATCATGTAATACTCTTCCATTATATAATTTTTAGAGTTTCAAGTCAACGAAACACTGGCTTCTTGCACAGACACCTCTGCCCGGAACAGTGAACGACTTCCTCACACTAGCGTTTCAAGAAAACTGTTCATGCCTTGTGAGCATGGAATCCGACATAGACGCGAACGAGGTCTTTAGCAATACGTAATATTAAATAGTAATACACTTAATCCAATAAGTGGGAGTACTATAACTTAATCGAGAAGTTCATGCATAAGCTGTATTTACATTCTTTATAAATATATTGTGCACATGTATAGGATTATAAACTATTCAGGCTATAAGCTGCGTTATGTCTAAATCAGATTACAAACATTTGTCCCCAAACTAGGTCCCCCCAAAACTGGTTGATAATGAAAGTACGTATATTTTGCAGTATGATGTATTCCACAATTATGCATACTTCCCCACACTATTTTGAATTGTTTTTATAAACAGACGGTAGGTGTCTACTTACCCGCCGACAACCAGTTCATGAAGAAGGGAATGTTTGCTGTTAGTTGTACAGATCCTGTAGAGAACGAGTATATGATTAAACAATCAATGACGATAGAACACAGGGCTTCCCCAGGACAGGTATTGTCATTGAACTAATTTGAACTAAAATTATAACGGTTTAGTAGTCAGTAAAACGGTATATAGATGTCCCAGTTACTCCCAGCTGCGAGTAACAGTTAATAAAAATTGATCCATCGCATTAACGGGCCTGAAATTCTAATTTGAGTGAAGGGAACACATATCGTATGCAAACGGAGTGCACCTTTTACTCCTCAAAATAAACAAATACTACCGATCTATATGATCATAAACATCTCGAAGAACACATTCATTTGTAACATAATTATCTAAATGCTCCAGTAAATGCTTTGAAAATCGTTTAGAAGTCATTTATGCATATGATTTCCCATATCTCTTTTCTATTGTGTACATGCAATTAATGTACTCAAGCGTTGTTATTTAAATATATATTGCGTTGCCTCAGTCAAGTAAGGCGAAGACGATTCAGCACCTGCAGTATACGGACTGGGACATGGACAGCAATGCCCCGAATTCACTTGACCACTTTCTGCTCTTCATAAAAGACGTGGAAACACATGCCAGACATCACGGCGGTGGTCCAATTTTGATACACTGTTTGTAAGTAGCAAACTATACTTACATATTCAATAAACCTAACATACGAATGATTCAAGTTGTTCTTGTATCAAACATGTGCAATATTTTCAACGTTTTTTCCTGCATTCCGATGGTACGCTGATGTTTTGGATAATATGCGCTTGTTCTAACGCTGATGCAGCTGAAATGTTTTTACGTGTATATTATTTAAGACCCGCATATGGCATACTCGATGCATATAACAGCTAACGCAACAACCGTTTACTCTTAAGTGCTTTCTGGTCTAATGAAACTAATTGCCACCACCCACCTTGTCTCGTTAGTAAAGTAAATATGTTGTTTGCAAGGGAAGATGATGTTTTACTTTCAATTTCTAATCCCCAGGGATGGAGCTGGGAAGGGTGGCTTGTTGTGTGTGGTTGCAATTCTCATGGAGATGATGGAGGTTGAACACGAGGTCAGTGTGGTCAATGCAATCAGAAAGGTCAAGGCCAGGCGGTGGGCAGCAATTCAGAATCAGGTAGTATATAGCAAGAACAAATATTAAAACAATTATATAAATATTGAACATATCATTTGTGATTTTAATTATATTAAGTGTGTTTTACTCGTTTACTTATTCACTCAGTAACTCGCACTCACTTACTTACTCATCGACTTCATTTATCACCCAATTAATCGCTTACGCAATAATTTTTGTCCCAAAACTACAAATAACTAATGTATTTCTATATTTCAGGAGCAGTTTGTGTTCTGCCATGAATGCATTCTAGAATACATTTCAAGTTTGACACATATTCAAACTTTGCAAACGAATCCAATCTGTAAGAAAACAAAAACATTGACTTGAGATTTATATACAACTCATGATACTTGTCCGAGTTGATACGATATATCTTAATAGTAAAATAGTATGCAGGGAAAACGTGTCAGCAATACCGCATTACAGTTAACAGTAAATATAGTTTAAAAGACCGTTGTAACTAAGACAAAATATTAATAAAACAACATATGTAATTAAACTTGGATTAAATGTATATGCGCTAAATAAATGTATGTACTCATTGATTACGCTAATATATAGTTGTATACTTGTCTTTAAATACCTTGTCACCATAATACAATCTTTCATAGTGTAAGGATATTATTTAAAACGTGATAATGTTCCATGAAATTAAACATTAACCAAAGATCGTTGTAAACCTAGATTTGTTATTGGACTTCTTAAAGATGCATATACATCACCGGAACAATAAGGCACTGCTGATCAGCTGTAACATATTAGGTGTAATTATGTTCCATTCATTTTTCCGTTTACTTTTACTCGCTAAACATACACACTTTAAAGTTAGTAAGATCATTAATCAAAATGGACGCTTTATTTTGGTATGAGGTAACATATAGAACTATTTCTTATTAATTTTAAATTAGAAACACATTTGTTAAATTTATATATAAAATGTTGAATTGTGTATTCCTACAGGATGGATTGTTGACATTCTTAAGTATTAATATGTTTTTATCTTATATACAAATGTGTGAATATATATTGTTAAAGAACTTATTATTACTGTAACATGCATTTGTGTTGTTCTTTGATTTGTAAATAGTCGACAATTACAAACGTATTTACTGCCTTTGTAATCCAGTTTTTATGTATATTTTTCGTTTTATTATATTTTCTTCATGTACAAACAAAATCACTATTATATTCTTTTCAATTCTGTTTAACGTCTTTAGTTGTTTTTTTTTGCACCATATCCATATGATTCAAACATTGGATTCCTGACTAAACAAGAATTGTCCCTTAAATGCATTAGATTAAAAAGATATTTAAGTCAGAAGTATATTTCGCGCAATGTTTATACCTGTTTTGAAATTAGTAATATGTGTGTGTTAAATTATTTTGAATATGGTAAACCGTTCTTAAGGCTATTTTATATTTAGAACATCTGTTAAAGCTAATGTGTGAATAGAAGATTTGTGTTTTATATTCAAACTGTTATGAATAGTTCGTGTTGCGGTTATATATTTTGTAGTGCAGTACATATAAAAGGGAAGAACAATGACTCAGGAAGAAGTGCCTGACCAAAGATATTACAATGAAAAATAAAACAACAAGAAACCGTCTAACACAATATCAACTATAAACACTATCCTGTGACTTTATGTAGATAATTTGCATTACGCAGAAGCATGCTGTTGCGCTCCATCTTATATAAATGGATATATATCATATATACCAATTAACGGTGCTGTGAAAGAAATTTCTGGCTGGGTCGTGACCGTCAAAAGTTGGTCCAACCCGAGGCGCCATTTGTAGCATACGATTAACGTGTGGAGACTATTCCCGATAAATCCCATTTGTAACAGTTATCTTCACACGGGCACCTATATAGCTCCAAATATCCTGACCATAGAGGGAGATGCAGAAGAAATGTTTAACATACTGGGATGTATTGTAAACATGAGGCAGTCCAGTCCAGCATGGTTCAAAAACAGGTGTGTTTGGACACAATTTGTGTTAAAATAACGCATCGACGGAATTTTGCACAAATATATACATATATAAATAATAAAAGGTTTCGAATAGCAACAATATAATGATGGAACTTTTAAAAAAAAACGACACAAATAGTTTTAGATACACATTCGAAGTAGGATATTTCGAACTCAAGGCTCCAAAATCGCGCACTTCAACGTCAACTTCCTTGCGCCATGTGCGTTCATCATAAGTGCGGATACATCATGTACATTTCATTGATATTGATTTTACTACTAATTGTCATGCTCTCGCGAAATCGTCATCTTTACATAATAAAAATATGAACTTATGGTTTTAAAAGCAATGCCATCATTTTTTTAAAATCACTTTAATATTAACATATATGTAAAGAAACTGTATAATTGAACATGGTATTGTCGAGTTGTCGTCGACACGCCTCTTGATACACTTTTAGCCGGATAAGAGTTACATATTCAGCACAAATGATTACAGTAGACATGTACTATAAAAGCATTAACAACGAATTGCGGCGCACGCGTAGACCGATGTAAACTGAAAACATGGGGAATGGGGTTTTATTAAATGACACGAATGAACAGGCTATATACATCATCCAGTATTGTATTCACTTTATCATTCCCGTACAGTTTTATATGCACACTTTTACAAAACGAAATATTTGTATAATTGTGATGATGTATTTAAAGACTCCAAGCAACATTGATATAACGGACATTTAAAGGGACATATTTTAGACTATCAATAAAGACAGTTATGTTATTATCGTCACACATTGTCACTGCTTAGTCTGTAATGGAATGATATAATTACAAAATATGCGGATGATATCAAATGACATAGCTTCGAACTACCCCAAACAGGAACACGCAGTAGCATACACGTACAATACACGAGCGTCTTGAGATATACCAATCATTGACACAAATTATATGAGTTATAATAAGAAACAAATAGATATTCGACAAACAATGACATAATTATCCTTCATCAATATACTGAATAAGAATATTAGTATTAAACAAGAGTTTATCATGAAACAATTAATACGTGTCGCAAGGTTTATTTATTTTTTAAACCCTAAACATAATAGTATATACGAAATAGTTTGTTTCATTTAAATAAAATAACAAAGAATGTAGCATCACCAGTTGAATAGTAATATGTAGAAAAAGAAAAAGCATACATGTAGATATTTGACAAACAAAACTTACTGTTTAAGCATTTATTAAAGAAACACGCGTCAATAACGTATAATGTAAATAAGAAGGTTTCAAATATTTATTTAAGACTAAGCTTGATATGTTTGCATAATATTTCTCAATTGCCATAATACTGAAACAAAACGTTATACAGTTCTTGATATCTAGGTATACGGTTTTACAGTTTGCATAAGGCCAAAAAAAATGTTGTGTCTTTCCGCTAACGTTTTGGAAAAAAGTATGGTAGATAGATAGGCATAACTTTTGTTTGGTCAAAAAGCACATAAACACATACGCTTTATCACCTTTTTTAGTAATTGGTTATTACTTTATTTTTATAGCTTATTAAAACTAATAGCAAAACAAAGACACATTTGATACTTGATATTCAATAGGCAGTTTATGTAAAACAATTTGAAAACCAAAGCTAAAGATTTTCAAAGGCAAAAATCTTCACTTCCGTCATGAGTTGCTTTTTTAATGCGAGCGAAGCGTTCATCTTTTTTTTTTTTCTAATTTAAACACACAATGACACTGTACAAATAAGTAGTTCTTCTGTAGTGTGATTTCAAAACTTGCACCAAGAAAGCCACAACGGCAACAACCATCCTTCCATGAAGTTGAATTAAATTTGCTGATATAAAAACATGTTTCAATAGGGTTTTCACAATTTTCACAGGCGTTTCTGTGGTCTAGTTGTAACGCACTGGCTTCGCAATTCAGGGGTTCGCAGGTTCGATCCCCTCACCCTAACCTATTAACTCTTTTTGAGCAGGAGACGTTAAACCAAGATGCAGTATAATGGGTGCTTCACACGCGGCACTAAAAGACACAGGGACGCCTCTGGAACGAAGCGTCTTCAGTATCGTGCACTATTCCCCGTAACCCAACTAACAAGTCTTCTGCAGGCGATCGCTATATGGGAGAGAATCTCCGTGCACTCGATAAAAATGTACCAAGCACACACGTTTTCACAATTAGTTCCTGGTTACAACACCTCTTCGAGATAAGTACCTAGCTTCTGCATCAATATACTTTTTCCGACGAACCTTGCAAAATGCGGCATATTTACTAAAGCAAACCGTGGCAAAGTTGTGACAAAGGGCGACAATTATTGTATAAAAACAGTTAAACAACACCAACAATATTGGCGTTGTTGCTTAGAATGGTTCCGCGGTTGTAATAGAATAGGAAAATAACATGACTAAAGGCCGTTTCCCAGTCTAGTAATTGTTTTCATAATGTAATATTCAACATAATTTACAAACGCGAGTATTTTGAAGAAATATTTCCAAAGGGAAACACAAAAGTTTATGGTCGGGGGCAAAACAACACGGTCGGTCGGGTTAATTAAAACAAATAACTTTTTTCACTCATAACATTAACTGTACTCTTCACTAACTTTGGAGTTTATATGACAACACCGAACTGCGTGTGAATGGAATGTTTCATATGCCAAACGTCGTTTGCACTCTAGACATGATAATGCATAGCAAACAAACATTGTAACGTACATTTTATAATAACATTTACATGTAGAATTCAGTGCCAACTAGGGGTCAATTTGCCTTATCTGTGACTGAGTATTCTCAGCTGGCATTTGTAATACGCCAGTTTGAACAGGGTTGTTATATCCGAAAATAAGGTTTTTAATCAGTTCTGAACTGAATGAACATAAGAGTTGTATATATGACTACGCTATTATTCGGAAAGCAAACATTTAAATGAAAATATCAGCATCAATGTGTCAGTTAATATAAATAAGAAATGTCCAATGCTTTGTAAATGGACAATTTCACCACTAATAATAATGCGGCAGTGGTTTATCCATGACCGTATCCACTGCTACAGTCCCGGGGCTTATATAAAGATATTCTTCTAGGACAAATCACTTTTGAATTCCAAGTAGCTGTTCAGATAGAACACAATCCCTAAGGATATAATTATTTGAAATTAATTCAGATTCAGATTGTTTGATACAGACATCGCGGTGTGGCTTTGGTGAAAAGAGCTATTACTTCTTATTGTCTTTACGTCTTTGTGATCTTAGACATTAAGCATACATGCACCTAATTCCCTTGGCGAAAGGTCCAAGGATGTAAATTTGATGTGTGATAATAAATTCTGAATCAATGTTTATTATATAATTAAAAGTTTTATATACAAAATTTGCAGTACTATTAAAATGGAGCTTTGTTCGTAGAGAATAAAACGGTCAGAAGCTGCTTGTAACTGGATGTTTAACTTCAACTAGATAACTTCAGGTAGATAAAGGCTATGATTGTGGGCATATTTTATAGTTTCATTATCGCAATGAAGAAAACATTTCTTCTATTGACCATCGACAATGATTGTAAACATGGTAAAAGAAAAGGACAATCACCAACAACAACATATATTATCATTATTCCGTATTCCCCTCTTTAATGTTGCATTGTTGTGTGGAACAAATAGAAAATATGGCAATCTCCAATAATCTAGTAAGGAAAAATAACTGTGGATTTTCTACGCTGACATTCAGCAACAAGACAGGGACGTATCTGTCCATTATATAAAATTTCTGAAATGTAAGAGACTCCAACATCTGGTTTTGAATAATTCACAGCATTTAAGTGCAGCAACACGTATGGTCAGTCAAAACCAATGCCGCTAAAGTAATATAAATCCACGAACGACTGTACAATTAAATTATATGACGAAAGGGGAATTACAATAAATCAATTATTATACATGATGGGTCAAATGCGATACAATAGGAAAACAAAACTTAAACAATACAGCAATGGATATTATATAAAATGTCATAACGTTCACTTGAGAAAAAAGTGATATTTGATTTATCCCCCCCCCCCCGAAAAAAAAAACAAAAAAACAACACAACTACAACATAAACATACTTCAAACTCGTGGATCCAGACGGTGATCCGATTCTTGGATCTAGAAAGTGATCCGGATCTTTATCAAAATGTAATGCTCTGTTTATTGGCTCACTTCCAACCTTAACTTATTTTCATACATGTCCGTTTATAACTGTTTGCCTAAAATTGCTAACACAATGCAACATACAAAGCAAAACAGACAAAAACATAACCTAACTTGCGCGCCATATTTCATGTTACATGCCATGTATGTAATGTATGATCGTAAAATAATACAATAGCATTAAATGATATTTGAAAGTAAATGTATTTGAAATAAAATATTTTAAAATAATAATGATTATTTGTATTTGATGTTGCACAGTAGTACTTAGTATATTGTGTTTTTTTCAGTGGTATATTCTATATCATCAGCATGCTAATATACAGTAGGACGACAGGACATGCGAAGCGTTTAAGTCGAAAGCAAAACATTGTAAAATGATGGAGCTGTGTGACATCGTGTATCATTTATTTGATAAAAAGTATTAATACGTTGACCCTAGACTACATTTCCTGAATTGAATATAATTGTAAATGTCATACACCAAATGAACAATAACTGAAAGAAGTTTAAATCAGTACAACACATGCATCTATAAGTCATATCATCTCATCTATTCGTTGAAATAATAGCGCTCTACTGGGAAAATGAACTATTACACGCTTGTTGATTACTCGTATTTAACAGTGACCATTGATTTGCAATAGCTGGAAATTTATTCTTTTGCAATTACTGGAGTTATCCTCATGTAAAAATATATCAGAATGTTCTTACAGTAACTTAACAGCTGCTCAGCATGTTTGACGTTATAACATGTTCAATGCAGATGATGCCTATAATACGGCTACACTACAAGTGTGTGCTTAGCACAAGTCATTGCTATTATTTGTAAATATTCTAACACGATGCAACTTTGTTCGATAATATTTATAAATATAACATATTTGTTTTGTATCTTTTCACAGGTGAATACTGAACTTTAAATCTTCACGAATAATTTTCTATTTGTTTATGTTTGGTTTTAAACAGAATTAATAAATTTGATGATTTTTATTTGTAGAAACTAATGCTATAATTGAAACTTTTACAATTAGAATTACGCTGATGTTTATTATTTTAGTACACCATCACACTACAGTTAGTCTTTCAATCAAATATATTTAGGAAGCGTGTACATCTCATACAACTTACTGGAATATTGTATTCTTAATGTTACCATTAAAACTAGTATCGCTCGGAAATCTCCACACAGCCCCAAAAATAATTCGCAACATCGCAACTTACACAAATGATGAAGAGAACACATAAGAATCGAACATTATAAAATCAATCTATTTAATTTCCAGGTTAGTCAAAATACCGCTGCAAAAGCGCTACACATTAAAAAGGGATCACACACGTTTATGTGTTGTTTAAGATGTTTTGTCTGTTACCAAAATTATAATCTTTTTTTTTCCAAAAATAAATAGTAAACATTATTTTGTGATGGAATGATACTGTTTCCATGGCTGACAACCTGGAAGCATGGTGTCCAATAAGAGCAAGTTATAGAATAAATTGGGTAGCACTGTTTGACACTATTTCTTACTAACGGGAAACAGTTTCATATATAAATCGTTAGCAGGTAATTTTGTGATAAGTTGCCGGTTGTATGGAATTATGGATCAACGTTAAAGTCGCTATAGCGGAACTTTGTGACGACAATAAAGAGCTTTTGTTCGGTATTCTGCGCGTGTTTCAGAATGCTAATACAGACTAGTCTTCAAATGCTATTGAACATCATTATTATTTAATGAGTACTTAATTAAGTTCGTATTTCCCTTAGATAAAAAATATTCTCAGATTGTTTGAACAACTTTAATATATTGAATATCTAGATGAGGTGCATTCCACAATTTTGCTGAATATAAAGAATTTATTTTGTCATTAACAACCTTTAACAACGTGTTATTATACAGATCCATAAGAAGTGTGGGTTTTAGTTTGTCATTTTTAAAGTTGGCCTCCAACATTAATGGCCACATCCAAATACAACCGTGTGTTCTCATATTTTCATGGTCTCGAATACAAGTCAGTGCAGAGCCGTTCAATTTTTCTGTTGATTGAATCTTAATTGTCTTTAACAGTTTCCCTAATGTTAGCTCTTGGGAAATTATCATGTTATGTAATGAATATAAAACTTCAAACCTTGTCTTTTGTTTAAATAAAAGTCCAGCTGGATATTGTCAATCAGTTTAATATAGTTGCAATCAACTGGTATTGCGAAAATCACAAATTTTAATGAACAAATGCACAATATCGTATGCACGATTTAGTTTCTTTATACGTCGGGTAGTGTGACGTTGCGATGTGAAAGTATTTCTGAACCTCGCTTAGCATATTAAAGTGTAAAAAAATACGTCCACCCTATATTTAAATTTCAGCTGGAAAATCGCTTCAATCAATTACCAATTTACAAAGGACGCTGACTACGTATTAATGCAGACTTTCCGATGTCAACATGTCTGCCTTTGTCATAAATGTATGCTGTTTTGAAAAGCCATTCCACACCTAACTGAAAGTGTTCGTTTTTGAAGTGTTCGTAAATATATATTTACCGTCCACGGCTAGACGATTGGTCCTTTCGTCCACCAAATATTTACCCAAATCCATTAACATCATCGAAAAAGTAGTAGCAAAAGTAGTTTACTTTCGTCGAAAGTTGTATCCTGTATATTTTAACTGGACGTTATGTCAGTACATCAAATAGCGAATGTCAGATGGTTTAATAACTCAATTGTTTAAAGTATTTCATCGCCTCTATCTTTTCAAGGTTAACTATTTAATTTACTTTATGACATACTCAAACAAGAGTATTAATACAGATAGTATTTGTTCATTGGCTTGCACTTTTGACATAAACTGTTTCAGGTACAGTTTAAATTGGTGCATATAATCTGAAACAAATAATGGAATTCTCTCCGTTTAAAATTATGGTAGAACAACGACATAACTGTTCCTGATTGATAGGCAACTTCACTTTTGTTCCAGTATATAGCATACTAATGCAAATGTTAATACTTACCTCCTAGCTTTACACAAATTAATGAAAAAGATAGTCATATTTGGAACTATCTGAAGCACGGTAGAATGAAATACTAGCGATTATTAGATGTCTGTTTATTATGGAAGTAGTTCTATACATGGCATATATACTTTTTACCTGGTCCTATTTGTTAACTAGATTGTGTTCCGCATAGTACACGTACATGGAGACTTACATAAATAAACTTCTTGACGAGTTTCTTTGCAGCGAATGCATCTGCTTTTGAATAACTTACGCATTACCACTCCCCAGAATAAATGAAAATGAAAATAATCAGGATCGCGAAAAGTTAACTTAGATACAACGCCAGAAAATATACACTAAATCACGACAAACATAAGAAGATATAACCATTTATGTCTTGCGTATGTTTTTATTTGACGGCCATATCTTGCATCCATTGACATATATGATTCCGCCGTAGATAATACATTATGCAACTAACCACGAGGACATAGCTTACTAATTACCAATTATTGGAATCAATGTCAGGATGTCGATATTCTGGTATAATTGCCTAACTTCTTGATTGCCCTGGAGTGTTTTACCGCAAGTTTTTCATTTCAGACAGCAATTTAGTAAAGACGAAATCATCAGACGAACATATTTTGAAGCAGAGATGTGTAGTTTTGATTTACTACCCTAAATGCCTTTAACCAATAGATTAAAACATTGAAGAATAAAATATAGCTAGAAAACAATGAAATGTATAACATTTTATATCTGACTTTAGTCTTGTCATTGCCATAACACAAATAAAATTATAAGCGAGCAATAGCAATGGCTTTATTATCAAATGCCAAAAAAACACAACATTACGCATGTTATGGCCACAAGGTGTAAACATATGGACTAAACACCACTACGGCTACAGATTTAACGTACATTTTATGAATAACAATGACTCGTCTTGTTTAATGTTCTGTTCAATATGCGACTGACCATATGCCTTGATTAAGATCAGCAAAATTGATGCATTTCGATAGATATCTTGTACATAAAAGTCATGTTTGTATGTAAAGTCAATGTAAATCCAATAGAGAAATAGTGCTTCTATGATAGCATTATTAAATATAATTGTATCACATGCTATACCTTGTTTTCCGTGTAATACAGCCATTACGAATATCTTTATCTTACACATGTGTAAGATAACATTTTGAGCGTTTTCATTGGGTGCATATTCTTTGACTGTCCAATCGCCTGACGTTATTTCGGTAAACTGATATCGTTAACATCAAATGACGTCATGTTAGTATACATTTTGAGGATTTACCAACTTACTTTGGTAAAATTGGAATGGTTTTATTTCGTTTAAAAGCATGTGATAAACAAGATCGGATAATCGTTGTCATTGCATACCATATGTTATTAAACTCGTTGAGGAAATTCATTAGAAAGCTCTCCAAAGGCTCGCTTACTAACAAAATTCCTGAACTCGTTTAATAAAATATGGTATGAAATTACAACTTGTTTCAGACCTATATTCTACACTCTGTGGTTTGAGTATTAAATACTTAGTCTTAAGTGAAACTGATTATTATTTAAAGGCAATCTGATTTATGAATGTAGTGAACTAATTAGTAATGGTTATGATCTTTAGACGAGGTGTCAAAGGTTGTCCTATGGGTCTAGATGTCACTTATGCTGTTGCTATCTTCATTTGTTTCAATTTGTGATCACATGTTTGGGTACAAATACACGTCGTTTGAAATATAGTCCTTTATACAATGCAAAGTATTATTTATTGGGTTAAAGAAACATATGGCAATTACTATATAAAATGGAATATAAGAAAATGGAATATACGCCACATACAAACGTAAATGGACTAAATGTAGATTGCCCTGCCTTTCGGTTAGGAAAATCCTGTGTATTGATGCATGGACTATTCATTATATATGCATTTTCTAATGTTGATCTGAAAATAAAATTGACGATTGTACAATTTCAAGAGGCTGATACGTTTAAACCCATCGGGGAATTATCGCATTGATTTAAAGCGGCGTTAAGCTCGATATTAAATGTTCGTGCTTTGTGTGTGTATATGATGTCTTTTGTATTGTATACTGTTTAGAATAGACAGAAACCCGACGTGGATTTAATCGTAATGATTTCTGTCGGCGTTATCCTCGATATAACCATGTTTGTGTGTTGTGTCTGTTCCGTGGTTTCCGTGCATACTTGTTGTGTAGGCTACTGGTCACTTTAATTTAAGATAATAGGCGGTACTCTTCTGCTCAAGAAGTTAGGATAGGTTATTTTTTAACATTAATTACATTTAAAGATACTTTTTGTGTTGAGGAACAAACTATATCTCCCAAGTCCTCCGATAAGGCATTTATTAGATACGCTCAACAATAAGTATTATTCCTGACGGTCCAGTTTTGCAGTGATTGGCCATTATTGTCGGATACGTAAATCACATTGCTGGATGACAGAGCAAATAAATAAGTCAAATCCATAATCCTTTTTTAGTACGAAATGCATTAAAGCAGTGTCGTAAAGCGTATGCAAACACGTGTTTTCAATATTTGATACGATCTATCAATAACATTCGCGAATAATTCAAAACAGTTTGTTGAAATATGTTGATATCGCTTATTTACATCAGTGTGTTTTCTGAACACAATCATGTTCTTTAAGATTGCTTAAACACCATTACCATTACTGTTTTGTAAATTTTGTTTGCTGAGCACCTTTAGTATCAAGCACAATTTTTACTTTTTACACTTTTAGAGAACGACTGTGCACTCCGTATTTTCGAGATCGTCTTTCCATATCACTTGTATTAACATTGTTGCATTGTTTGTAACTTTATTTGTACACAGAAATCTTCAGAAAAGTACATTTAAATGTTGGATCAAACATAAGAATAATGAAAAATCAGCAGGAGGGAAACCCTTATTAACATCAGGAGAATATTTATTCAATCGAATTACTATTTAATTACTCAATGGTTTAATGTTCACCAGAGCAACAGCATTGCACTTCTGAGGTACGATGAAATAAAGTTAATATAAACTAAACACTGGTTTAGATGAACAACCGCATCGACTACAAATTGTCTTGTAATGAAAATCATGTCGGATTGTTAATTTATATTGTGATACAAAAGTTCGTTTCTTTTGGTAAATTAAATATCTGGGATAACATACTAATGTACTACAATGGTATTTTAGCTATTTAGCTTCACATATAACGAAATAAAGTTTTGCGCTTATTGGATATCGAATATGTTCAGAAAATTAAACTTATTAAACGAACATGAGTGGTAAGATAAGCTGTCATTTTATTCAAACATATAGGACCATGTAGTGTAAATGCATTCTATGAAAAATACATATGAATCAGTATCAGTAAGCTTTTAATTGTTTGCCCTTCAATTATCCACAGTACACTGACTGGACATTGTAAATGAATTGATATATATTACAATAGCACAAACCATAATATATCAATACTTGTTTGTTCAATTTACTAAGCAAGCGATATCACACGATTTCGAATACAATCTGGCGTTTGTTTGTTGTTGTTTTTTAATTAATATTAACAATGTTTTCTAATAACTCACCATTCATTTAATGCTTAGTATTTTTACACGCATTATTAAAATGCTAAACGTTCTGTCTGGAATTTATTTCAAGTGTTCTAAAATATTCCAAGTGCGTATATGACTAGAAATATTTCATTCAGTATTCAAATGTGAGCTTATATTCAGCACAGTCGCCACGTTTCGATTTGGGAAAATATGCGTATAGATATTAAGCGTTGATATTTACATTCAACGTTAACGCTTAATTAATGTGCCATTCTTCTAAATATAATGTGCTCAATAAGGATGTTAACATAAAATATAAACATTGTATATCGTTGTACACCAAGGACATGTTTAATTTTTTATTTAATGGGCTTTTAATATTTGTAAAGTAGCATTAATCAATATATGCAGCAAAATGTTCCAATCTGTAAAAACGCTGATTGACATCTTAACTTCCGAAAATTTGAAATAAAATTACGTATTAGCGTAATACTAGTAAATGTGTATGGACTATTATTATTTTTTACGAGATTGTATGTTTGCTTGGAAAAGTAGTAATGGTCACACAAACGTATTTATTTATCATTTATTGATAACCAGGTGCACAACACATCTTGATACTTTAATACGTTAATTTGAATATATTAAACTTTTGTGGAAATAAATACCGTATGTGGTTGATGCCATCATACTATTACAAAAGATATATTTAAAAAGATATTTTTGATGTGATTTTTTTCAAATAATCTATTATTTTGCCACGAATCTTAATTATATGCCAAGAAGACGCGTTACTCGGAAACTAATACTAAATGGTAGCAGATCATTGTCGTCGAATCCACGCCTCATACATCCCCTTAAGAATACAGATACCAATCCCAATAGCTAATTAAGTTGTACACATAAGCGATAATTTATTTGCGATAACACTATCTCATTTGGAAGTGATTTAAACATAAAATAACGTTAATTATGAATTAAGCGCGTTCAAAGAAGAACCTATTATTAAGGCACTGTTTAAACACTATTTTAATCTGAGTCACGTTTATTAAGGTATAACATATTGTTCATTTATTTTGCCGGAAGAATTTAATATTTGATAAGCATAAAATACCATATTATTTTCTGTCACATGCTATACATTTTTTATGTGTAATACACCCATTACGAATATTTTGTCTTACACATATCGAGCAATTCCATTGGCTAGATTCATCACTGACTAACATACGCCATCATTGCAGCTCTCTTCCGTATGACGTTTTCAGCATTTCTGTAGTTGGAATGTGGGTTGAAATTATTAAACTAACTAAACTGGTTGGTTGCATATTTTTATCCATTAATGTACTTACACGTTGTCGTCTATGTAATAGTCTGAACGTGTATATACCAATAGGTGCTGCCAGTCTATTAATATTTCAGAATTCTTAAAAGTGTGTTATTGCGGTACAACGATTTAAAGCTGAAATTTATTTACTGTAATTGCAAACACACCCGTTTGTACATCATGAGGTTCTTCAAGTATATGTTGTATACTATTTAAATTTACTATTGAATTAAGAATATATAGTTGACATGGAAATGCTATTAGTTTCTTTTCAAAACATGTATATGTAGATCCATATAGTTCATTTACTTGGAAGTGATTAATTAAACATAAACTAGAATTGTGCATGTTCGGTTTGTTTTCCATTTAAAGCTCCATATGCATGCTTTAAGAAAAATAATAAAATACTTAAAATAAATAAAAAATACCGCTAACATTAAAATATAACAATGCAATTTGTCAAAAACCACTTCTTTGACACAGTCACAATTCAAAAACATTGAACTATTAAAAGTCTCGATTATTGCCATTCATAGAAATATTGCATCTAAGATGGCCACATTTTTTTTTAGCGAATCCGAGTGATTTGAAGGAATTTAGAAGAGAGTCACGCAAGAACTATTGTGTTTTGTTTTTCAAATATTCGCTCTATCGTATGAAACAAATGTAGTATGCTATAGTTACACTATCTTAATGTATGAACACAGCGTTGCAGTATTTGTATGCAGCTCGGCAAAAACGGTCAAATCTGTGCGAATATCACCGTAAAGAATACATATTGTACACACAACAATAGTGCTGAAACCCTAGTTTTATATCACTAAGCATTGGTTTTCATCAGCGAGGAATATGTAGATGACTAAATGGCAATTATGTTGAACGTTCTGTTAAAGGTGTTTCATTATGTGATTTAGCAATGCAATGCACATTACACGTGTATTTGGTTTATTTTTATTTTAATACATATATTACTGTGTGGAGTATTGCTTCTCTTTCTGTGCTTACATAGAAATGATTACTATCTCTAAATACGATGGAATGTAAGTGATATTGACAAGCATTGGCAACAATAACGACCTTATACACCATTGTGACACTGATTTATATTTAAACAAGATGCGCGCTTTGAACACAACATACTAATTATTCATGAAAACGTGCTTGATCTTCGAACCTGCAATACAACTGGGTCCTTTGTGGGCAATAAATTGCCAATAATCAACAATACGGTTATTGTTTGTAGTGCGAACATTTGTTTGAATCTGTTTGTGAAAACTTATAGCGTAACAGTTTATTTTCTCAAACAGACGAGTCATTACAGTTTACAATTAATTATTAAGAATGTCTTTAGATAACTCATCAATAATGTAATGCTTAGTTTACATATTTCCGATACATTCTGTAAAACAAACCATAACGGGTCTTGTGTGGAATTTATTTCTAGTGTACTAAAATATTCAATGTGCGTATATGATTGGAAATCTTACATTCAGAATGTAAAACTGAGCTTATATTCAGCGAGTCACCAGGTTTAGATTTGGGTAAATATACGTACATATAGATATGAAAAATAGTTCTTTACGTTCAACGTTAACGTTTAAGAGAAGTACCATTTTTTCTAAATATAATTTGCTCCATAAGGATGTAAACATAAAACATATACATTGTACATAGTTGTACACCACAGGCTGTTTAATTTTTTATTTAACAGGCTTTTAACATCTATGAAGGAGAATTAAACAATATATGCTGTCTATAAAAAGGCTGTTCTATGTCTTGTATTAAGTTAATTCAAAGAGATAAACGGTGGCTTTTAATAGATTACGTCAAACGCATTTAATGTGTTTCCAATAAAAGTGTTAGAGTTGATAAGTCCTACTTTTTTCAGAAAGAAAGCCATGCAAAACGCAATACAAATATAATGATTTATCCACGTATCCATTGTAAAGTATATACATAAACAACTGGTATACAAATACATTATTCAAGCATAATAAATCACATGCCAAAACTTATCTAGAAATATAATAGTCACATTTGTTAATTTTATTTGGATTTCCACAGGTATTTCTGGAAAATGCATCATTACGAAATATGTTTAATAACGTTATATCATTTTGTACAAACTCAATAATATGACATATTAAGTTTCTACGAAATAATATTTGCAGTATATATCTATGTTCCAGAAAGTCTGTTCAATAGTAGAACTTGAATGGTTGTTCTGGATCCTGTACAAGGTGTAGGATGTTTTTGCCATTGCGGGATGATGCCCTGATGGGGATGATGCCCTGACGGTTTCCGCGATATCCTCCAATTTATTTAATGGAGTGTTTCCAACGCACCTTAAATTATAATGAATAATTTCATTCAGACCTCAAACACATACATATATCTATATAATACTTTATAAGTACTGAAGTAATTTTAGAAACAATAAACAACAGACTAATAATAATCAATGAATGCTTTTGTTTCAGTTTCGGAAAAAGAATCAAATTCACAATGATAAAATGTTAAACATATATTAAAAAAACAATAGACAAATGATAGTCAATTATTTTTTGGTTTATGTGTCGGAAAAAGTTTTAAATTCACTATGAAGTAATTTTATAAATAATAAACAAGAGACTAATGATAATCCATGATTTGTGTGTTTCAGCTTCAGGAAAAGAATCAAAGTCACCATCATTATCATCATCTTCATACTCAATAGTTCACATTTTCAATATTGTCAAAATTATAACAATAGAGTTCACTGACTATTTCTAATTCATCAAGAAATCTGGGGCTTTATGGAATATAAGTTCAGGCGAGACATTACTACAACTATTCGATGATAACTGACTGTCAGTCACATAAAAACAGTACTGTTTTACTCAAAATTATACATTTTGTTAAAATGTAAACAAACAAATGCCACCAGAAGGTCACGGCGGCCAGTTTTTTACTTTCGTTTCAGGTTTGTTCATTTGTCAGTTTTTGTCAATAATTTTACAACTATTCGGTCATGGTAACATAAAACAGTAATGGTGATTAAAAGAAAACACTTACCTTGATCGAAGACCGGTTAAATCCAAAGTGCAATGATACGCGTCAAACCAATATTTATATCGAAATGTGTCGAACTTGAATGTGGCTAATTTTGTTATTTAGGGCAATGGCCTACTGCTGTAAAAGGGAAGTAATCAGTTCATAACTTAATCAAAAAGGTCAAAGTCAACAAGTTCAGTAAGAATGTACATTGTACAACACAAGTTAGCTAGTACTTTGATTTATTTAAAAAGATCAACTCTAACATTCTTAAAAATAAGAGGCAATTAAAACTAATCTCAGTGCAAATTTCGAACGACGTTTTCTCACAAAGACGCTTGCCGAATAAGGACACAAGTCGAAGAACACGCCACATATTATGTATATAAATATCAGTTTTATGCATGGCATATCTTAAAATAGTAGTTTTAAATACAAAAAGTACATCATTTAAAGTACAAGAACACGTGCTTTTTTTTTTATTTTACATGTAGAATTGACTGACACTGGATCAAGGGGTGGATATATTTCAAACATAAATGGAACGATTAGTTAAAGCAACCAGTATCACTATATTCTGCTGCTGTTCTATAAAAACTACTTGGAAATTGATATAGTTAACAGGATCTTTATTCAGTATTGCAAAGGCAACTTGCCGAGAAACAAAATTGTTTATACTAAGAACGGTTTAAATAAATGTCCTGAACCAGTATAAATGTCCTGTAAAGTATGTTGTGAAATCAAAATTTCAATTCAAACACGTTCAATATGTGCTTGCACATTGTTTTCAATATACATGTAGTATGCTGAACGTGAACATAAAACTAGCTGTTGCCAATGTATTAATTATTCAGAATTCTTAAGTATTTGTTCTCGCGATAAAACGATTCAAGCGGTTATTTATTTAGTGTAATTGCAAATACACCCATTTTTTACGCAATGCGGTTATTTGTGTCTTTTGTGTTTTTTTTTTTAAATTTAAATTACTATAATTCGATTAAGCACACATCATCTACATGGGAATGCTTCTAGTTTCTTTCCAAAACAAACGTATATGGTGTATATATTTAATTTACTTACAAGTGATTTACAAAATATAAACACAAATTGTGTCACTTATATATGATTTAAAAACAAGATTACAATAGGTTAAGAATGTCGCTTACATAAATGTAGAAAATGTAGCATTTTGTAAAAACCATCACTGTCACAGTCACAATAAAAAAAAAATGAAATATTGAAAGATTTCAATATAGCCATTCAAACAAGAAATGTCTTGCCCTATGATGGTCATGTCTATTTTTTTTTATCGATTCCGAGTGGTTTAAATGAATTTAGAAGAGACTAACCCAAAAAATATATTTGCTTAATTATTTTCAAATCCGCCAAAAAGTTTCTGACAATAAGAATTTCAAAGTGTTCAATATGGCCATTAAAGGACTATGTTTTTATACAAATCAAAATAATTTAAACTATTTTCCTAGAGGACCAGCTTAGGAACATTTTTGTGAAAATATTAAACCAAAAACAGCCCGTAGAATCTTGCAAAAAGATCTTCAAAAATTTCAATATAGCCATAAAAGGCCTTAGTGCTCAGATGAGCTACAAAACGTTACAAAACTTGTCCCGAAAGTTTTTGAACACTACTCGTATGAAACCCTTGATTATTTCCATGTTTCGAATATTCACTTTATCGTATACAACAATCGTACTATGCTGTAAGTACACGCTGTTTATATATGACGACATCATTGCAGTATTTATAAGCAAGTCTGCACAAAAAGAGGTTAAATCTGTGGGATGATCACCGTAAATAAGACATACATCAGACAGGTACAGTTATAGTGCTGAAGCCCTAACTTTATATCATTGAACATTGATTTTATCAGCGAAGATTAAGCAGATGGTTCTATGTAAGTTGAAATTTATGTTAATGGCATTATTTCGTTAAGTGAATTAGCAATGAAGAAATGAATACAACTTTATATGGTTTGTTAAACTTTATTTTATCTTTCATTACACGTGTTATTGTGTGGAGTATTGTTTCTATTGTATAACTTACAATCTGTAAACAATGACCATGAAAAGAAAACGAAGCATACACAGAAATGATTAATATCTCTAAATCTTTAAATACTATGGAATGTCAGTCATATTGAAAAGCGTAGGCAACAATAACCACCGTTTACACCATTGTGACACTGATTTATATTTAACAAGAACCGCGTTTTGAATCAAACAATCAAATTGTTATGCAAACCAGTGATTGATCGTCGAACCTGCAATACAAATGGGTCCTTCGCGGGCAAAACATTGACAATAACCAACACTCTGGTTATTGTTTGTAGTGCGTTCCTTTTTTTGAATTTGTTTTTGAACACTTATAGCGTTACATTTCAATTTTAACACAGACGAGTCGTTACAGTTTACAATGAATTATTAAGAATGTCTGAATGAAAATAAGAGAATAAAAAGAACAGAACGAACTGGCTCTATTTTTACGTTTGTATACATGCCCATGCAAATTCCAAACGCCCTATATATCTTATATATTCAGCTCTAGCCAACAATTAAGAATAAAAGTACAAGGTAGTCTCTTTTTCACAGGAGCAAGTTGCATGAAAACACTATATAACAAAACTAAAGCATTGACTGATTGCGTAGCAGATTTTAAAACTATTGAAGTACAATCCGAAACTCGATTATGTGGAATTAATTATCCGTTTAATTATTTATATAATTATTATGGTCTTAAGTTCTGAATGCGACTTCCATTTTTTCATATAAATACGTTATGACACATAACGATTAAATTATTTGGAATGTTTTTGTTGTCATGAACGGAACAGAAACGGACAGCCACAGTGACACGAGGCCGTACCCCAGCTTCTACTATGGGAAACGATTTCACCAGAAGTTGGATATGAAGAAACACACGTACATTCACACAGTTAATCAGAGGTCTATGCGTACTTGATATGATTTATATTATTTTCATTAAACTTCTATAATAATGCTTACGACGTAAAAACTAGCAATACATGTAGTCAGAATAGCCAATAGATTATAACATTTATAGAGGTATAATTAACATTTGACGTATTACGTAAATTATAACGACATATACCTTTTTGCTTTTAGCAAACACACACGTCGTGGCTGCTTGTTATTTCGTTTTATACCAACCTATCAAAACAGTAAATGTATTGCATTTTTATTTAAAGTGTATTATATAATTGATAATCATTTTGTTAACACCAGTCATCAACATCAATGTGTTACGTAGATTCTATGAAACAGTTACATATTACTCCAGGTGAAAAATTCACAAGTGTTCTGTGTGCGAAAAACGCTTTAGCCAGTCATCGAACCTTATTACCCAAAGCCGGAAACACACTGATTTAAGCCATTATCCTGTCACACTTTCAGCAAGACTGTCCAACAAAAACTGGACATTAAACAAGATTCTATGTTTGGTAAACACACATGCCCCCAGTTGGAACTGCGTAGCCCATTTCTTAGTCCAAATTAGGTCAAGGTCAAAGTGAAGTTGGGTGATATGGGTGTATTGGGGATGGTCATACGCAACAACTGTGTAAGTATCCAAGTGTTGTAGCAAGCAGTGTTGGTAAAATCTACTTAACCATATCACGGACGGAAGGAAAGAAGGACGGACGGAAGGACGACAGGACGACGATCACTAGAGCGTTTTATTCTGCAAATAACCAGTAGCCGCAAATCGGTATTCAATAGTTTAGAACACAAACAACTCTAACAAATGAGCAATATGTATGCACGATTTAGTTTCACAACACTTCGGACGGTGTGATGAGATGTGTACGTATTTCTGAACCTCGCTTCGCATGTTAACATGTTTTAAACATACTGCATTCTATATTTCAATTGAAGCTGGAAGATCGCTTCAATCAATTAACGAAATACAACGGACACTAAGTGTTCATAAATCTATATTTAACGCCCACGACTAGACGAGTGAATATCAGATGTTTTAATAATTCAGATGTTTTAAGAATTTCGCCGTATTACAAAGAATAAGAAAGAATTCAGATGTTTTAAGAATTTCGCCGTGTTCGTGACGTAATGTTATTTCTATCACAAAGACCATTGGGAAAAATGCAAAACATGGACAGAAAATAACGTCGTTAAAGTTTTCAATTCAATTTACTATACGATTTCTAGATATTCAATTAATTGAAATTGATACAACTATCTGAGAAGATTTGCTTTATTCGAATAAAAAACTGACGTTACTAAATAGTGATCGAGTATGTATTACTTTAAATAGCAATGGTAGACAAAGACCATTGGAGAAAATGCAAAACATGGACAGACAATAACGTCGTTAAGGTTTACTATTCAATTTGTCAGACTCAAAAAATAGTATTAATATAGATAGTATTGGTCTATTGACTTGCACATTATACATTAACGACCGTTAAAAACAAACCACGGAGCAAATATAGAAACAGGGTAATTTGTAAACAGTTCAGGTACGGTTGATATTGGTGCATACAATACAAGCTGCATAAATACTGGAATTCTATCCATTTAAAATTATTGTAGAACAACGAACAAACTGTTCCGAAACAATGAATGTTACGCATTGATGCCCTTAACTGATTTATAGGCAACTTCAATTTTTTCTAGTACATTGCATGATAAGACAAATGTTAATACTTATCTACCAGCTTTATACGAGTTAATTTATGGCTAATCATAACTGGAGCTTTCTGAAGCACGGTGGAATAAAATAATAGCGAGCTGAATGTCAGAGCGTATAAATAATTCAAATTGATAAAGCTTTCTTTAGTAAGAAACTCATCAGAGCGGTGTCGTAAAGCGTATGCAAACACGTTTATTTCAATATTCGATACGATCTTCCAATAACTGTCGCGAATATTTTGAAACAATCTACTGGTATTGAAATATGTTGGTATCGCTTATTTACATCAGTGTATTTTCTGCATCACAATCATGTCCCATAAAATTGTTTAAACACCATGATTTACTGTTTCTGTTGTGTAAAATTTGTTTGCTGAACACTTTTATTATAAAGGAAATTTGAGCTTCAGAGAAAGTAAATTTAAATGATACATCAAACACTGTTTTATTTCAAAACAGTTCAACAGCATCGACTACACTATTCATTGTTATGAAAATCATGTCGCATTGCTCATTTGCATTATGGAAATAAGAAATATTGTTTATTTCTATTGGTGAGATACATAAATGCGATTAGATTAAAATATAATGCAATGGTGTTTTAGCAACAAAGATAATGATAGTGTACTAAAATATTCAATGTGCGTATATGACTGCGAATCTTACATTCAGAATGTAAACTTACATGTAGATATGAAAACTATGTCTTTACGTTCAACTTAAACGCTTAAGTTATGTACCATTCTTCTATATATAATTTGCTCTATAAGAATGTACACATACAATATATTCATTTCGTTTAATTTCGTATTTAATAGGCTTTCAATGTTTGTAAAGTAACATTAAACAATTGATGCACTTAAACTGCTTCAGTTTGTAAAAATGTTGGTCTGCTTCCTGTATTAATTTAATTCAAAGAGATAAACGGTTGCATTTAAAAGATTACGTCGAATTCATTTAATTTGTTTGCAACGAAATTGTTAGCTTTGATAAGTCCTACTTTTATGACAAAGAAAAGCCATGAAAAACGCAATACAAATATAGTTTTTCTATCCACATATTTATCGTAAATAATATACAGAACCAATTATCTCAACTGGTATTCAAATACATTATACATTATGCATAATCAATCACATGTCCTAACTTACTGATTCACCCGTACGTAACTAGGAATATAATAGTCACCACACACTAGTTAATGTTTATTTGGAATTCCACATGTATTTCTTGAAAATGCATCATTATGGACTATTTTAATAACGTTATATTATTTTGTACTAACTCAAAAATACGAAATAATATTTGCAGTGTATATGACCAGTCGCACGCTATTCGTCCCTGGTAGTATAACACGACGTCGCGTCAATATGTCAAGCTGCGTATTAACGTTTTAGTAAGAAACGTTTTAAGTTTATTGTCTTATGTTCGGACAAATATTACTTCGGATGCGATTTAAGCAGGAATAAAACGTCTGATTTAGTATTTGTTAAACTTAAGACAAAATCTTAAATTCAATTTCCTACTGTCAAAAACGTATCATCAATAAATTTCGGCTCTTATACTGAGCAGCAAACCCATCTGTGTATTCATGAATAGTTGCCAGTTGATACGACATACTCGTCAGATATTCATGTCGGAGCATCTTATATTACGGCAAGTCAACTGCCGTGGTTAGTTTGTTCCGAGCACACCACTTCCGCTTCCGGTCCCTTTCATAGCGCATATTAAGTAGCCTTAGCGCGTTCTCCGCTCTCCCGACACTTTTGTAAATTTGACGTTGTATACTCGCTCAAAAGTGATGATTCATTTTAATAAGTATTTCCCATTTTAGTTTTATATTTCTTTTTATCTTTTTTTATTTTAGCATGCCACTATGTGCGTTTAGAATAACGCATAATTTGTCCATTTGTGTCGGAAATCCCATCTCCGTCCCCTCAAACAGTTATTTATAATAGCATTAAAATAATCTCCATAAATATGTTCTGATATTACAAAGCAAAAATTATATTATTATATAGATGATAAAAATATAATCATATCATATCCATAGTTGTTGAGCATTACATAGATGAGCAATTATAAAAAAACAAACGTTCCTAGCGGAAGAAAACGCTAGAATGCAGTCTGCCCCAAATCACGTTTATATTCTGTATAGGGGACACTTATACAGGCGCAATACATGAAGAAATCCAAATCATAATATAATGAAATTTACACACGTGACTAAAAACAATATTTACTGTTTCATTACAAAGTTTACAAATTAAATGCCGATATGAACAAAAATTAAATTGAAAATATTACAAAAGAAAATTATATGATTATTAAAAAAACAAACATACTTTTCAAGAACAGGGGACATTCTAAAGAACGTAAAAAGCACCAAAAACATTTATTTTTATTTTTGTGCATAACGTTTTTCCAATAAATTTTACTTGTGGAATGTATACCTTCTAAAGCATTTTTAAAACATTCTTAAAACGGACTTTCTTTTTTTTGCAAATTTTACCTTATATGAATTTAACTAACCACAATTTTGTCGCAGTTGAAAACGGAAATGAAGTCTCGGTCTTACATGGAAAAAATAGACGTGCATCTTTTCGCGCCGCGAAAATACAGAGGGGACATTTCGTTTCAAACAGAAATTAACTGTTACGCGGGACATTGCAAAATTTGACGTTTGACGATGACTTATGCTATGCTTGCAATAAATTTGCAAAATAATGTATGTTATGAGACTAATCAAAATAAAACAAATTTTATGTGGATTAATTTGGTATAATTTATAGCAAATTCTTTAAGTATTTCGCGTTTTTATTAAGTTTTAAAGATAGTCCGATAGGTGTATTTTCACACTGACGTCATTAACGTGCGACTGGTCATATGTATACCCATGTTTGTAAGTATGAAACAATTTAACATTTACAGTCAGTACGTAAGTACGAACTTTACATTTTGGCGAAAAATATTTTATGTTCATGGAATATCATTACGTTTTTACGAAACAAACTACAACATAGTGTTGTTGTAAGTATCAAATTATATAATATTAACACTCACATGCGTATGATTATGCGAACTAAAATTACGTTTTAGTGAAATAATATGAACTGTTTATGTCATATTATTACGTTTTTACGACATACAAATGGGCGTATAAAAATAATGCTTTGTGTTTGTGTGAAGTGATTGCCTTAGCACAGTAGCTGTGGCCACAAACACGTGTTCATTTACTATTAATGAAATTCAGGTGCATCATACATTTGATACTTGAATACGTTAATTTGAATATAGTGAACGTTTGTGGAAATGAATTTCGTATGTAGTTTAATTTGTTATGCCATCATACTATTGCAGAAGATATACTGAAATAGAAATTTTAGATGTGAAATTCTGTCAAATAATTTTGCCACGACATTTATTTCTGTTTCAAGAAGACGCGTAACTCACAAACCAATACTAAATTAAGGCAAATCGGTATCGTCGAATCCCCGCCTTATAAACCTCCCTTAAGAATACATATATCAAGCCCGATAGCTAATAAAGTTTTAAACACACGCGTTAATTTCTTGCGATTACAGACAGCTGTCTCATGTGGAAAGAGATTTAAAAATAAAATAACGTCAATTATGAATGAAGCGCGTTCTAAGCAGAACCTATTATTAAGGCTCTTTTAAACACTATTTTAATCTGATTCTAGTTCATTAAGTTAGAAAAAAGTTTTCCTTTTTTTGCTGGATGAATTTAATATTTCATAAATATAAAATACTGTATTATTTTTGTCACATGCTTTACCTTGTTTTCCGCGTCATACACCCATTACGAATATTGTATCTTACACCTATCGAGCATTTCCATAGGCTAGATTTATCACTGATTTACATATGTCATCAATGCAGTGCTCTCCCGTATGACGTTATCCACATTTCTGTAGTTGGCATTTGGGTTGAAATTGTTATTGATTCGTGTTGTCGGATATTTGGTTGCATATGTTTTATCCATTAAGGTGCTTGCCCATTGTCTTCGATATAGTACGCTGAACGGGTATGTACCAATAGCTGTTGCCAGTCTATTAATAAGTAAGAATTCTTAAGTTTATTTTCTTGCGATAAAACGATTTACAGCTAAAGTTTAGTTACTGCAATTGCAAATACACCCGTTTTGTACATCATGCGGTTCTTCAAGTCTATGTTGTATATTATTTACATTTCTATTCGATTAGGCAAACATAATTTACATGGAAATGCTAGTAGATTTTTACCCAAAAAAGTAGATGTAGATCTATATAGTTAATTTACCTAGAAGTAATTAATTAAACATAAACAAAATTGTTTCATGTTCAGTTTGTTTTTAAAGCTTTATATGTTTGCTTAAAAAAAAGATCAAAAACTTATCGGTAACATTAGAATATAAATATGCAATTTGCAAAAGAAACATCTTTGACACAGCCACAATTCAAAAACTGTGAACTATGAAAAATTTCGAATATAGCCATACATAGAAAAATTGCCCCTATGATGGCCATGTTTTTTGTTATCAAATCAGAGTGATTTGAAGGAATTTAGAACAGTCACCAAAGAAATAATGTGTTATTTTTTCAAATATTCGCTCTGTCATATAAAACAAACGTACCGTGCTATAGTTACACGATCTTAATATATGACAACAGAGTTGCAGTATTTGTATGCAACTCGGCAAAAAAGGTTAAATCTGTTCGAGTATCACGATACATAAGACATAGGGTACAATAATAAAAGCCCTAGTTTGATATAAATCAGCATTGATTTCATCAGCACGGATTATGCAGTTGGTAAAATGGCAAATATCTTTCACGTTTTGTTGAAGTTGTTATTTCATTATGTGATTTAACAATGAAGTACACATTACACTTTATATGGTTATTTAACTTCACTACATATATTCTTGTGCGGAGTATTGCTTCTCTTGTTTAGCTCCAAATCTATAAACAAAGACAATTACAATAATAAGAAGCAAACACAGAAATGATTAATAGCTCGAAATACTATGAAATGTAAGTTATATTGAAAAGCATAGGCAACAATAGCTACCGTATACCACATTGTGACACTGATTTATATATCATCAAGAAACGTGTTGTGAACAAAACCGACAAAATATTCATGAAAACCATTGCTTGATCTCCGAACCTGCAATACAACTGGGTCCTTTGCGGGCAATAAATTGACATTAATCAACAATCCGGTTATTGTTTGTGGTGCGTACATTTTTTTCAATCTGTTTGTGAACACTTATAGCGTCACATTATATTTTCTCAAACAGACGAGTCATTACAGTTTACAATTAATTATTAACCATGTCTGAATGAAAACTAGACTTAAAGTCAACATAAATAGTACACAACTGTATTGCATATTAACAAGCAATCTCTGTAAATATAGTAGAAAAAGAAAAGAACGCAATTACTATATTGTTACGTTAATATTTTTTGCTCATGCAAGATTAATACGCATTATACACCTTATATATTTAGCTGAAGTCATCAATTTAGAAGAACCTAATACATGGAATTCCATGTTAACAGCAGCAAATTGCATGACAAAATTAAATAAGAAAAATAAAGCATTGGCTGTTTGCTTATTACATTTTTAAACCACTGATATTCAATCCTAAACCAGACCTCCCGCTGGACTCGATTATGTGGAATTAATTATCCATCTTAAGTTCTGAATGCGATGCCATATTTCATATTAATATGTTATGACATGTAACGATTATTGTATTTGGATTGGTTTTGTTGTCATGAACGGAACAGAAACGGACAGGCAAATTGCACGCACCTTTTGATCCACAGTGACACGAGGACGTACCCCTGCTCCTACTGTGGCAAACGATTTCACCAGAAGTCGGACATGAAGAAACACACGTATATTCACACGGGTAAACGAACATGTATTCGTCACACGGGTAAACGAACATGTATTTGTATTAGCGATGAATTATATTCATTTCATTAAAATATTTAAAAACTGCTAACGACATATATGTTAGCAATACATGTAGCCAGAATAGCCAATGGATTATAATATTTATAAAGCTATAATTAACATTTGACGTTATTTCATAATTTATGAGGACATGTACTGATTTGTTTTAGCAAACACACAAGTCGTGGTTATTACATGTTATTTCATTTTATGTCAACCCAGCATAACAGTAAATGTATTGCGTTTTTATTTAAAGTGTATAACATAATTGATAATCATGTGGGTAACATCAATTATTAGAATCAACCTGTTACGCAAATTCTATAAAACGGTTACATAATATTCAAGGTGAGAAGCCTAACAAGTGCTAAGTCTGCGACAAACGCTTTAGCCTATCATCGAATCTGATTACCCAAAGCCGAAAACACACGGATTTTACGCCATTCTCCTGTCTCACTTGCAGCAAGTCTTTCCAACGAAAACTGGACCTAAAAACATACTGAGTAGGGACAGTGCTCATAATGACGTTTGTCATGTCCAGTCAAATGCACGGCTGTGAATTCCAATTGTTGTTAAAGGTCACACACCGTGTTGGACGTTATAACTGGTTCAGGTTTTTGGTTAAATTTTATTTTTTCAGAGCCCATTTCTCAAAAACTATCAAAGGTATCCCTTTGAAACTTTGAATACTTGTTTACTATCAAAAGGGTACTCCATTACAACAAGGCAGGTACCCTGTGATTTGTATATGCAGAGTTATCTGTCTTTGTTTGGACTTACAACTTAGCATATTTTGACCCTTCTTTTGGTAAATACACACATAAGCACTTCTAACTAGACCTTTGCTTAGTCAGCTACAACTTTTGTATTTTTAGCCCGAATTTCTCCAAACTTTTCAAGAACACAATATTATATATAAGACTTCGATGTATATAATTCTCTTTATCTAAAATTCGTTTTCATACAAAACTTCACAAAAATAAAACATACTGTCAAAACAAGAAATCGCAAAAATGCAAAAACGAAATAAAGACAATTTCACTGTTAGAAATTAAGAGCAAATATTTTCGTAATTTTTCTTTATTTTGATTTTAAATCGTAAAAATATTATGATATAATAAATTTCAATCTAAATAATGAGAAAGTTGATCTTATAATAATTACTCCTTACCTATGTACGTGGAATGCGGTCTCTTACATACCAATGGTGCGCGCGCGTCCTGTTTACTGTACAGTAACCTTTTCCAGGTTTCGCCACTAGCATTTAAAACTCCTCCCTATTTATTGTTAACGGATTAATTTACATAAATCAAATATCACAAACAGATTAGAAGTTTACCACGTGGTTCTTTGTGTAAAATAGGTTAAACGTTAATCACGTGATATCCAAGTACAATGATTGGATAAAATTCCTAAATAATTAGCACATTATTGACATTTTTGGATACATATATTCTTCATTGTGAGATTGTGTTATGCATGACATAATTGTTGTTTAATGTTTTTTGGTTGGAGTGTCGTTGTTAAACACGTTGATTATAAACTGCATCGAATTTCTACATTCACCGCGATTTTCTCGTGCAATTATTAGTTTTGAGACTCAAGAGCACTTGGAAATATAAATGATAACTGAACCGTTCAATTGTTATCATGCCTGTTTGGAAATTGTGTATGATGGGGCTGTGCAAAATTTGAAACCGATGCGATTTGTCAGTTTTGAAGAAAAAAAACGCAATCAAAAGGGTCTAGTTGGAAGTGCTTATGGGCGTATATAATTTCTCAATAACTATGGCAGACATTAAATTGAAACTCAAAGTACTTATTTATGGTGCTAACACCATTCTACAGTCAAGAGGAGGTTACTCTTTCAAGGATTGTGTTGGAATTATTACTCATTTTTCGACTTATAATTTTCCTTTTAGGTCAAATTTCTCAATGCCTATATGAGGTATTGACTTGAAACTCGAAGGTCTTGATCATAGTGCTGAACTTATTCTGTAGACAAGAGGAGGTTACTCTATCAAGGACTTTGCTTGAGTAATTGCCCTTTTTCAACATTGAAATTTTGCTGTAGGTCAAATTTCACAATATCGATACGAAGTATTGACTTGAAACACAAAATACCTGATCACAATTATCAACCCAATCTGTAGACAAGATGAGGTCACTATATCAAGGATTTTGGTGGAGTTATTGCCCTTCTTTCAACTTGGAATTTTTGTTGAAGAGGTATTGACTTGAAATTCAAACTACATCATGTTATTGATATCATATTCTGTAAACAAAAGCCCTTAGTACTATCAAATATGAGAAAGTCGAGCGTCCAGCAACCGTAGGCGGTGCTCTTTCATCACAGTTGTATACTAATTCATAAACAACCACACATTAATTTGCATTTAATCATTGTTTTTGCTTTTAAACTGAAATAATAAATATAATGTTCATGTTTTTGTAACTAATGAACGCATTCATTTTGCTATAACGGAGACTTTTAAAATTGGAAAAACACTGCTTTTTGATAGTTATATTTCAATATCATACTTTATTCAGTCTGACAATCGAAAGTATTCAGAAACCGTGTACATTTCATACAAGTTACTAGAATGTTGCATTCGTAATGCTATTATTTAAAGTATTTAGCTCAGATATAGCACATTGCCCTTCAGATAATCCCGATATATTTATTTCAACTGATTATGGTTTAAACATTAAGCAAAAGATTGGGACAGGAGCAAACGTGATTTATGCCATAATTTGGTGATTTTTCAAAATTGTTAATCTAATCACATGCATGATTCATAACTTAACACTATTACAGTAGAGAACATGGGAAGTAGTCATCCCTTATTCTCCAAATGATTGTCCGTGATAAAACACTTTCGCATGCGCGTAAATTTTTGTCTATTTAATTTCGAAAATATTTCGTATTACAGCTACGTGTGCTTATTTTCCGCTAGTGATTTGAAGAACGAAATCATAAAAACGAAGCGTTTAGTGCATTGTTACTAAAAAGAGTTATCAACTACCGATACCGTCCTCCCCAGTTTAGGAGTCTGAACACAGAAACAGTGTACATCCTTATTTGGTTAAATCTAAGACCACAACCTTTCTAATATTAATGCAAATCTTGCTGAAAGTCAGCTTGCTGTAGAACTACATCACTCAGCATCCTGTGCGAAATTGATCATCAAGCTTCTCAACGTACATACATGATAAAGAGAAAACATGATAATGCGACGTTATTTAATTAAATCAGTTGAATTTCTATGTGAGTTATCTAACCGCTGCAAAATAACTACACATTTAAAAATACAAAAAAGATCGCCGGTAGTATTACCCAGTGTAATTCTGGATCAACATTAGAGTCGCTATGGCGAATTGTTTTGCCGACAATACTCTTATTTTATTTGGTATTCGGCGCGTATTCCAGGATGTTAACATGGACTTGTCTATCAATGATATTAAAAGTAATCTTTACTCGATCAGTATTAAGTTACGTTAGATTTTCCTTCAAATTAAAACAAATATTCTCAGATTTTATCAATTTATTGAATATCTAGTTGACGTACGGTGTACAATGTTGCCGAATATACATAATCAGCTGTGTTGTTAACAGCCTTAAACATGTTATTTTAGTGATATAATAGTTGTGTGGTTATATTATATTGCTGTTTTTAAATTTATCTTTAAACGTGTATGGATACACTCATATACAAACCTGTGTTATATCGACACAAACTAAACATCGCATATTTTCAGGACATGGTCTAAAATACAGATCAGTGCAGAGCCGTCCAATGTTTATGTTGATTGAATCTAATTGGCTCTAACGGTTTGCCCTAAAGTTAGTTGTAAGAAAAACTATCAGGTTATGTAATGAATATAACAATTCAAACCTTATATTCTGATTAAATAAACGTTCAGCTGGAAATTGTCAATCACTTACAGTTTAATACATGATCACTATCAGACTTGCCCTTTGTTTAAAATGCTATTAAATTCTGTATGGTTGTGTTGTAGTTGATAACACATCGACAAAGAATATTGTGTTTATTGAAAAACAAGGCTTGTCACAGAAGGTGACGTCTGCCCCCGAAGCATATGACTGTCAGAGGAAGGCAACACAATGTCAGTTACATGTTGGCAAAAATGACGCTTCCTACAAAAAGTGTCATGGTCCTTGTACTTTGCACCTCCTCTCAACGTCCTCTATCAATTTATGTGGTTTTATTTTAGATCACTTCGATACTAATGGAGTTATGCACTGCACAAGAAAATTAACTGAAGGTCAATAACTCCATAAATATTGAAGAAAGAGTTGTGGTCCTTGTACTGTGCAGCTCCTCTCATTATCCTTTATCATTATGTGAAGTTCCATTTGAATCCCTTCAATACTAATAGAGTTATGCTCCGCACAAGAAAATTAAACAAAGGGCAATAACTCCATAAATATGGAAGAAATAGTTTTTTTGTACTCTGAAGTTTCGTTTGAATGCCTTCAAAACTAATAGAGTTATGCTCCGTACAAAGAAAAGCTTCACATAAGGAAATACAACAAAGGACAATAACTCCGTGAAAATTGAAGAAAGAGTTGTGATCCATATGCTCTCAACTTTCACTCATTGTCCTCTATCATTACGTGAAGTTTTATTGGAATCCCTTTGATACTAATGAAGTTATGCTCCGCACAATACAATTTAACACAGGACAATAACTCCATTACTATTGAAGAAAGAGTTACGGTTTTTGTGCTTTGTGCGGGCACTTTCCCGCATTATCTTCTATCATTATTTGAAGTTTCATTTGATTACCTTCAATACTAATAGAGTTATGCTACGAACAAGAACATTAATACTTCTCATAATGAAATAAAACAAAGGGCAATAACTCCGTAAAATTTAAAGAAAGCGTTGTGTTCCTTGTGCTCTGCACTTTCTACCATTATATGAAGTTTCATTTGAATCCCTTCAACACTTATGGAGTTATGCTCCGCACAAGAAAATTAAGGCTTCACATAAGGAAATAAAACCAAGGGCAATAACTCCGTAAATATTGAAGAAAGAGTTTTGGTCCTTGTTCTTTGCACTTTCTCTTATTGTCCTCTATCATTATGTGAAGTTTCATTTGAATCCCTTCAATACAAATGGAGATATGCTCCGCACAAGAACATTAAACAAAGGGCAATAACTCTGTAAATATTGAAGAAAGTGTTGTAGTCCTTGTACTCGGTACTTCCTCTCATTGTCCTCAATCATTATATGACGGTTCAGTTTAATCCCTTCAATACTAATGGAATTACGCTCCGCACAAGAAGCGTGACGAATGGACGGACATTCGGACAGACTGAGAGACGGACAGACGGACGGACAATGCGATTACTAAATGTCCCCTTCGGGGGCATAAACAAAGAACAGTTGCAATAATCTGGTATTCCGCAGTGGCATGTGATAAGTGAAAATCACAAACAACTCTAATGAACAAATGCACAATATCGTATGCACGATTTAGTTTCACCACTCGTCGGGTGATGTGATGTTGTGATGTGTACGTATTTCTGGAACTCGCGTCGCATTTTAACGCGTTTTAAACAAAATGCATCATATATTTCAATTTCAGATAGAAGATGGCTTCATTCAATTCACCAGATATAGCAATCGCTAAGTAAGTATCAATAGAGACTGTTCGATGTCAACATTTTTGCTTTTGTCATAAATGCTGCTTTGAAAACCATTTTACACTTAGCTTAAAGTGTTCGCTTTTAAGTGTTCATAAATATATATTTACCGTCAACTATAAGACGATTGGTCCTTACGTTTCTCAAATATTTAACCAAATCCATTAACAACATTGAAAAAATCGCAGGAAGAGTTTACTTTCGTCGAACAGTTTGCCCTGTATATTGTGATTGGACGTTTTGTCAGTATATCAAATAGCGAATGTCAGATGTTTTAATAATTCAGATATTTTAAGTGTGTCTTCGCCTTAATCGTGACGTAATGTGTTTACTATCGCAAAGGCCATTAGCAAAAGTACAATACTGGGACAGACAATAACGTCGTTAAGGTTTACTATTCAATTTACTTCATGTTAAACTCAAACAAAAGTATTAATATAGATAGCTCATTGACTTGCATATTATTCATTAACAACCATTAAAAAAACAACACGGAGCAAATATGGACACAGGGTTAGTAGTATACATTTCAGGTATAGTTTATATTGGTGCATACAATCCGAGCTGCAACAAATAATTGAATTCTATCCGTGTAAAATAATGTTTAACCAACCACCAAACTGTTCCGAAACGATAAGTTATACGCATTGATGGCTTTAGCTGATTTATCAGCAACTTCACTTTGTTCCAGTATATTGCATGATAAAATAAATGTTAATACTTATCTCCCAGCTTTACACCAATTCATGTAATAGATAACCATATTTGGAACTTTCTGAAGAACGGTGGTAAGAAATAATAGCAAACATTATCTCTATGTATATTTTGGATGTAGTTCATTACATAGCATAAATAATATTCACCTGGTCCTATTTGCTAACGGTATTGTGTTCCGTATAGTACACGTATATGGTGACTTACATACATTTCTTTTCCGTTGCATAATCTACGTATTACCATTCTCGAAAATAAATGAGAATAATCAGGATCGCGAACTTTGATACAACGCCCGAAAATATACACTTAATCACGCCAAAGATTTATTTTTTGTGAATATTTTTCTTTGCCGGCTATATCTTGGTCGTTTATCTCCATTATATATAACAATGAATACTGTCCATATACATATATTCGAAAGTGAATGCATCAATTCACATATATAGTGACGCCGTAGATTATACATTATGCAAATAACAATGAAGAGATTGCTAACTAATCAGCAATTATTCGAATCAATGTCAAGATGTCGAGATTATTGTATAATTGCATCACTACTTTATTTCCCTTGAATGTTTACAGCACTGTTTCATTTCAGGCAGCCATTTTAGTAGGGACGATATCATCAGACGAACAGAAACAGTGATTTGTAGTTTTGATTTTATTCAATTAATACCTTTAACCAATAGATAAAAACATTCAAGAATAAAATCTAGTTAGGAAAATGAAATGTATAACGTGTTTTATATGACTATACTGTCGACATTGTATAACCCAGATAACATCATAAGCGAGCAATATTAATGGTTTTAATATAAACTGCCAAACAAAAAACTACATGACGCATGAAATGGTATTCCTATGGACAACAATATGTAAACATATGGGCCAACACCACTCCAGCTACAGATTTAACCTAAATTTTATGAATAACAATGAATCACCTTGTTTAATGTTCTGTTTGAAATGCGACTGACTGCATGCTTCGATTAAGATCAGCAAAATTGATGCATTTCGATAGATATATTGTACTGAAAGTGACGTATGTATTTAAAGTTTATGTAAATCCAATAAAGAAATAGTGCTTATATGATAGCATTGTTGAATATAATTTTTTCCGACGCTATACCTTGTTTTGCGTGCAATACAGCAATTACAAATATTTTTATCTTACACATATGTAAGATAACATTTTGAGCGTTTTCATAGGGTGCATATATAGAGAATATATGGTTGGTGACTTTTGATATCATGTGATATCAGACGAGTCTGATATGGCGTAGGAAAAGGCGAGGCTTGCCGAGCCTTTTCACACGCCATATCGGACGAGTCTGATATCACATGATATCAAAAGTCACCAACCATATATTCTATTTATTATGCCACATTTAATGCAAATTAAAAATAAATAAAAACAAGAAAAAAACAAATAACATCTAAATTTTATTGATTTACAGTAGTAGAATATGCAAATGAGGGACGACCTGATGACATCCGCTAGCGTCTGTGCATATTTACACATAATAAATAGTTCGCAAATAAACAACAAACAATAACATTTTAACGCACATAATTTAACGAAATAAAAATATTGAAGTGAGAAATCGATACTTAAAATTACAATTTCTTTACTACAAATACATTTACAATAGTTTTATATTTACACATTCGACATGTACTTCTACCAGCTGTGTACCGGCTAACGGCTACTTTTCAAAGCGAACGTGTAGTGTGAAAATTGAAACAACAAAACTTAATAACAAAATGAAACGGGATTTTAACGTAAAGTGCACATTGGAAGTGATAACAGTGATTTATTTTTCAACTTGTGCATCTCCGCAGTATACGTTTAAGTGTGAAATGTTAACGGTTGCCCCGAAAAACAGCCCTCCACGTGTACAGTCTAAGTGGGTGGGGAACGCGACTGCTGCTGGATTTCGAGGTGCAGGAACTTCCTGAAGAAGCTGCTTTTGTGCGGGGTTCACAGATGCTGTCAGCTGTGTGTGAGACGAAGATGCTGAAATGGAGACGTTTTTGCTTTGCATGGTGTTTTGAGACTTGCTGGATGAAATGATGGATTCATTGCTGTTTGAAATGCGACTGCCTGATAAAATACTGGAACATTTTTTCTGTGTTTGGAGAGATATGTTGCTGTAGTTGATGATGCTTTGTACGTTTTTGTGACCACTGAGCTGCATAATATCAGTGGGACAGCATCCTGAATCCCGCAGCTTCTGCACCATGTGTTTCCTGGCCGAGTGGTTGGTAAGTTTCCGTGTTATACCTGCACAAATGCACATATGTTTCATTATTTGTGCTATTTTTTTCACACCCATTCTCATGCTGATGAACCAACGATCAGTGCCAGTGGTCCTACTGTCATTGGTCTGCGTGCTTGTTGACAGGTAGAATGGGTCGTTTAGCTCGGATAACCCATGGGGCCGTTTTGACGCATATAGTCTATAATAAAAATGTTTAATTTTAAAGAAATGCTAAATATTTTTTTTATTTAATAAAGTGGTGTATTGCCAGCTTATACATTATCATTTTTTAATAAAAAATATTTGGTCTAAGTTGTAATTCTTTCTAGTCACGCTATAAAAATGTTATGGATAAACACTATTTTGACATTTTATGTCATGTTGTTTTTGTTATATTTTATTATAATATTGTTTTTTTTTTAATGGCAGTGACACGAACCTGTAAGTTGCGACCACACATTTCGATGGGTCATGATCATTCGCCCAAATTCTTGGCGGCACAGTTCTAGTCTCGTCAGTTGCACCGGTCCGAGTATTCGTCTGCTTCTCGACCAACTCGAGATATTCGTCTCCCTCTGCATCTCGGCACAGCTTCACATCACCCCATCTAATTAATTTGTCGGAAAGGTGAAACAAATTGTTTTTCAAAAATTCAATTTTGAGTGAATTTTTTTATATTATATTATATTATTGTTTTATCTTTGAATTTTATAGATCTAAATTAAAATAAATTGTTGAATTCAACCCATGCGAAAGACACAAAAACTCCATAGGACATGAGGTCCTGTTACAGGACCTCATCAGATTTTACCAGACCTTGTTTGATATAATAAAGATGCATTGTGAATATTTGTCCCTCAATTCTTCTTTTGAACAAGTCGAGAAATTTTATTTTTTACCGTAAATTGTAGTGTTCTTCAACGCTTCTCATGCCGAAATTGGTGGTGAATCGGAACCATAATGTGTTGATAATGGCCTGTGGACTGCCATTCCCTAGTTGCCCTTCATTATAGAGCTTTTCAATTTCATGCTCTTCTATTGGTTGGGCCGCATTACCCTTGTTTCCTTTACCTTCTTTTTTAACTTTTTTCATTTTAGACTGAAAGAACTTTAAACAATCAATGAAAATTCAATCATTTTGAATGATGTCAAAAATATTCTGGATATTTTTTATGTAATTAATTAATATGATAAATTGCTAATGTCAGTTTTACAAATATGCTGTCTTAAAAAGATTTGTATTTATTTTTCTTAAAAAAAAAACAAAAAACATTTTTAACGAAGCTTATTATTTGGCTTTTATTAGACTTACAGCAAGTGTTTCCCTGAACCTTGGGAATCCTTGGCGCTCACCCTTACCAATGGTGAATGGATAGTGATTGATTTGCAGTTCCTTTTCAATGGTTGATACAAAGGATCTGAGTGAAGTTGTTTCATATTCCTCACCATTTTCTTTTCTTATCGACAAAATAAACATGCACAAGATGTCATCTAGTTCTTTCATTTCAACTTTTTTGATATCGGATGGTAATTCTTGCTGTTTTAAAAATGTTTTAAGCTTTTTCAGATTTGAGTCATGCTTTCTAACTGTGTTTTTGTTTTTTTGCTGAGCATTGTATTTGTCAATGTCTCCTAGGCTTATTGGAACAAACCCTTTCACCTCTTTTGATTTGTGTTCAGTTTTATTGAGCTCAATAGAGACTGGCATTTGCACTTCTGTTGATGTTTGTTCATTGTCGATGATCGCATTAGAGGCTGGCATTTCCATGTCATCATCGAAAAAAAAATGGGTCGATACTGAATTCTGCCAGTACGTTTGAGTTCACTTCACTCACATACTTTCAGATTCATTTTGCCAATCCCAATCAATGATGAAATTTGGAAAGTCTGACATGTTTATTAATTTAAATTAAAAACGCGTTTAGTCTAGTTGTTTAAGTGTAATAAAATGTTTATTATTACTGTTTTAATTTTCAATCCGTTATGTTCGTCTGCAACAAATGATGGTAGCGGCCCAAATTGGTATTGTTAATTATTTATTGTATTTTTTTCCATTGATTAAGGCTCAATTTATTCATGTCTCCCTTTTTTTGTATATTTTTTATAAATGCTATGGGGTTTTTTGCAAATAAATACTACTTGTATATTATTTTTCTGAATAAAATATGATTCGCATAGTTTGTTTACATTTTAACGACATAAGCGACATTCCACGCCTACAAAAAAAGTAGTCCTCAGTGTGGGCGGGACTAAACAAACATCGCACGCGATAAAATGGCATGATATTCTTTAATGTGGAAAAGTAAAAAAGTGTTATCGGTCAGGAGCAATAACGCTTAAAAATATTGGGTCAGCGTCTCCAATGTAATTGTGCATTAGTGGCATAATAAATTTTGACTGAACAATCGCCTGACGTTATTTTGGTGAAATGACGTCATTTACATGAAATGACGCACGTCAGTATACAACTTTGAGGATATACCACCTTATTTTGGTAAAATTGAAAGAGTTTTATTTCGTTTCAAAGCATGTGATAAAACAGATGTGTGACTCATTGTCATTTTATACCATATTTTATTAAGCTCGCTTCCAAACACCATTCCTGAAAAAACTCGTTAAATAAAATATGGTATGAAAAATGACAACTTGCGTCAGATCTATATTCTACACTTTGAGTATTCTTAAGTCAAACTGATTACTATTTAAAGGCAATCTGATTTATGAATGTAGCGAACTAATTATTAATGGTTGTAACATTTGATCTTTAGACGAGGTTTCGGAGGTTGTCCTTTGGGTCTAGATGTCACTTATGCTGTTGCTTACTTCATTTGTTTCAATTTGTGATCACGCGTTTAAGGACAAGTACACGTCGTTTGCAATATATTAATTTGTACAGTGCAAAGCAATATGTTTAGGGTTTGGGAAACATATGGCAACTATATACTATCAATAAAATAGAATATAAGAAATGGAATTCATGTTATAGACTTCGCGAACACGAAAAATGCACTAAATGCCTTTCGGAAATGACAATAATAATAATATGTATTGATGCATCAAGTATTCATTGTATATACACTTTCAAATGTGTATCTGAAAATCGAATTGACGATTGTACCATTTGAAGGGGCAAATAAATACGCTGAAACCCAACGTGGAATTTATCGGAATTTATCGCAATTATTTTAAGTTGTGTAGGCTACTGACTACTTTAAATCAAGATAATAGACACTACTCTTCTGCTCAAGAAGCTAGGATACTTTATTTAACATAAATTACATTTAAAGATACTATTGTTTTGAAGAACAAACTTCGTAAAAAATTCTCCGGCATTTAAATTGATACGTTGTGCTTCACATATTCCTGACGGCCCATTATTGCAGCGATATGATATTATAGTCGGATACCTAAATCACATTGCTGGATGACAGAACGAATAAATAATTCAAATCTATTCAAATATTTACATCTATTCATAGTACGAAATGCATTAAGGCAGTGTCGTAAAGCGTTTGCGAACACGTATATTTAAATATTTGATATGATCTTCCAATTACTGTCTTGAATATTTAAAAACAATTGTTTGAAATATGTTGATATCGCTTATTTACATCACTCTATTATCTGCAACACCATCATATCCCATAAGATTGTTTAATCATCACCATTTACTATTACTGTTGTGTAAATTTTGTTTGCTGAACACTTTTAGTATCAAGCAAAATGTGAGCTTCAGAGAAAGTTAATTTAAATGATGCATCCAACACTGTTTTATATCAAAACCGTTCAAATGCTTATGTACTACATGACTACAATATGTCTTGTTACGTAAATCATGTCGCATTGCTCATTTGCATTGTGGAAATAAGAAAGTGTGTTTATTTCTATTGGCGAGATGCATAAGTGCGATTAAATCACAATATAATGAAACTGTATTTAAGCAACAAAGATAACACAAAATTGCTTTTTCCAAAGTGATTATAAAAAATCAATTCCTTTTCGCTTAGTGGATATCGAATAAATATGTTAATAATGTTCAGAAAATCGATCTCATGCAACAAGGATGGGTGGCACGATAAGCGGCCATTATATTCAAACATTTGGGAACATATAGTGTGAACGCATTCTGTGAAAAATACATATAAATCAGTAACAGTAAGCGTTTAACGGTTTGCACTTAAATTATTCCCAGTTCACTGATTGGCCATCGTTAAAGAGTTGAAATACATTACAATAGCACAAACCATGCCATTTTGATAATTCAGCATTTGTTCACAGGTTAGAGAAAAATGAACGTGTTGTTTAATATACAAGGCTAGCGATACCATACGATTTCGATAACAATATGGTGTTTGTTTATTTTTTTTAATTAGTATTAACGGTGTCTTTAAATAACTCATCAATTATGTAATGCTTAGTATTTATTTAAGCATTATTGAAATGTTAGACATTATGTGTGGAATTTATTTTAAGTGTACTAAATTATACAGTGTGCGTATATGATTGCAAATCTTACATTCAGAATTTAAAACTGAGCTTATATTCAGCACAGTCTTCACGTTAAGATTTTGGCAACTATGCATATAGAAACATAAAAATATACGTTCAACGTAAACGCTTAAGTTATGTGCCATTATTCTCAATATAATTTTCTCTGTAAGGATGTAAACATAAAATATTTATATTGTGTATGGTTGTACACCACAGGCACGTTTAATGTCTAACTTAATAGGCTTTAACTAGTTGTAGCATTGAAAATTAAATGCACTAACATGTTCCAATCTTTAAAGACGATTTCTACAGATTTTTCCCTTCCGTGATTTTTTTTTCAATTTTACATATTTTGCAGATCGTTAAATGCCTTATACAATGAAACCATTAAAAATAGGGGTCACCCCATTACATTTGTTGGAAATGCATGTAAATGACCTACACGTGAATGCATTTTATGACATTTTGATGCTGTTTTTTATTTAGCGAAACTAGTATTGACAATTGATAGGTAAACAATAACGACATCATACAGGTTGAAATGGGTAATTGTAAGAAAGCAATCCGTTACATAGCACAAACATGATACAATATTTGCCATAAAATGCTTTTCGTCCTTTTTTAACGAACACATTCTACTTTTTGTAACCATATAAAAGTTTGACTATAGAACAAATATGTTCCTTGAAAATTCCTGATTGTTCTTTCGATATTTATTCCATAATTATATTCTTAACAAACTGCAAAAAGGAAAACAGGGGTAACCGTGTTTGTTTTCGCGAAAAGATATGTAGTTTACGTGTGCATATTTGACATTTTTCTGTAAAAAAAAAGATGGAACGACAGTCATAATGTATAACAATACACTTATAAAAGTAAATAGATATATATATTATATAATTATTTGAGTAACACCAGTTGATTATGACTATGTAAAAAAACGTAATTACAGCGAAAACGCTTTCACAATGCATACTATTACAAAAGATATATTGAAATATATATTTTATTTAAAAAAAATTATAATATATTATTTGGCCACGACTTTAGTTCTATTTCAAGAAGACGCGTAACTCAGAAACCAATAAAAAATGGAAGCAGATTTTTATCGTCCAATCCCCACATTATACACCTACCCTAAGAATACAGATATCAATCCCGATTGCTATTTAAGTTGTACACACACGCGTGATTAGCTTGCGATCACAGACAGCAGTCTCATTTGGAAAGTGATTTAAAAATTAAATTAACGTTACTAAGCACGTTCAAAGCTGGATCCATTATTAAGGCTTTGTTTAAACACTTATCTTATCTGCCCCACGTTTATGAAATTAAATATTATTGTTCCATTTGTTTTCTGGACGAATATAATATTTCACAAATATAAAATACCATATTATATTTTATCACATGCTATACCTAAATGTCCGTGTACTATACCCATTCATCTTACCGCTATCAAACATTTCCATTCACTAGACACATCACTTATTTACATACGTCATCATCGCAAGTGCTCTTCCATATGACGTCATCAACATTTGTGTAGTTGGCATTTTGGTTGAAAATGTTATTTATTCGTGTTGTTTGATATTTGGTTGCATATGTTTTTCCATCAATATTGGTAAGGGCATTTGCGAAATTAAAACAAAAAAATACGAGGAAATGTTGACATTTTGTCGATGTGATTCGAAACTATTTGTTCAGCTAAACGACACAACGATGTCATTGCTGACGTAGTAATTCGGCTTTACACATATTTGGGTCGTACTTTTGGGTCAGAAACTGTAACGAAAACAATAAACCTGCAATGTTACACTGTTTGAACATGTAATAAAACAGATCTTACACACGTTGTCATTTAATACAAATGCCAAAGTCCTGCTTGCTAAAATCTTGTATTAAATGACAGCCCGTGCTAGATCCTATATTTACCCAGATCTGTAAACAAGTTGTTAATATTACCACACACAGACAAGCTATGTACATGTCATCTGGCTTATTGTAGCCAATATTACGGTTTCCTCCAAACATGCTTGACGATTATCTGAGAAATTTAAATATATGATGCTATGTCTTTAAATCGTTATAATAATTAGTGATGTAGTATAGGCTGTGTTCTTTCATTTCATTGTTCATTGAAAGCCAGTCATTCTTTTAAACCCCCAAATGCTTTGCATTGACCGTTCCAAGGCGTCAACCTGTGTTTTATTCATACACATGTTTGTGTTTGTAACATGTTTTGCATTGTTCTGTGTTGAACTGGCAATCGGTCACTTGCCTTAAATAAAGAACAGTGTGCTGTTAATAAGAGTGTTCTTTTCTGCTGATGCAGCTTTTATGCTACATTGTTTTTATTTGAATAGTGTTTATTCGACACAATATTGGTAACTCCCAAATAACATAATGGTACCTTATACAAATGAATATCTGAAATAAATCATTCATTTAATAAGAATATGATTTGCCTGGTGTGTGGAGTAATCCAGTTATAATTCTGGAACAAGACCATTCGAGTCTCTAAGGCGACAGCAACATTTGTGTTCCATGTTGGGCACTTATAGCACGTAATAAAACCGTCCGTCGCATTATTAATTGCAGTTGTTTCTAAAGTAGGAGAGGAGGGAACACGCAGTTTCATACATTATGTATATACATGACTTATCAGTTTAATACATGGTAAAAACATTTCATAATTCAAAAACATTGAACTATTAATAGCTTCCGATCTATCCTTACAAAGAAACGTTGCTCCGCCCTATGATGGCCATTTTGTTTATTGAATCAGAATGATTTGAAGGAATTTAGAAGAGAGTCACCTAATAATATTTTGACTAAATGATTTTGATTTAACAAGTAGTCTTTGACAAGAACATTTTTGAAGTATTCAATATGTCTGAAAAAGGACCATGTTTTTTATACAAATAAAAAAATCTAACTAATTTGGTCGATTACCAGGCAATGAACATGTGTGCGGAAATATAAAAAAGCCATTGAATTCTGACAAAAAGACCTTCAAATTTGTCAATATAGCCATATAATGTATGAGGTCCCGCCTCTGGCAGCCATGTTTATAAACGACGCAAACTAAGTTTGGTATTTCGGAAAAGGACCATCCACGGAACATTCTTACCAAGTGTTCACGAAGTGGTTTCAGATGAAATTTTTTAAGCAAATGTCGACGGACGACGACTACGACCGACGGCGGGCAATCACTAACCACAAATGCTCAACTATAAGCACTTCGTGTTCAGATGAGCTAACAACATAAATAAGTCTTAAAACTTGTCCTAACACTTTTTGAACACTTTCGTATGAAGACCTTTATTATTTCAAATAATCAAATATTCGTTTGATATCACTCAGCATTGATTGCATCAGCAAGGATTGCGTACATGGTTAAACGTCAATTATGTTGAACGTTTTGTTAGTGTTATTTTATTATGTGATTTAGCAATGAAGTACAAATTACACGTTGGTTTACTTAATTTCACTACATATATTCCTGTTTGGAATGTTTCTTCTCTTGTATAGCTCAAAATATATCAACACTGACACTTACAATAATAAAAAGCAAACACAGGATTGATAAATTGCTCTAACTACCCCAAAGTGTAAGTGATATTGAAAAGCATAGGTAACAATAACTACCGTATACACCATTGTAACACTGATTTATAGTTCCACAAGATACGCAATTTGAACACAACCGACAAATTATTCATGAAAACCAGTGCTTGATCTTTGAACCTGCAATACTATTGGGTCCTTTGCGGGCCATAAATTGACAATAATCAACAATCCGGTTATTGTTTGTGGTGCGTACATTAGTTTTTATCTGTTTGTGAACACTTGCAGTGTAACATTTCAATTTTCAAACAGACGAGTCATTACAGTTCACAATTAATTATTAAGAATGTGTGTGTGTTAAAGTAAACATAAAGAGTACAAAACTGTAATGCATGTTAACAACCAATGTCTGTAAATTAAGTAGAACACAAAAAGTACGCACTGACTATTGTTACTTTAATATTCATTGCCCATGCACATTTAATACGCACTATATACGTATCTTATATATTCAGCTTCGGTTTACAATTAAGCACAAACAAATACATTAAAGTCCCTTTTCACAGGAACAGATTTGAACAAAAACAAGAAATAAGACAATTAAAGTTTTGACTGAAACGCTAAGTTGCTTTTAAACTATTTACATAAAATCCTGTAATAGACCTCCAGCTGGACTCGATTATTTGAAATTAATTATCTATGTTAAGTCCTGAAGGCGATTTCCCTATATGTGTTTATTTTGATCGCATTACATTATAAACGGTATTATGATAGTTGTTCAAATTATCACACAAACAGTCGTATTACTTAACTGCATTTTTATTGCATTTTAATATTTCACAAATATGCAATAACAAATTATATTAATTTTCGGTCAAAATCGTTAGTTCATATTAACATGTACGTGAGCTGTGTAATCTGTAGTTTTACACCCAGAGTTACGTCTTTTTCCTGTATTGCATGGCGATGATCTAAAATGTCAACGATATATGACGCTTTATGTCCTGAAATCCTGTCAACACTAAGAGATGTAGCTGATACTCGTTTTTATTTCATTTTATCCTGTCTTAGGACGTTGCTACTATGCTGATCTGGTTAACACCAATCACTGAGTAATACATACAGTGACTTGGTCGTTATTTACATGTACATGCCTTGCGATAGTGTCTTAGCAAAGTCTGAGGTTCGAGAGTTCGTAAAACGGTCCGAACCCACAATGATGTACATTGACTGTTCCAAGTATGTGAACCCATAATATTGTTTGAGTGTTATTCACAGTGATAGTTATGAAAATGGTCAGTTGCACTTGTGTTTATAGTTTGGTTGAAAGTGTATTTTATGATGTTATACATATACTTTTGACTGCAAATATCGTTAGGTGGATTATTGTATCGATTATAAAATATTTATATATTGGAGATGTAACCATTTGTATAAGGATAGAATGGCACTATACACTACTGATGACCAATTATGGCCCGTTATGACTGCTAAGGTGTTCGAACACATTGGTATAGCCATTAATCACGCCGTAGCTTTTATCATAATCAACATGATTTCCTCACCATAAATAGTACTTATATTTTCCACATTATCATAAGTGGTAATGCTAACCCTTATGAAATCAAGCTTTATCTATTATCTGATTAAAATAAGTTGCTTGAACAAGTTATTGCTGTAAGACTCTACTAATAATGAAGTACTAAGGGTGCTAAATACTGAAATGCTTTTAGTCTTATTAAGCTTAGTGAGACCCTTCGTTTAAAAAAAAGTACTAACTGTCAAAATAAACCGGTCTGTGTTCCAATGCATTTTAATCAGCACGTCGCTAAACACTGTACTGGCGAGGTGCGTATATCCGGACACTTTTAGTCAGTTTTTGGACGATTCCGCATGATAATTGCATCAAACAAAAATTAAAAGGTAAACATAATAAGTAGGGTTTAATCTTAAGCTTTGGTAAAAATATTAGTGAAAAATGTTATCTAAAAGTAACTGAATGAAGTGTTTAAAAAAGGCCTGTAAGTTGTTTCAAAATACGGATGGAGAGTACCTAAATACGGATGGAGAGTACCTAAATCCGGACACTTTAAAAAATATATTTAATTTAACTAAACAAATAGAAATAAACATTACACTACACTTTGCTCGTCACATTCTTGTTGTTCTTCCTTTCTTTACCTTTTTCTGGTATTTAGTTTCATAATTTTCTCTGTAAAGCCTTATTTATTGAAGGAAATGTTTTGATTTCAATCCCCGAAGTGCACATGTTTCCATTGTAAAAGAAGATAAAACAAATAGTAAGTAAATGAAATAATACCCAATCGATTCTGTTGAAACTTGACATATGATGCTGAGACATGCGTATGCATCAATCAATACCATATAATTATTGATCTTGATCATACACATTTTTTTCTGATGTCCGGATTGAGTTATTGCCCGAATTTACATTCTTCGCCAGTACTGAAGGACACATGTACGACTAGTGTCATTAAATGATAGATGACATGCAATTCAAGTGCACATCTTAAAAACTTTGGAACACATTTGCAAATAAATAACACTATCTGCCAGATCGACGATCCACCAGCTCATATTTGAAGGTGTACAGGTTGATTTATTTTTCAAATTCATTTTGGAGTTAAGCCGCGCAGTGTACTGTGTTATGCACTTGAGTTTTTGAGTGTTTGCTTTATTTTGATAAATAGGATAAATTACATATTGCTGTGTTCAAGTGTTGATATTCGGATCAGACTGACTGTAAAATCACAGTTATCCAAAGAAATACACGTTCTACAATGCAACAAAGCGGCCGTTTGCAAATTGAAAGCGACATCATGTAATCTATGGATTTTTACAGTTACTAAAATATACAACGTTATTGATGTATTTTTAATTCATTAGAACTTTTATAGAAAGAGTACAACACATTAATTGCTGTGACAGTTGCATTTAAGAATGTCGGGAATTAAATCTGCATACACATTATACCAAACATCCGATTTCAATGTCGATTGAAAGTATGCACATTATGCGCCGTGCTCAGTTAAGAAAAGTACATTTGAACATCGATATTTCGATCTCTGTTAATTCATAGTCAGCATTATTTCGAAGCATTTTTCTGGTGCCATGTAGTTCTTCTGTCTTTAAATAAAACAAACTCGTTTAAATTCGACTCGATGTTTTAACACCTTCGATGAAACGATTCGAGGAAAGAGTGTGTATCAATATTGGCCGCAATTCGCTAATGAGCGCAATGAACACTCATTAAGGCAAGTAGAGTGCGACCTGTGTAAGATCGCGCAAGGTATTCGGGGTAATTAAAACTGCTTTCTTATTCGTGTCCCGCAAAAGTAAGACTTTTAAATCGGTTGGCTGTCCACCAGCGGTGAAACCGTATACCAATAATGTAAATCAAATAACTTAAGGCTTGAATTTATATTTTGATACAAAGTCAGGTGCGCTTGATAAGAATTGTAATTTTAAAACTATTTTGTTTACTATTTTCTAATTATATTATGCTTGTAATATGCGGTAATATATAACAGTATAGGGATTTTTATAAATGACGCTCCTACTAGGTGCAATCGTTATCATTCCCCATTTGAGAGCGTCCCAAATATATACATCAATGTTCTAGATAAACACATTTAAACAGTAAATCATAATGTTCATGTAATTCTTGTTTTACCTGCACTACTTTGGGAGCCATAGGTGAGATGTGATTTGATTTGGACGGATGTAGATTTGTGTTTTACCTGCACTACTTTGGGAGCCATAGGTGAGATGTGATTTGATTTGGACGGATGTAGATTTTTGTTTTACCTGCACTACTTTGGGAGCCATAGATGAGATGTGATTTGATTTGGACGGATGTAGATTAACTACGGTAAGAGCACTCAGTTGATGTTTATGATTTTTTCTTTCAAAAAGGTGACAACAAGGGTGTCTTCAAACATATATGAAACATTTATGAAATACATCGTCAACATTAAATTAGTACCGGTAAACGTGAAACGTAATATATAACCTTGGGCTAAATCAATAAAATGTTGACGTACGTATGCCTTGTTGCCGGATTTAAAGATATAATAATTACAACTTTTTGAATTTTCACCTAAACGCTGCATTCTGATTGGATAATCCACCCACATGACCTGCCATTCATACCCCGATGAACCAGCTTCGCATGCAAATACCTTGTTATTATTATTCACCGTACTGCTTTTTAATTCTGTATTTTCCAAATGACGTCATTGTATTGCGCAAAACTTTACGATGTTTTCTTTCATTGGCAATTTTCGAAATTATGTCATTGTTTTGCGTGAACGTTTACGATGTATACACTATCGTTCGTAAACAAAATGACTGATTTTTCGGTCGCTCGTATTGCAGACGAAGGAAATTGTTAACGCATATTTGGGAATTTGAATTGTTTTACCAAAACGTCCACTTTAAAAATGATCAACAGCGATTTGCAATGTCTGACGAGATAGTATAAATGCCGTTAGATAAAAATGAAACCGAAACTAAAACGGGGATTCCAATGCCGGAGGCTACACGTCAGTTGAGGCCCATACACAGTTTAACGTAAAGTGTTTATCAAACTTTGGTCGTAATTATAAGAATTGTATAGTATTTTTCGGCATTTCATCGGTGCAAATTTCGCCTAATTTATGCATAAACGCCCTTTATGCAAATTTTCCCGACAGTTCATACACCGATGAAATGCAGAAAAATACTATTCAATTCTTAAATGAACGGCAAGGGTCAAGTGCTTGTTTTAAGTATTTCGATTTATAGTATTTGTTAAAGGTAATACGTATATTAATATATTTCAATTACCGGGCATTTAACGACAGGGAAAGCATATAATAGAACATATTAACTACAAAATAGTGTTATAAACAATCATTATGGCACAAAAGATATGAGGTAATATATTCAAGAAATTATTTGTAGAATATATATACTAATTTAAGTGTACAAAACCCCAAACATGTAAATTCATCTTTAAAAGATCTTCCATAATGAACGAGTTCACTTTAGTGTCGCATATTTAGTTCCCAGTCAATTATAAATTATTTCTTTATAATAAATTATATTAGGTCGAATTTAAAACGCCATAACTGTGTTTGGTTGATTGTAGCAGAAAAGTATCGCATTCAAACCACTGCAGGTTTCATTTCTGTATAGGCTATTTGCCTGAATTTGAAATACACCCCTGTTGACAGTATTATTATAACTGATATTTCCGTTGTATGGTCCGTGTAAAATTAGTATATGTGTTTGCTTACATTTCTATATAATTAGGGCATCTTCGACATTGACACTCTGTATACGTAGTTATTTTCAGACGAGGAACAACTTATACACGCGTGTTTTACCCATTTGAGAGTTTCCCAAACCATTTTATCAGGACTCAAGATAGCATTTGTGCATCTTAAATCAAGGTTGTTTATTTTTATTTTACCTGTACTTCTATCTGGGCTGTAACATTTCGTTTGTTCAAGTTTCAAACCACAAAGTGAGACAAAATCAGTTTTGCATGCTGTATCATTTCCATAATTGGCAGCTATGCATAAAAGTTAATACTTTATAATGAACATATCGTTTGAGCAAAAACATAACATGTGTGGATTTTGCACATTGTATGTGATTATTTCGTATCCATGCATACTATTTTGAAGAAGTAAATGTTAATAACATAAAATTGTTGAAGAATGCTATCATAATAAATTTGCAATATGTTAGAGTACTTATATAATTAAGCAAAACATCACTGTGGGTATTTCAGTATAACAGTGGAATTATATACACTTTCAATGTCATGGCACATAAATTATTTGTTAAAAGCTTCGAATATTAATATGTGCAGAGAGATGTCAGAATCAACACATTTGTGTAGAATCATTAGTTTATCAACAAACAATTGCCGAAGTGTTTGCATATCTCTTCAGAGCATACAACATTATAAAATAAGGGCAAATTGTCATATACAATTTATTTAATATGAACCTGACATCGGATTACAAAAAGGGAAAACGTTGTCCAATTTAGTGCACATAGTAGCCATTAATCCATGTACCTACTACCTTCGTTTGTACCTACATATCTAAATTTATACCCGTAGGTATAAAATTAAAACTGCATGTATATTTTTCTGGCCCAAACCACAACTTTGCATTTCATTCTATATTTATATGAATTATGAATCATTATAAATTATTGTTTAAACATATATCACCATGCAGACTTCCAGTTTAATTTCAAATAAGTGCGGATATATTAGTGATTTTCACAATTGTATACTTTTATGAAAATGGTACATGATTTATTTATATTATGTTTTTAACTTATTTAAACTTGGACCAATGATTTCCAATATGCGTATTAATTTTCGTTTGTTTTGTATAATGTAGTTTCTATAAAATAAGTGTTGTAGTAACCCGTCGATACATGTAGCATCATAATGCCCGGTGTTTTAAATAATACTTCCAGTAATAAATATACACATAAAAAAAAGATACAACAAATAGCAACAACAACTTTGATTGCCTTGATTTCGTTGTTTCAGATCTCAATCAGAAAGAAGTTAATTTTAATTCTTCATGTAGCTTCCGCTTAATCAGTTTGTAATCGTCAAGTAAATTTTTTGCAACTAAATTGATCAACTAACGCGTACCCACATAAATACCTTAGTATGCTACGCAATAAATATAAAAGAGACTTCGTGGATGTTATTTCATTAGATATCTTATATGTTGCTCCATCTCAACAGCAAACTCAGACCCAAGTACTTGTCTACCTGGTTACTGGGGAAGTCCATGCCAGTCATGTAATCTGCAAGGTTGCTTATGCAACAATGGAGACATTTAGGGTGCTTAGACGGGTATTATAAAGACAATTATATGGACATATTTGTGTGCCAGAAGTGTCCTACCAACTGCTTAACATGTTCAAATGCATCAATGTGTCAGACATGTAAACCGGAATACACTGGAAGCACATGTTTAAATAAGACGTCTTGTGCATCTGATAAATGTATATGTGCAACTGATAACACTTGCGACAGTTGTAAGGAAGTACCAATAGCTTAAATCAGTGTAATTCAAACTGTTCAACCTCCTCAGATAGTAGCACATCCGACAAATGCAAACAGGATCGTTAGGGCGTACTTTGCGAACATGCTTGCTCACCAGGATGTGTTAACGCCTTATGTAATAAAGCAGATGGATCGTGCACTTGCCGTAAAGAGTTTAAGGGTGAAAACTGTGATCAATGTGTACAAGGAAGATATGGTGATTTATGTGAAATGACATGCTCAGTAGGATGTAATGGCAGTTCGTGTAATAGAACGGATGGAACATGTAACTGTAAGACACATTTTGATGGATTGAAGTGTGATCAATGTGTGATCAATGAAGATATGCTGCTTTATGCAAAATGACATGCTCAGCAGGATGCAATGACGGTTCGTGTAATACAACGGACGGAACATGCAACTGTTCAACAACACATGTTGCTGGAATTAAGTGTGATCAATGTGTGCACGGAAGATATGGTGTTTTATGTGAAATGACATGCTCGGTAAGATGCAATGGCGGTTCGTGTAATAAAACGGCTGGAACATGTAACTGTACGACACATTTTGCTGGCATTAAGTGTGATCAGTGTGTGGAGGTTTATGTGAAATGACATGCTCGGTAGGATGTAACAGTGGGTCGTGTAACAAAACGGATGGGACGTGCAACTGCATGGAACATTTTTTAGGAAGTAGATGCGATGAATGTGTGACTGGGGACCGTTTCAATAAGCCCTCGTAAGTAAGATACGACTCGTAAACCAGTTGCGACTCTCGCAACTTATCATTTTGCGTTTCATTAAATCATCGTAATTTACGATATCGTAGGATCCTCTCGTAAGTATGTGAGACGTAACAAGCACTCGTAATGACGTTCTGAACAAAATGGATGCCGGATATGTTGTACGAATACGGAGGGTAAGACGGTTTTCGCCCCGTCTTTTGTTAGACGATATTCCGGATGATGTCTTCATGTCCCGATATCGTTTTAGCAAAGCGAGTGTCCGTGAAATAGTAGAATGTGTGAGGCTCGATATAGAGCCACAGACAGTTCGAGGACGAGAAATCTCTGTGGAAACAAAGGTAAAAAAAAACTCAATACATTTCGATTACAGAGTACTCCATGTTGTTCTAAATGTCAGTGGATCGCGGTTACTTTTCTCTTTATATTTTACTTTCCGATCAATAGAGTACTCCAGTTACTGCCCTTTAGTTTTCTTCGGACTTTTGGATTTACAGTGTTGATATTTGATTAAAAATCTTTCTGTGAATTACTTACATGATAAAATAATCTGCTATTGTTCTACAGCACTTGATAATGTGTCCTCCGCCGCTCTAATAGTTTTTTTACGAAATGATTAAGGCGGCTGTTGGCCTCTTTCTGCACTGGATGGATTTTGGATAGGTTTGTGTTCGGATATGAGATGGAAAGAATTCTACATTGGTATAATGTTTATAGATGTACGCTCTAAATTTTGTCATGACTGTAAGTTGTATTTGTGTTTTTCCACAATGCTATGCTCTTTTTAAATGACCAACAAATCGGGTTATTGTAAATAACCTTGGGATTTGGGGTTATTGTTGTATTTGATTGTTAATGGCTGAATAATAGTAAAACGGTGAAATTTTATTACTCGAAACTTGATTTGTTGTTTCATCATGCTTTAATGATATTGATGATTGTTGTCATATTGCATTTATATATATATTTGTTTATATTTTCATACCCTATTGCAGGTACTCTTTAGATTAAGGTTCTTGGCCAAAGGTAATTTCTATTCTGAGCTGGCAGACATACACGGCATCAGCCGTTCATCTGTATCGCGCATATTACACGCGTTTGTCAGAGCCGTCAATAGACGAATGATCAACATACGGTAATTGTATTTCTTGTTATTAATTTGTCTTTAGTTAATATACTTGCATACAACTTGAACTTCTCTACAGATGGTCTGTATTCATATATGTAAAATTACACTTATATGAATATACTATAACTAATCATATCCTGCTATGTCATTAGACTATGAATAATATATTCATTCTTACACAACATGTTATATTGATATAATTCTTGCATATTCAAGAACAGAATGTTGCTATACTCAGGAATATCTAGAGAGGAATGATCTGGGACATTTGTTGGCAGACAGTGGATACACTATGATTTGTTACTGCCTCACTCAGTTTGCCACAACGCAGAATCCACCACAGATGAGATTCAACACTTCTCACAAACGAAGGAGAGTAGTTGTGGAGAGAGCCTTTGGAGTATTGAAAAGCAGATTCAGGTTAAATGAATTTAAACTTGTATTGATGTTACGAATAATATGTAAACATTTTTTTTCAATACATCATTAAAACAAACAATCACATGGGCAAACAATCCCATTTGATCAACAGAGATCACATTGAAATAGTCAGTTATGTAACTGTATGGAAACATACAGGATTAATATACAATAAAATTACAAAATACAATGTATATGCCATTCTTCCTTTACATAGAGTTTTACGATATGTATCACAGAAACAAATGTATTCATTGATGGCAATAAATGTTGCTTAATTATTTCATAACACCCAATTATAAATAAAATTAACACTTGTCAATTGTAATTAAACAGTAAATAAAGCAAGGTACACTTAACGTTTGAGAATTAATAAATCAAAATTTTTATTTTTGAGAAAAATGTTATTTCGTATTTCAGATGCCTGTACAAGACAGGAGGCTGTCTGCCGTTCACACCTGCTAATTGTGCACAAATTGTATATGCATGCATGCATGCATTTGCACAACGTTTGTTTAGATCAAAACATTCAGGATCCAACCTTAATTATTGATACTGCTGATGATGACGAGTGAAATATACCTGCCGATGGCAATGACGGCACCGACAGAAGAAATTTCATTGTTGGACGACTGTCTTGAATGATGATTGTCGCTCTAGTCAAATTACATCCATGAAAAAAAAAGATTACTATGCCCCCATTGAAGATGGTGGGGTACATTGGTTTACTAATGCCGGTCAATTACCCATTTGAGCTGTTTAGCATCTCTTAAAAAATCTTAAAAATTGATTAAAATGTTTAAGGTTGTACTATATTACCACAGTTTCATGACTTATCAAATAACCACATGAAATACATCGTTATGGCCCCTGATTTATTATTTACAATTCACTTTTATGACCAGTTTACGCTCTTGGTATTTAACATATTAATTTTAACCTTGAAGGGTTTTAACTGTTTCACAAACAGGTATTGTGTTATTTAAATGACCTAATAAGTGATGTCAATAAGAAAAAGTTTTTATTCAAATAAACGTCACTTACGTTGATTAGAACTTGTGCCAATTAATGATTACTTAAGTTTGTCAGTCCTAGATTTTCTCAAATTATATTAAGAGCATTGTTATTCATTAATAAATGTTGGTACAAGACTATACACACTGATACTGTTAAGATAGTGATAACAACTGTGTAATTAAAGGGAATTGTTCACAAGTATTCTTTTTTTGTAAAATAATGTTTAAAGTGACTAAACTGCCGTTATTTACAAAAAAAAGCCAACTACGTCTGCCAACAAGGTCAGTAGTAATATAACACTTGCTTGATTTCAATGCTCAAATATATCTGACATAAGGTCACTGACCTTGTTGGCAGCCATTAATGAAATATTTTTTTTTTTAATCCACTATGGCAGCCAACGATGCTTGTATACTCTCCAGACTGTCCATCATGCTCTTCTGGTTTTCCAAGAAAGTTTCATCAAAGGATTCTGCAATGACATTTATAATACATGGTTAAACAGGAAAGCTCGTAATAGAAATTTACACTGCATATGTGGGTTTAGAATTAAGACTTGTTCATCTCAATTAATTCATATAGATTATTTCAAAGTTCCTTTTCATTTTATATATCAATTATCAACTGTTGTATTTTTATTTTCAAAACTTACTTTTTGATGACTTCTTATGTGTTTCACTTGGCTTCTGTTCCATTGTACTGGCTGAAACATGAGTTAATTATACTGTTAATTGTTATGTTGTTCTAAAATTGTGTTATGTTTTATAATTTTGTGTGTTTCAAATATAGCAATACATACAAAATGCACGTATAGATACATTTAATATTATTGTGAAATAACAAACGTAAAGCTTGTCTAGTGTAAACATTAAATGTTGATGTTAGTTAATTAAAAGAGTTATCTCTTAATCAAAAACACACTTTATTGTTAATTCTTATCCATAAATGCATTATGCTTCCAACAATAAAAATATGTTGATGATAATTACCCATTGATGTGCATTTTGGGATTTCACTTGAAGCAACTGGGCTACAATCGATTTCTGCGGGTGCTGAAATACATGTTTTATGTAATGTTCAGTTGTTATGGATCCACCGTTGGTCTTATTACGAAGTGATCTTTATGTGATTTGCATGCCTTGGAATGTATGTTTAAATTCAGTGTATCACTCATTATATATGTTTGAATAAAATATAGACATACAACAATTTTGAGAACCTCGAGTCAGTTTTCTAATATTTTATATAAAGTTCACAATTGGAATGTTTCAAAGTTAGTTGCTAAATAAACATATGAAAATGTGGTTCATATTCCTTTATTTTCATTGTACGGCTTAATGCAGAACTGTTTCTATATGGAACGATACCGTTAAGATAATTTGCATATTTAAGGTTAAGATTAAACTTAAGATGCAGCCATTGTGAATACGACTCCGGACCATAATGATTTAAACACTTAATAGGAAATGACCTTTGCAATTTAATTGTGTTGTGCACACATCCGTGCTTTCTGTTGACACTCTTGTGGTTGCTGTTTTGTAGCTTACTGCACCTAAACATACATCAGTTTAATAGATCTTGCCAGCACCTCCATCTCCGTATCACTTCAAATTGTTTATCTACTAACATTGCTTTTTGATGTTATTTGTGCAGCAGACGGAGATCACTTTCACCGGATGTTTATACTTTGACATATCAACCCAAAGAAAACGGAATCGACAGTAAAGAAATTGTAGATTGTGAGAGCGTTTTACGAGGCTATTTACGAGGGTATTATTGAAACGGTTTACGAGAACTGTATCTTCCATCGTAAATACCCGAGTTACGATATTGTAAACAGTTACGATACTATAGCTTATTGAAACGGTCTCCTGGACAATATGGAACGTTTTGCGAAATGACATGTTCAGCGGGTTGCACATATAATGTATGCAATAAAACAAATGGGTCGTGCGTGTGTTCGGAATATTTTGATGGAGACAAATGCGATCACTGTTTGTCCGGAAGATTTGGCCTTTTATGTGAACAGATTTGTCCGCAAGGTTGTGATAGTAAAGAATGTGACATACTGAATGGAACATGCACATGTGTGGCAGGTTGTACAGGGGCAATGTGTGATATATGTGTGGATGGAAAATATGGAGATAACTGTTCTTTACAATGCCCTTCACAATGTAAATCGAAAGAATGTAATATAAAAAACGGCGATTGTTTCAATTGCATAGACGGATTTTATGGCCAAACATGTGGACATGGATGTCCTAACAAATGTGCGCAATGTTATAATGCGTAGTCATGTTTAGTCTGCAAGTACGGATATTCTGGGACACTGTGTGAACTTGGTAAACGTTTTTCTACCACTGGTATATAACGGTTTTTCTGTAATGAAAACATTTGATCTGATTATTATTCGTTTACATGTAAAAGTTGGTTATTATGCGTAACTTGAAATGTTCTTTTCATTGAAACATTGAGGCATATTGTAAATATCCCTCCCTGATAACCAAATAGAAATAAGTGATGTGTACGTATCCTAAAATACATATAAACGAATTCGATGTTAAACGTTAAGCTTTTAATTTTCACATGTACTGTTCTGTAACGTCATCACTCTAACGCAATTCAAACCCAGAACGTTTTTAAATTGTTTTAATTAATCATAACTATTGTTAAATTTTCACCACTTTACATTGTTTTATATTAACATGTCTATACGAACTTTTATTGTATGCTTTTCAGTGAAATATCGAATTTTATTGGCCGAATAAAATTTATATTTCATTGTTTGAGCAGTAAAAATATATAATTTTATATTGTCACTGCGGTGAAAGTATAACATAAAACGGACTATCTTTCCATAACTAATATAGATCTACAAGTAGTGGTTTACAACCATTGGCAAATTTATTTACATGTACAGTATGCACATGCATGTGTTTACATAAAACACATAAAATTAAACACAATTATAATTTAGCGGCAACGACTCACAACATATGGCCAATTTTTCCCACCATACTAACGAGTGACAGTTTTGGAATCATTTATGACGTCATTTTTATGACGTCATAATACACGAAATTGTGACGTTGAAGCTAATATCGCCCAATTGTATTCGCCCAATTCTTTTGTCCGAAAGCATTAAATTAAAAGAAAATTTGTTGACTTCGGTGTAAGATCGTATTTTATTTCACTCGTGATCTCAGAAAATATATATTTTCACTCGTCGCTGCTCCGCTCGTAAAAATATCATTTTCTATGAACACTCATGAAATAAAATACGATCTTACACCGAAATCAACAAATATCCTCTATATATCTTGCACAACTAACAACATTACAAAACTAACAACCTTTTTAATGATGGCTCTTTTCTGTTAAGTGATTGCAACTAGAATTAAATAATTCACATCATGAGCATTTTCGGTAAAATGTACATTTTTTTTCCCAAAAAGCAGTAGGCTTAGTACCCACAATGAAACAATTCTGACATTTTGAATATTTTCACAGAAAGCCGGTTTTGTGAGTTTCAGTTGAAAAATATATTTCTACGTTGAAGGTATCTGCCAAAACAATAATTAAGGATTGCAATTAAGCAACAAGCATGAGTTGTATTTGAAATGACGCAAAATATACTTTTGCAAAATCATAGTTCGTGCCATTAAATATTATGTTTTACACGCACATTCCATAATTAATCGATTTCCAGAATAAATTATTATATACATGATATTGCAACGAATTGTATTAATTTTATTAGCTGAACAAAGACGTATATGCTAAAGTGCATGCCCTTTCAACTTGACCAAGATAATATTTTGAATGATGCATATAATTTGTGTTTTCAAAGCCTACCAATTACAACATAAAACATCTAAACACAACATAAGAAATATGTTACATTGCATATTTACAACGGTCGCACAATACACAATAAGCTAATAACCGGTGATCAACTGTTATTACAACTGGCTGCGCGGTTATGAACCGTGATAAGCTTTATCTGACAGCCATACAGTTTGAAATTGTCATGCATTTTCACAATCTATACTCAGTATGCTATATTTTTGCAAATCGAGGCCTAGACCATCTTCGTTCGACCCATTAAATGATTTTTTGTCGAAATCGTAATTTGTATTTTGTCGGAATTCGTCTGAATTAAGTACGTTATCTAAATTCAAATTTTGATTTTAATTTAAATATGTTTTTCAGATAATTCTAGTACGAAACCCATCACTAAGACCTCACTTCATATTGCAGAAATATGTGGTGGGGTAGTTGAATGTTGTGCTGTAATAAATTGTGTCATAACACTGATTGTGTACTTCCGAAGAAGGTGAGAGCGATGCCTTGCATATATATACATTAAACTGTTAATAATATTGTGGTTTGTTTAATCTAAAAATACGAGACATGGTAGGCTAAACGAAGCAACTGAAAATGTATCGCCAACCGTTGATGATGGGAGGAATAATGTACCTGTGTTCGCTACGATACAGCGAAATAGTAAGTACACACGTCTTCAGATTAATATTACAGTGCGGTGATATATATATATATATATATATATATTGTATATAATTGCATTTATCATCTTACTACATTCTACATGGACCTAATAAGGTGATGCCCAGATAAAATTTCCTATCTCTAGTCAAAAGGAAGTGGCTATGTTTCTTCTGCTAAGAGTTTATTCATACGCACCAAATATTAAATGTGTAAAGATGACGTACATACAAATGAAATACAATAATATGTACGCCTACTTACCTATAGTGTTCATCGATACAAATCTAGTGTATTCAAATTTTTTACAGTAACTAGATTCAAAAATGAGTGTTCTCCTCGTATAGCATTTAATGTGTTAACGGCATCTTTCCTCCATTCCATTTCAAAACAATGTATACAAGCGGGTTTTTCTTTGCAGACATTGTGTGGTCACACAATAAAGAAAATATTTATTCCAAAAAAGAAATAAACTCTAGCATGCCTTTCGTTGAAAAGTAATTAACACCCAACAGATAATAGAATGTACAAGAAGTTCACTAAAATACAATGCATATTAATAGAAAAAAGAAACGTCACATCTTTTCACTTCGTATTAATCAAAATAGCGAAAGGGTCACCACAATCCATTCATAAAAACTGATAAACTCTGATGTTTTCCTCTTATTTTTGTACATTGCAAAGAAACTTGCAAAACGTCTTTGATTAAGTGCTTACGTTTAAACTTAAATTTAACTGAATGACGTAGGAGTTGTGTGCCTTCATGTTTTTAGAAACAGTATTATCTGGTTTAAAGCGGAAGCGAATTTACTTTTTTTTCATATGTCATACGAACTGTCGTTAGCAAATACAGTTTCGCATTATGTGTATGCCGGTTATAAAGTTCGATACCAATTCGATTACTGTAATACAATTTTGGAAATTCAATAATGTAGAAAACATGATTAATATAAGTGTTGGTGGCTAACTACGGTTAGGCCCGGAAACATAGCCCATCTCATTTTCTAAGTCTCACTGGATACATTTTCTCCATCCCGGCACTGACCATGTGTTCTGTATAACAAGGCAGATGCATAGTTAGATCTTAACTGTTCGAAATCAATTACCTTAACGAACAATGTAGATTTTGGTTCTATAATGCCATTTGTATAAAGCTAGTAGTTACGAACTTATTACAAACTCGATATTTCTGATTTTCGATCAGAACATAAGAAAGCTTGGTTAAAGATAGTAAATGTAGGATTGTTTAATTGAAAGTGGATCAAGTGATGCCACTAGAAATTTCGTTACACTAGCTATGAACTTCGACATTCTGAATGGCAACACGAGATCTACGAATAACATTCAAACAATACCAATGAATGAAAGAGTCATTCGTTGGAAATCCGACACTCATATACCGATAAACGAGGTCAATCTCGAAATTGGTACGCGTTACTTGCTTTATTTTACATCTAGTTCCTGATAATTGTCTTACATAGCGATTAGGTGACCGTTGTATTATCTTGTATTACACGGTTTGAATTTGATGTAAATATATAAACTTACCTTTAAGTTAAAGTTACTGTCTGTCAATAAACTCGTTGATTTGGAGACGTTTACGAATTAAAAAAAAACGCCTAGTTCAATACATTTTGTTCTACTGCTTTGACATGTAGTTTGGATGTCATAATTTCTCACAATGTTGGTTATTTGTTTACGGAAAGAAATTTTCTCAAAACTTACTAAATACATTTTCTATACATTTATTAACGTTACATGGAATAGGTTGTGTTGAAAGGTAGTAACATAAAACAATATTAAGCATGTGCACCTGAAAAAAAATGTATACGTGTATAACACTTTACATTTCATGTACCCTACTGACATTTCCATGGCAAATGTTTTCCAACTGAGAATGTGTATCCTGTCATGTTTAACACTTTACATGTCATATTTACAATTGACATCCCCAATGTAAAAGTTTTCCAACTAAACAAGTTTATTCTATCATATATATAGAGAATACTAGCAGGTTAGTGTTGAATATAGAGAAGTGTATCTTGCGGGGCTTAGAACACCGGAAGCGCGAAATCTAACATGTCATTATAAGAAATGTGGAATTGAGTAAAATATTTGGTATTAAATATTTATGTTAACTAAACTATAACTAGACTCGAGTTGTATCCATGTGCTTTTGTTGATATTCGTTTACATTCAAATATGTTTGCAGGGCTATAAAAGATGAAATGCATATATTGCAACATTAGGTATTTATTATATTCATTTTTGCAGTATGGTATAAAATGCAGAATTATTTAGAATCAGAATGAATATTGGATTAATCAGTACTCATACGAGATAAATCAGCAATAGTTAAATTTACAAGTGTTGATAAGAACAGGATAGCTGACATTTCCTCAACTATTTGTGTTATAATTTACTCATTCGAGTAATAAAGAGGAACAGTTTGATTCATTTTAAAGCAACTGTTAGTAAACTCTCCAATAAAAGAAAATACAGTAATCCCGATGTCTTCCCGGCGATGAAAAGGCAGAATACATAGTTTATATAACCAGAGCTTTTGTAAACCCCAGACAGAACAGATCAAACTTGGTGCAAACAGTAGTGTGACATTTATTAGCTTAATAAATTATAGCCAGATGATAGTTACATGTTAACTTAAAGCATTACGATAATCATTTACCATACAATTACTTTAAACAAAATGCAGCGCACAATATTTTTCGGCAAGGACAGGCGTGTGTCAGGGAAACCGTGGAGGTGTGGACACATTAGATTTTTTCTCTTACTGTGACATAAATGTGTATGCTATAAACGTCACAAAGTATTGTATTCACTCTTAGTCTCAAAATCGTAATTGCATGTACCTGATAAAACTGCAACGTAATCTTATTCCGCTATTACTATATATATGTATGCACACTTTTACTAAAAGTTGCAATGACACACATATTTGCTAATGTGTGATTATGCATATAAACCTAACATACGTGTTTAAGAAATAGTGTTCATATTAATATATTTTACTATAGTATAATAGCCTTTGCAGGAGTGGCCATGCAACCTATATAGGAACTACAGCAACCATCAACGCGTAGTATTTAGCATTCGTACACATCATGAAATAAGAATAGTTGGTACCGTGTTATATTCTAAATATTTATGTTAATTACAGTGTTTTTACATATTTATTACAATTGCACGGAAACAACAACAAAAACTAAAAATTGCAAGCTCTTCAATTCTTGATATTTATATATTAATTTTAATTTTTTATAGTGTGCAACAAAACACAAACTGCAGTAATCGTTTAATTTATGAGTTCATTTAATCACGTCAAACTGCAGTTGCGGTTTGATTAATATGATCACGCAATATATCGGAACACTAACAGTCAAACAAATGTCCAACATCAATAATTCAGTTAATATGACAGAAAAGGCGTATGTTTAATTACTAATAACAATGAAATAATGTTACATTGATTGTCCCATCATAATAACCATAGTTACCACCCCAGGGCTTGTATGAAGATAATCTTGTAAGACAAATCATTTCTGATGTTTCTGATCAGATAGAACAATAATCATGGGGATTTAATTATTTGAAATTGATTCAGATTCAGATTGTTAGGTATAGACATCTCGGTGTGGCTCTGGTGGAAGCGCCGCGTAACCTCTTACTTTCTTGATTTTGTGTGATCAAACACATTCGTTCAATCCCCCAGAACAAAAAGTCCTAGAATGTATACGTTATTTGTGATAATAAATTCCGAACCAATGTTTATATATAATTGAGCTTAAATAGCAATATAATTGCATGAACATCAAAATACTACTACTAGATCAACTACTACATGCACTACTACTACTACTGCTACTACTACTACTACTACTCCTACTACTACTACTACTACAACTACTATTACTACTACTACTACTACTGCTACTACTATTACTTATAGTAATAATAATAATGATTGGAAAAGTATCGTTATTCTCAAAATCATAGTTACATGTAACTGACAAAATGCAACGTAATTACGTAATAGTATACTACTACTACTTCTACTACTACTACTACTTCTATTGCTACTACTTTTACAACTACTACTACTACTACAACAACTACTACTACTACTACTACTACTACTACTACTACTACTACTACTACTACTACTACTACTACTACTACTACTATTACTACTACTACTACTACTGCTACTACTATTACTTATAATAATAATAATAATGATTGGAAAAGTAATGGAGGCAAAGCAACGATTATTGTGACTGAAAAAAAAAGTTTCACCAAATACTTTATAATCTAGTAAGGACTTATTCATCGTTATTCTCAAAATCATAGTTACATGTAACTGACAAAATGCAACGTAATTACGTAATAGTATACGGCTACAGTTTTATATGCACACTTTTTCTAAGGTTGCAATGACATATTTGCAAATGTGTAATGATGCTTATAAACCTTTGCAACATACGTGTTTAAAAATGTGTGCATTGTAGTAGTAGTAGTAGTAGTATAATTAGTATAATAACTTTCCCTTTCACGTGCAATATTGACATTCCTTATTCTGTACTGGAATAATATAGTTTAATATATGCAGCAGAGGTCAAACGAGCTAGGAATTACAGCACACATCAACACGTAGTATCAAGCATTTATAAATATTGTGAAATAAGGTATTTAGTACCCTGTTGTATTATATACCAGTTCTTAATTAAGATTTAAAATGTTTGATCCGTTGATTTACATACTGATACATAATTGCAGGAACACTAAGAATACTGAAAACTGCAAGCTCTAATATCTTAAATATCTAAATTTTTATTTCCAAGGTTTTTCAGGTAACAGAACTTATTCTCCAGTTATCATTAAATATGTGTTCATGTAACTACAACTGCGTCTGAATGAAATCTTTAATTTTTCACGCCGTCTGAACTTTGTGCATGATACTACACAGCAAACACACAAGTCATCGTCTGATATTATAATAATGATAGATCATATCCCACTAGAGGCCCATTTTCATTCTCCTTGGCTGAGAAATCGCGGTTTGCATTAATAATGTGCCTGAATTAGCAAGACTTCAATTTCCGAAAAGCAGATTTTAAGTTTCTTATCAATCGAACATCATTGAGATGGTTTTCTGACAGCACTGTTGCGGTTTGATTAATATGACTACGCAATAGGTCGGACCACTAATATTTAAACACATGTATCATTATCAATTTTTTTCAGTAAATATGAAAAAAATTCTAATATTTTGTGTATAACCCAACAATGAATTAATGTGGAGTTGTTTTTTTCCTTCATCATAACTACAGCTACCATCCTGGGTCTTGTATGAAGATAAACTGGTAGGACAAATCATTTCTGAATTCAAAGTAGCTGTTCAGATAAAACAATAACCCTGGGGATTTAATTATTTGCAATTAAGTCTGATTCAGATTGTTGCATACAGACATCGTGGCTCTTACTTTCTTAAAATTCTTTGTGATCTTCGTTCAATCTCCCTGACGAAAGCCTTTGCATGTAAAAGGTATATGTGATAATAAATTCCGAGCCAATGTATGTTATGAGTTTCAAATCGAAACGTAATATTTAATTGCACGAACTTTAAATCATTTTGGTCTTCGAACTAATTGATATCCAAAAATGCTAGCAAATTTAATGTATTTTAGACTGTACCAAACAAACTAATTATGATTATTATGATTATTATGATTATTATTATTTATTATTTATTATTATTATTATTATCATTATTATTATTATTATTATTATTATTATTATTATTAGAAGTAGTAGTAGTATTAGTAGTAGTAGTAGTAGTAGTAGTAGTAGTAGTAGCAGTAGCAGTAGCAGTAGCAGTAGTAAAAGTAGTAGTAGTAGTAGTAGTAGTAGTAGTAGTAGTAGTAGAAGTAGTAGTAGTAGTAGTAGTAGTAGTAGTAGTAGTAGTAGTAGTAGTAGTAGCAGTAGCAGTAGCAGTAGTAAAAGTAGTAATATTCTTGAATCATAGTATTTGATGAAATGCAACGAATGATAGTCACTGAATAAACCTATTTTCAGGGAATCCTTATTTATCTAATAAGGACAAAATCCCTGTGAATTTTCTATGCTGACATTCAGCAACACGACAGGAACGCAATTGTCCATTATATAGAAGTGCTGAAATGTATGAGGCTCCAACAATTGGTTCTAAAAAATTCATAACATTTAAGTGCAACAACACGTACGGTCAGAATCATGTCAAAATCTGTGTAGCTAATGTAATATATATCCACGAAAGACAGTACGATTCATTTATATGACTAAAACCTACCTGCACCGCACAATAGTGGATTACTTTTGAAGTTAACGCACGGCCTACGCATAGTTATCGCAGTATAACAGCAAGTGGCTTGCACGGTCGCCGCATGACAGTAGACGTATCTGTGGCAGCAACACAAATTTCAACAATTTTTCGTTAAGATCCTTCATGGTTTGGAACTATTAACGGCTTTTAATTTGACATATACATCAGGAAGAGATACTATTATATGTAAACAATGGAAACAATGCAATTGTGAAAAAAATATTTGTCTTGAAAACATGGCAATAAGGTCCCAAAAGTATGCAAATAATGTCAGTTATTTACACGGAGCATATGTGCCGTGGGGGTGCCATGCAATAAGCCCACATGCTAGTATTCCTTTAGGTTTACCTCACGATGTCCGCACGGTTCCCTCACGGTATCCGCACGATTAGTGATTAGCACACGGCCGCCGCATTTAGTGCTGGCGCTAATGTCTGCGGTGTTCTTTGCGGCTACATTAAAGTCAAGAAAAAAACGCACGGATACCGTACTGATACCGCACGTATTGGACAAAAATCTGGCCGCACGGTCGCCGCAAGCCTGTTGTTACCGACGCTCAAAAGGGAATTACAGGAAAACAAAGATATGATATGATTCATTACAAAACAAAATGAATGCATTGCACTCAAATTTAATGGAATATTAAATCGTATGATGTGCCAAATATCAGCAAAGCGAAACTCCAGTTGCGACAGCGGGAGAGAACTCGTATTAGCAGCCCGAGGTCCTTTATTTCTGGCAAATGACCAATTGCCAAAACATTACACAGCACATCACAAAAACACATAACGAACATAAAACACAAATGAATAAAACTGGGGTCACTGCCTTGGAACGGTCAAGACAAAGCATTGGGCGTTTTAATTGATGAACGTGATCACGAACCTCATACTTGACCCAGAATTATTCACAAAACATGTAAGTGTAAATAAAAATTAACATTGCAATTCAAATTAAACAGCAATAAAAGAGAATACTATTCCATTTAATTACTATTTAATTACTCAATGGCTAGATGCTAACCAGTGTAACAGAACTGCAACTTTCGCAGGCACGATGAAATGAACAAGAAACAAGTATCAACTAGATTCTACAAGTCGTCTTTTTATAAAAAGCTTTAAAGACATAGCATCATATTGTTCAATTTTCAGATCATCGACATGCAACTTCAGGAAGAAGCCGTAATGTTGCGTGTAAAAGCCAGATTTCATAGCTTTGATGTATATGTTTATTTGTAAACTGAATAAAACTTAATATACTATTCTACATCTTCCTGCAAACCCAAATTGAAAAAAGTAAATTAACTTAATGAACGTGGGCGTTAAAGCCAGTGAATACATTCGAAATGCTGTAAAATATTAAATAAAAGGGCACAATATATCCAAGATAATATTTCGCTACGTTACTGATTCATTAAACTATTTAAATGATGACGTGATCCAGAAACGCGCAATGCACCCGATGACGTCATAATTTTAAAACGCAAAGAAGTTAAAGCTACTTATCTACCATTTTAAACCTCCAAATTTGTGACAATGAAAGAAATTCAGTATCGAAAACTAATAAGCATGTGTTTTTATAGAATAAGCGCATTATATCCTTTCGATAAGAAAGAGCGTACTAAAGAATACATTTAGCATTCACTTTAACATATTTACATTTGCGAACACGTTTCAATACATCATTGTAAAATGATGGGTGGAATATTCCGTTAGATAATAACCATTTCAAATAAACATTGTAAACTAAGACATTATATTTTGTATAGAATTTAGCAAACTTGTTGCGTAGAAATGATATAAAAACCTTGTTTTAATAATTTCTAAGTTAGTGTAAGGTTACGGTCATTGAAATCTTTAAGTCATGAGCATGCTCTTGCATATCGATCTAATTGCGAAATCTATATGCCATAGGAAGGCTCTTTAGGAATATTACCATCCAAAAATGGAAATTTACAATTTCGAAATTAAAATCATCGCGTTTCTCATTAAGACTGGTTTTAAGTATATTGTTTGTAAAAGTAAGATGTAAGTCTAGGAATGCTGCATCTGTATACGATGAACAGGATTTATTTAAGGAAAGTTCTTTAGGGTAAATGTTTTGGATATTTTGTTCAAATAAAGGGTTATCTATGTTTAATATATCATCAATATATGTACTAGTTTGGTTAAAACATTGAATCAAATTTAATTTTTTATCTTTTGATAAACCTGGCATAAAATCCCGTTCAAAGCAATATAGAAATATATCAGCTATAAGCGGTGCACAGTTAGTACCCATTGGCACACCAATAGTTGTTCAAATATTTTCCCATTGAATTCAACAAATAAGTTATCCAGAAGAAAGGTGATGGCTGAACATAAATCTAAGCAAGTCCAAATAATATAATCATCAAAAATCTGATTAGTAAAGAATGCTGTATTAGTTTTTAAAGCCAGGTATGAGTCTCTTGCAACTGTTTTTTTTTTCAATAAGCGAAACAAGTTTATTTTTAATAAGACTGTGAGGTAGGGTTGTATACAATGTAGAAAAATCATATGTACTCACACGGGACGCTTTGTAATCTTTGCTTTCAATTGTATTAATAACTTCAGACGAATTTTTTATTGACCAAAATAAGTTAATATTTATATTCTCATAAACTTTATTACAATATTTAGTAGTGTGATTTCTAATAGCAATCAGACCAGAAGTCAGGTAAACTGATAATTGTTTAGTGGCACATGCCACTGAATTTGCTATAAAACGACTTTTGTATGGAGTTTAATGGAGTTTAGGAATCCAGTAAAGTGATGGTAATTTCATGTTATTATTATTCATTTTAACATTGAATTTACTGCATTCAGTTATATGTTCGGAAATAATTTTATTGAAGTATGTTTTGTATTCAGTATATGATGTCGTTTGAGATAGTTCCCTAGAAATAGTTTGAACATAAAATATTCGTCATATTATAATTATGTTGTTCTACGTTTTATCTGCAGGAACCAATACGAATTTAGATTGAGGATCTTTGTATAATTTACACAGTGTATTTTTTATTGAATTTAGATTTATGTGGTAAAGCAATAGGATTATTATGATAAAAGCATATTGTATTAACGGCCACAAGCAATACTTTATTTTTCATTCGTTAAGCGCAGATTGATCTGCATTTTCATTTCTGCACAACTTTTTACAGTATTCCTGAAATGATACTTCAATTTATTTTATGCAATTGTCAAAATTAAGTGAAATTGGAAGTCGACATTAAGGGCCTCTGCGAAGCAGGTATCGAAGATTTTTTTCTTAAAAAAAATAATTAAGATTACTTGTAATAACTTGACCAACAGGGTTGTAAATATATTTAGAATGAACACATTATCATGATGTAGGACAGTTTTCCAATACATTTTTATCGGTGGTAACATAATTATAATTAAAAACAATACTCCTTACTGGTTAACTGTATTTGTAACAAATAAGTGGTGTTTCAGTTAAATGAAAAGCTTACGGGGAATACAGAGTTCCTCTAAGACAGCTTATTCCCTAACGAATTTATGGATTCAGACGGTGATCCGTATCACCACTAAAATCAAATATGTGTTTGTTTTATTTTAAGATTTCCAAACTAAGTAAGCAATTGTATGCATATCAGTTCATAACCTTTCGCGTTAAATTGATAATTCACAAGTAGACAAACCAAAGCCACAAAACACTTAACCTCCCTGGCGGAGATAAAAAAGGAATTGTATCATCTTTGTATTACATGTTTTGTCATCAAATAATGCATGTGCATGAATTTTTATTTGTCAAAAACAACAACGACGTGTAATAATTAAACAATTGTACAAATTAGTATGATATTCACATAATGCTGACATGCTAGTAATATACTGATCGGTTTATTGGTGGCAATTAATTGCTTTGTTGCACTAATAGACAGAGCAATACAGATATGTATATGCTACGTTACCAACATACAGTTGGAAAAAAAATGTCAAGCGTTCAAAACGCAGACATAACACTGCAGACATGTCAGACCTGTGTGACATATGCCTCATTTATACTTAACCGATAATATGTAAAAACTATAAACTTAGACTAAATAAACTTACTGAATGGAATTGTGAATTTAAAAGATGGACAATATCTGAAACAAGAAACAACAAATACACTACACATTAATCTATATATTAAAGCTTTTTTTCGCTGCGAGAATAAAACTTTACTGGGAATAAAAAATATTGCACGCTCATTTATCACATGCATTTAACGGTGAGCATGTATTTATAATACCTGCCATTTTCATCATGTAAAATAAATCAGAGTATGAATCAAGTGCTTTAAACCCACCGCGTTTTTCAAAGAGCAGCATGAATTTTATGCCGATATGAATAAATAGAATCATTTTGATTTTCTACATTAATGCTATACATTACTTTTTAACGGACGTATACATCATTGTTTAATCATTTACTAACATAATTCGTATGTATATCTCCATATTGCTTTAATTTGATAGCATCTTCGTGGCTCAATTATGCGTATGAACCCTTGCATATTAAACTTAACTGGGTATCTTGAGAAGGAAACTAACCTACTTGAGGTCTGGATATTCTGGCATTAATGTTCATGTGTAGTCCTCCATACAATAAAGATAACGATATGACATAATTTCAAAAATGTTGCTACATTTGTAGACCTCAGCGGTCGCCACTTTCCTTATACACTACCAACCCTAATGAATACGAAAACACAATATCATTATATATCTATTACATAATATGTATATAAGTCTTTGCTCTGTGTTGAATGAACATATGTAAACAAAACAAACAGTTCAACATTCACAAAGACAAAACCAAATTTATGACGATATATATTTATAGGTTAATACACGGGTATGGTGAGCCCTTAGGCCATATCAGCGCACCTTCGGACGTATTTATAATTCCGAAGTGGCGCCGATACGGCCTACTTGCATACCATTGCCGTATTTAACCATTTTGTTACATACCTTCAACGCAAGTAGATTAAGCAAGAGTTTAATTAGTCAAATCAATTTATTCAAACAACATACCGTACTAATTAAAACCAATACGTTAAAATACGTTCAGCACCTGTGCGGGAATTTCAAAAGGTTCTCTCTATGCGCCCTTACTTTGAAGCTAGTTTGTTTGCCCGCTTACATAACGTCCGATTTCGATTTTTCTTTTGGTAAGTTCATTTTTTATGAAATCAACTAATTCGTGGATATAATTTCGACCATTGCCTTGAATATGGTCGTCTAATTCCAACAAACGATCTGCTAAAACTTTAAGCGTACGCTTTGCAGCAGCCATTTTGATGTTACTAATGACGTCAGCGCGCTGCTAATGTGAAATCGATATTATATAAATATTGATTTATTTTTATTTATATTTTAATTATGTATAACAAACACTATTTTGTAAGCGTGTTAATAGCAAACGGTATTTAAATTTCATCTTATTAATCCGTCTGAATCCCTTACTATTTTGACAGAAACAATCATACAACGAAATGTGTGTGTTTGTGTTTGAGTTTAAGAGAACACGTGAAACATTCTCGTCAACAATTATGTTGCGTTTTGTGCGCTAAAAGATAGTAGGCGCAACACTTTGGTTGCGGTGTGTGCAATTTCGGAAAATTGGTGAAACAATTTTGTTGCGTCGTGAGCGATTTTGGGTAATCTGCGTAACAATTGGGTTGCTTTGTGTGAGCTTTTGGATAATGGACGCATTGGTATTAGATCTCAGTTCTTCACACATTTTAAGAGTATGCATAAAAAAGCAAACTGCATTTTTGATACGGCTATTCTAATATATTATCTATTTCGTATATACTTAATTACAATATACGGTAGCGGTCATTGTAAAATGCAAGTAAAAGACAAATAAATATAAAATAGCATACACGCGTTATCACACCAAACACTTCGATACAAGAGAGATTCGCTATTTTATGGTAAGGATTTCTTTGCTTGAAGAATTATTATGATTATTTATTTACTAGTCACACGTGTAAATGAATATATTATTCATCGGTACAATAAATAAACAATGTTCAGATTAAACAATAATTTCCCTATACGCCGAAGATTATTCAAACCTGTGGCTGGAAAGTATAAATCGCATTCTCTTGTGGGTACTTTTATATCACAGAACGCAACAAATCAAACACGTCTGGCATGAATTGTTATAATAGTTATGAGTTGAGTTTAAAGAAAGCATCGATTCGCAGAGCCGGTTCCTGTATGGAGTGTCGCCAGAGGTCCTTATGAATATTTAACTGTTAAAGCACAGAAGCGCTATATAAAAAATTATCCCATATACAGATGTTGAACCGTCCTGATAAAAGCAAGGAATACTTGTGGATTGAAGTAGTGCCAGTTACGATCTAACCGTTGTTTCGGATATATAATATTTGCCATAGTTTGTCGCATACACGAAAATATGCCTCGATCGTTTATGATTAAAGTTCAATTTTGTAAAAATAAATACAGATTAAAGGAAGGAAATTATGAAGGTAACATGCGTTTTTATTATCGAAAATGTAAGTTTAGCCATTTGCCATTTGTAATTTATGATTTTTAGCATATATTATTTATACTACGATATATTAGTTATAACTCACATGCCTTATATGCAATTTTTAATTACAAGTTTATGTCTACATACAAATGTGCATTAATTCATTGTCAAGATAAATATTTTGTAAAATTTAATTATTTTGCTTAATTTAGTTTTTATGTAATAATAAATGTTAACTCGTTTATGTATTAGAAAAACAAACAATTTCACATTTAAAACAGGTCATTCATTTTCGTGTTTTCTTTTTATTGTTTCAGTCCATAAAAATGTCGTAAAAACATCTACCGTTGAGTCAACGGACATACATAAAGGTTCAGATGACGACAGCGCAATTGAACCAAACAACAACAACTGGTCGGAAGTCAATAACTATTCTAGTGCTTTTCATTATAATTACATTGCTCAAAATAAACGTGTGCATGAACCGGATAATGGAACATTTAAGTCTAAGGATGCGTTGAAGACAACTGCTGATACAACAATGTCAGCATCTTCAAAACTACCAGAAACGCTGTTTAAAGGCAACAATCATGGATTTACCTACATCAACGAAGTACAACGCATGAGAAATTCGAATTATGCTGACTTTCTAAAAGAAAGTAATGACAATATACATAGTTATACCCACTACGGAATATCTAATTCCCAAGACGAATGTTTAAATGCCCAGGACCCCAGGATATCACCCATGGATAGTTCGGTTTCATTCATGAGATATGTGTACGCACCTCGACCAGTGTGCTACAGTAATGGCAAATTATTCCGATGTCATGAATGTGGCAAAACGTTTAAGGTAGTTGGTCGTACCAAATTGGTGTATTTAATCAATGTACATATGTGCATTTATATATAGCGATACAAATCATACTTAGCTACAATAATTTGCACATATTGTCAATTACAAACAACTAACAATCGGCATTAAATGTTTAAGTATTCTAAGGTAAGTTGAGTATAATTCGTTATTCCTAACTTAAATATGTTAGCACCAAGGTATCTGTTTCTGTATTTTATGTATACATGATGTCATTCCCAATATTAACTGTTACGTGCTATATTGCTATTTAAATTAAGTAATTAGGCTATATCCAACATTAACTGTTAAGTGCTCTATTGTCAAGCGCTCGTCTACGCTGAACACGCACCTGCTAATTCACAGCGACACGAGACCATACCCCTGCTCCTACTGTGGCAAACGATTTCACCAGAAGTCCGATATGAAGAAACACACATACATTCACACAGGTAAAATAACGTCTATGGTTTTTGAATTTACGAATGTGTATTTTTTCTATATTTTGTTAGTAAGGAAATACATGCTAGACTTAACTGTAAGCATAATAGCAAAAGGCCGATAAAAATGATGATCGTATAATAAACAGTGCCTTATTTAAGCATTATTTAAGCAAGGGTTTTAGAAAGATTTGAGGTAGAAAGGCTGGCTGCTAAAGTTTATTTCGTTTCCAAACGTTGTTTATTTAATTAGACAAGTAAATGTGTTGCTGTTTAAAATTGACTTTAAAATGCATAACAATATTACTCTTTTCGTAAATAGATTTCCAGATTTAATTAATATAACGGTTTGTTATCGTGTATTGCAGGATCAAGCGTTTGTGTATAAAAAATAATTGTACTCATATGTGTATTTCGTCAGTTTCGTGCTTTTTGTAGTGGGCAATGTTGCACGGTCAATCGGCATCGTGCCTGCAATAAAGGACCATAGGACCATTGGATACTAATAAGAATGTATCTCCTGCGGATACATCTATAGTGCTAATTCACATATATTTGTATTTGCATTAACCCGTGTCATAATGTTTCAGGTGAGAAACCTCACAAGTGTTCTGTATGCGACAAACGTTTTAGCCAGTCATCGAACCTGATTACCCATAGCCGGAAACACACGGGCTTCACGCCATTCTCCTGCCCCTCGTGCTGCAAGTCGTTCCAACGAAACTGGACCTACAGAAACATATTGAGAAGGGACAGTGCTCATCATAACCCTGAAGTCCAGGAAAATGCATGACTGCTGTGTCCACTTAGTAATTTCACATACCTCTGTTGGTCGTTATTGTCGTAGTGATTCGGTTCAATGTGCGCTAAACAAAAGTGTTTTGCCCAGATTGGCGAAGAGATGAAAGTTAGTTTCATTGTCCATTTTATTAAGAATGTAACTTTTACAGTATTGTATTATTTGCTAGTCATTTTAAGAAAAATAAAATAAAAATCGCACTCCAGTTGTGAATTTATTGTTCTCGTATAGTAATTGCAGTATTAACACGTCCCCATGCATTTGATTAAGCGACTTTTATAATTATAATCATAACGTAGAATAAAGAAAGAAGGACCTAATAAGTCCTTTCCACAATGCACATGTGTAGTAATTTTCATATTGGAACTAAACCCCATTCAACTGACTTTTTTATATGATAAATCATTGACTAGAACGAATGGTATATGGCTGTAGGACTAAAGATTATTCAAAACCGTTTCATAACGTAGGATCGCAAGACAAGCAAATAACTGAGGGTTAATATTAAAAACAACTTAATTGAAATCCGTGTAATTTGTTAAACAAGCAGATGCAAAACTACAACAAATATCAGAACGATTCATCAAACGATTTACGTTAGTTTGTAAAAAAGCGTGTTGTCTAGACCATGTGCTATTAAAATACTAAGCAATATTTGTCTTCTATTTCCTAAATTATTTAGTGTTATTTTATGACGCAATAATGCTGTTATAATGACTATAAAACGTTTGGAAAGCATGGCGTCTAGTAAGGGCATTTTACAGAAGAAATTAGGCACAATTGTTTGAACCAATGCTCTTGCCATTGTGGATTAGTTCAAGTTTCATAAGCATATGATTTCCCCGGTGTGCTTAGTCGCCGGTTATATCACCCAGTGGAATTCGTACCACCACGTATGAGGTTCTAAGGCGGATCATTGCGACTGTGAAACACTGATTTTACTCGGTACTCGGCGCGTATTATAGAAAGCCAATACAAACAAGTCTAGCAATGCCATGTTTTGTAATGCCCAATAAGTATTAACTGAAGTTCGATATTTGTTAAAATAAGGTTTGATTTTCGTTAATATTATTCATTTTATATAAAACTAGACATTATTTGTACCAAACTAAATATATTGAATATCGTGTTGGTTTGCGTTCGACAATGCTGAATTTCATAGTAAAATGTTTAATTTACAACCTTTGCCAATCACCAGTATGATAGTATAGTATGTTCCGATTAAATTTGGTGAGTTAAAAACTGTTAAATTTATTTGCAGATGACCCGTTGTAATTCAATAAAATTAAAATTCTTTTTTGTTGACTATTTAATTTGAATTTAAATGCTATGATGTTAAGTTGCATTCACATGTGTATTGTGATAAAATCTTGGCCTAATGTGTGGTTCGGCATGCCTTTAACCTGTTTAAATGCACAACGCCATCGACCGTTCAAAGTTAATGGCAGTTTTTATAAATATTCCATTACAAGTGAATATGTACATACTTTTTGTTGAAAAATCAATTGAGGCGGTGTTCGCTTAAAAGCAGGATACACCAACGTAAAATAAATATTTATTTTATGGTTTCTTGTAAACAAAACTTATCCTCTCTTTTAACTTCAGCTAGTATATCACCTAAATAAAACTAATTACGGCATACAACGGACAATAATGATTCATTTATGAAGATTTATTTATAAAGACTTGGCAATATCAAAATGCCCGATTGTGCCATAAATGCCGCTTTGAAGTGCAATTTCACACCTGAAAGGAAGTGTTCGCTTTAAAATATTTAATAAATCTATATAAACCTTCCGCGACTAGACAGATGGACCTTAATTTCACGAATATTTAACACAATCCATTAACAAACAAAAAAAAACGCAATTAATAAATAAATAACCAGGTCCAGATATACAAATTAAGTTTTTTGAGTATTTCTTCGCCTTTATTGCACCGTAAGGTGTTGACTACCACACAGACCAGTGTCAATATACAACAAATGGGCAGAAAATAACGCTGTGTCTCTATCCGTTCTTCTTTTTAATATGATTTAATGTTTATAATACTTCCAGTTCAAAAAGCATTATAATACATGTTGTATAGATATTGTTGGTTCATTGTCTGTTACATGAACGATCGAACAATACTCGCCATGATTTAAACATGGACTCAGGGTTAGAGGTAGGCATTATAAATACTGTTTGTTTTATCGTTACATACACTATGAACTGTATATGATAATCACATTCCATCCGTTTGATTTTTTTGGTAATCACACTGCAGTGAAATGTTCGATGTAACGCACTGATGGCTTTAACGCATTTATAGGCGATATACATTTTACTTTGTTCAATCATTTATGCATATTAAGGCAAAAATAAATACCTCATAGCTTTGCCATCGATAAAACAATTTAATGAGGTAATACACCATCTGAAATGGATTTTGATCATGAACATGTTTAGGGTTTGGAAATAGTTCAAGATACTACAGAATGTATGTTATTAACTTGGTCCTGTTTGTCGACTGTTTTGTGTTCGGCATAGAATATGGTCATTTACATAAATTATCTTGATGAGTTCCTTTACTGTGAACGCAGCTGCTGTGGCATACTATACACTGGTGTAAATTCAGAATAAACATACTTTGGCATAAAATTATGGATGACAATCTGGACAGCATTGGCACAACGCCAGAGAACATACTCTTAAGATCACGTCGTTATACACTTATTAAAACTTAACATAACATCGTATGATGTTGCTTTTAAGGTTTCCAGATCAGGCAATAATTTCGACAAAATTATGTCCGTGACATATTTGATAAACTGTTTTCATCCCACAAACAGCATATTCTTAAATGAATGTGTCAATACAGCTGCATATCTGGTAATGCCATCTGGAGACGAATATTGCTTCCTAATTAACAATTATTCTAATCATTGTTGGGATGTCGAGATTCTCGTGTAATTGCATAACTACTTTATTTCCCTTGAGTGTATTACCGCACTGTTTCATTTCAGAGATATGTTCTATTAGTCTAAGAAACGATAGTTTCAACGGAACAGACGCAGAGATTTTTAGTTTCGAATTAATTGTATCATTGTTTTTGAATGTACGTAATATATACATACATTCAAATCTAATATCCAAGCAGGACTATAAGAAATATAACTAACAGGAGAGTACACGTTAGCATAACTACAATTAAGCATACACGTTTTTCACTCTGCATTGTATACTATCGTATATGCTTTTGTGCATTTTATTAACGTAGTGATTGCTCTGATTACTTGTATATTTTGGTTTTAATTGTACAATACTGGTGTTTTGAATTGTGTAAGGCATGCGAACATGGTATCTTGTAATTCTATCAAAGTGAGCATGTACACATTTGTGTTGAAATTTTGATGTTGTATGTGGACTATGTTCAACATATGAATGAGGCGCAAATAAATAAACAAAACATTTATATTGTATTAACTTCACATCGACAACAAAACAAAAGTAACAATTTAGCACTTATTTGGCATTCCTTCAAGAAACAAAGTGTATACAAGGTAAAAGGAGATTTCACTCCAAGGAAATACGCAGGCTCAGAATGATTATATATTAATAAAAGTCCATAATATTACGTCTAACTACTAATTGCCTTTTAAACAATGTCATGGAAAACATAAAGCATATACAAAGCATATACTTGAATTAATAATAGTAATTTACATGCTACAATACATACTACAAGTTTATCGAAATATCTTCCAATATGCTTCAAATCCAGCATTATGAAATGCAATTTTTACACCCTGTGTGATTTGAATATTACAAAAACGTAGTCTTCAGTGACACTGATTTATATTTAAAGGCTACCGTAGCTATACATGAAGCTAACTAATTAATAATGGCTTTGACTTTTGATCTTTAGACTTGGTGTCGATGTGGGGCAGTGGCTTCGGAAGAATTGATGGCGCCTATGTCGTATGAGGAGTAAAGAAAACATGTAGGCACAAATACGAAAAGACAGCGTCGTAACATTTGTAGAAGTCAAGAAATGTAATTGATTGATAACTGGATTTTTTCGCATTTATGGCAACACTAACATGTAGTTCATATACTTCCAGTTTCCTTAATCCGATTTAAATTCCTCCATGTAACAAATGAAAACAACGTGTGTAATCAGTTATTGTAATGTTAATAAAAACGTAATGCCGTTCGTTTAAATATTTGTGTAATGTATTATATTCCAACACTACTCTAGATTGATATGTTTTTATTATGCATTAACTGCAAATTGCATTGTAAGGAAATTTAAATGACGTCACAATGTTCAGTAAGTATTAGTTTAAGTATCTAATGTCGAAATAATTTTTATGTTGTTTTTTTTTCTAAAATAAATCTCTGTAACATTACATTGCATTTTACTGCAATGATTACTACAGTAACGGATGATACTGAAGTGTTAGGCAAGCGGCCATTATTGTCAAACATTTAAGGGCACTTAGTATGAACTCATTACCGATCACATAAATACAACTCAGAAGCAGTAAGCGTTTTACGGTGTGCCATTAAATTGTCCTCAACACACTGATTGGCAATTATAATTTATTCTGTATATCATAATACCGCATGTCAATTCATGTTTATAACTCAGAACTCTTAAGTATTTGTAAACAGGTTAGGACATGTTTAACGTGCATTTTGTTTTACTAAGCTTGGGGCACCAATGGCGATTGATACAAAATGTGGCATGTTTATATTTTAAACTATGTTCATGATTTTAAATAAAGTATTGTTCAGTTGTATGCTCATTCTCATATGTAAGCATTTTTAAAATGCCGGGGATTCGATATGATATTTATACAAAGAGTACTCAACTATTGTTTGGGTTCATGTGGATGGAAATAGTGTATTCAAGATTCATTAAGGAGCGTAAGTGCAGTAACCACGTATAGATGTTGTTACATATAGCAATACATGTATTAAAGTGCTCACTTTGGGATAATCTCTAAATGCATGTTCTTGCAAACAATGGTTTACATGATTTGAACAAGGTTCTGGATTATTAATCGCAACGTATAATTTTGAAAATTAAGTGACAGACAGCGAAACAAGCAACACAAACATGTTTTATGTTCACATATTCATTTTAATGCATAAACAAAACTATTTAACCAATCGGTGAAGATAATATAGGATTTAATTACAATCGAGTATAAAATACGTGCAAAACGCACACAATAGACCTCTATTTATTCAGAATTACAAGTATATTTTGTCGTTGTTTTATAGACAATAATACTTTATTAACGCGCTGTAAGCTTCAAAGATTGTTGTTTCTTTTACGTACAATTATGAAAGATTTAAGAAATGCATTTGTATTACGAACTAACGTGTTTTGTTGGATTATCATGTTTATGTGTCTCATGACCATTTAGAGGAGAGTATTGTTCATTAATAATGTTGGGAATACGTTTCATTTTCTTTTAATGTAAAACCTGTGTATGTGTGTTATGAACATTTAGCGGAGATTATGGTGTATTAAGAGTTTTGGGAATGTAGGGGTGATCCCACACGTGTGTTTATGTACTAATATTTAAAACCAGGAAAACAATAAATATAAATGTTGAATAACTTAATTTTAATATTGTCAATATTTAGACACTGTTAAACAAACCTAAAGAATATACTGCTTTATTCTCTAATCGTTTGTAAAGTAATTTATTCTGTAAATAAACATATGATTTTCCCTATGTGCTAAGTCTCCTGTTATATCACCCAGTGGAGTTTTGGAACAGCGTTCGAGTTTCTGAAGCGGATATTTTTTACGGAATCCCACTGATGTGTGTTAAATGTAAAGCACGTATAACACGCAATAAAACCGTCCGGGGCATTATATAATGCCCATACTTTCTTTTACTTGTTTCGCCCACATAGTAAGAACAACATTATATATCATGCATACACTTTTTTAACATCTGTGATATATATTTAAACATAATATTTCAAATAAACATAATTAAAGCGATTACAGATAAGAAAAGCTTATGCTTTGAACACAGACACAACGCCAGGAAAAACGACACCAAATCAGATCATTATAAACATCAAACGACTTAGCATATAATTATATTACATGTTGACTTTTTTTCTGTACAGGGTCCTTATTCTTATGGACACTTTTTAAAATTCATACAAAATCATTAAATCACTGGCTGTTTTATATATAGACATTGTTTGCATTAAATTGTTTTCAACTTGTAAGTATTGCTATTAGCTTTAGTCTGTCAAACTTCAGGTAACAAAAATCATTGGATTTCAGACAGACAATTTTATCTGAACTGTTTACTTAAGTGTAACTTAAGTTTAGATTTGCCTAAGACTATGTATGTGAAAAACAACCCAGGCTGGTTATAATTTCGTCGAACATGAAATGATATCCGTTATATTTTTAAATGAATGTATCAATCCAGTCGCATACGTGATGATGCCATGCATTATGCAAATACCAATCTGGAGACGAACACTGCTTCCTAATTAACAATTATTCTAATCAATGTTAGAATGTCGAGATTCTCGTATAATTGCATAACTACTTCATTTCCCTTGAGTGTAGTACAGCATTGTTACTTTCCAGACAGCTGCTTGACTAGAGACGATAACATTAACAGAACCGATATTTTTAGTTTCATATTTATTCCATTGTCTTTAACCCATGCATAATATATAAAGATACTCAAAAAGGAAATAACTCACTGTGGCGTTGACGTTAATATAACATCAATACAATCATACACGTTTTTACACTCTGCATTTTATAATACCGTATATGCTTTGTTGCATTTTATAAACCAAGTGAGTGCATTGTCTTTTAGGTATTTCTCACTGTTTTTAGTTGTATTTGTACAATACCAGTGTTTTAAATTGTGTAAAGCATGCGTGGTCTCTTGTAATCCTCAAGGAAACGGGCATTTTGTAATTAATGTTGAAATTTTGACGAAATAAGTTCCAATTTGCTTCTATTAAATCATTATGAAATGACATTTTTCCGCGCTGTGTGGTTTGAATATTAAAAACACATATTCTTTAGTGACACCGATTTATATTTAAAGGCAAACCTAGTTATGAATGGAGCGAATTATTTATTGATGGCTTTGACTTTAGATCTTTATACCTGTTGGCGAGACTTGCCATGCGGTGCAATCTATAATTGTTGTTACGATCATTTGTTTCATTCTGTAATCATAGGTAAGCCTACAAGTACGTTCCGTTTGAAATACATGCACATGTGCTGTGTAAAATACTATTTCATGGCTTCGGAAAAAATGGAATTCGTCTATATCAGAGTAGGCGCATAGGAAAACTTGTAACAAACAGCACAAACGCGAAAATACAGTGATGTAACATTCATATATACTGCACTAGTCGGCGAAACTTAAATCGGACTTTGTTCGGTTTGCAGTTCCTTTCAGAAATTGCTTTCGTTTGTCTCGACGTACAAAACATTAATCGTGTATGCGTGTTTCAATTTTCTATTTCAAATCAAATGCATAATTTTAATATTTGAAGTGGCCAAGAAATGCAATTGATTGATTTAATCAGTATTTTAGCGCATTTATGTCAATCATCGGTCGCCTGTAGTTATGTTGTGTGACTGTTTATTTTCTTATATTTTGTATAATAGTCACATACATTTGAATTTATAAACCTTACTTTTCAATTGAAACTGGATTAGTATAATTCCTTACATAGTTTACATTACATTTACCGAGACTAATTTGTAGAGGAACAAGCTATTTCCCGGCTAGATCCGTCATTAAATCCTTCCATATCGCATGTAGTGAACCACGTTGTGCTACAAGTATTGCTAATGACTCTTATTGCAGTGATTGGTCATTATTTGTGGATGTTCAAATCACATAGTTAGATGTTAAAGCGTATAAATAATTCAAATCCATAAAGAGTTCAATAGCAAGAGACGCATTAAGACGTTGTCGTCAAGTGTATGCAAGCAAGTTTATTTAAATATAAGATAAGATGCTTCAAGAACTGCCCTGAATAATTTATAGATAATATTATGTAAGAGTTGATGACGATCAGGTTTATCATGCGAGGCTTAGAAAATGAAAATCACCTTGGCGCGTGCTTTTTATTTTCGTGCCGAACATGATAAATTGATCTTTATTCAACACTTACCTAATGCTCTAGGTATCCCACATTTTACGCATTACAGCTGATTCTTTGCGTTCAGTACTCTGATTTCCAGTTAGCCATGATCAAGTTTAGTGTATAACTCCCCGTTCCAGAAAATGCACACATATGAATAATCGATTAAATCAACAATATATTGTTAAACTAAACGATAATCTATCTTTGAGTAAGATTTTATTATGGTTTGTTTGCATATGTCTAAGGGTTTTAACAAATGCATGTTTATTTCATTGAACTACAGTTTTACATTTCTGGTAAATTGCACGACAAACTCCAGATATCACGGACTAATTATAGTAGTCTTAAATATTCAATGTAGCGCCAAAATTGAACAGGCAATGCTGTTAAACCGTGGAAAAGAATATTGCTGCAAACTAGTAATGAGTGACTGGGTGGGGTGAACATTTTCTGTTGCCATGAAGTCAACATTTTGAGGCAAGGTCAGAGGCTGCCAAATGAAGACTTGAGCTGGAACGGGATCCGTCGATACTGTGCTAGAACTAATTTTGATCTTGTGATTTGGATATTTAGCCATTCTGACAGCAGGTGTCCATGCTATTGTTGTAGGCAAGAAAATATTGTTTTCGAAGTATCGATAAATGTGTGTTTTCCTTTATGTGTAAAGTACACAATGCATGTAGTTTATAATACATTTTGACGGCCACTCATATATAACTGGTTGTGTTATTTTGTGTGTTCATTAAAATTGACACAAAAAATGAACATTGTTCTTACTTCACCCAATATACATTGAGCACAACAGTGCGTAAAAAGTAGTCCGGTCTGTTTCTAAAAATAACCTTTGAGTGAACACTACATGTTGAATAAACCTTAGGTTTACACCACGAGCTGGTATACAACCGAGTTCGCTATAAAAGTGGGATAAAAACATTTAAACATATGTTGACATTGATCACTTACATCAGCGTATTTTCTGCAACTGAATCATGTCTCAGTACGAGTGACTGACTAAGGTGATTAACTATGACTTTTATATGGTGGCGTACTTGTGCATAAAACAAAGTGATAGATTTTGTGAAGCCCAGCCCGGCTAGCTCAGTTGGTAGAGCGTTGGACTTTCAATCCGGGGTTCGTGAGTTCGAGCCCCAGCCCGGCCATCTAACATTTTATGTTGCCATGAAGTAAACATTTCGAGGCAAGGTCAGAGGCTGCCGAATGAGGACTGGAGCTGGGACGGGGTCAGTCGGTACTGTGCTATTGGTCATGAAATAATTTCTACGTCCATTCTCCCCCTAGCTCTGATTGAAGTAGGACAGTTGTCAGTTACTGGCATAAGTATGTGCACTTGGTACTGGTGAACCGCTTAGATCGCCTAAGCTTGCCCAGGAAATGTGTGAGTAGGTTATCTGACCGCCGTTATACGACGGAAATACTGTTAAACACGGCGAAACATCCAAATAAACAACACGTTTTTGTGAAAATTTGGCAAATTTTAAAGAAAAGTTTGTTTTTTTCTGAACGCATGTGTGTCCACTTCACGTAAATGGAAAATGCTACGTTAGTGCCTTGAACTGCATCGATCCGTTACTCCGTCCGTCCACCCGTCCTTCCGTCCGTCCGGTACTTCATTTCCGCACGAGGTCTCAGGAACGAATGATTCGAATTCCATGACACTTTACGTGCAACATCAGATTGTCAGGTAGTTCCCGTCTGATGATTTTTCAAGGAGTTATTGCTCGTTGATTATGAATTGGACATTTTATTAAGAAATAAGATTATATAACGCTTTCAAGGCTATTCGCTGTATGTTACAAAGTTTTTATTTTGTTTCAAGTATTGGTATTACGTTTAACGAAATGCAAATTTAATTACGAACTAAAAACAAGTTCATGTCAAACAGCCGTTTGAGTAATGAAGATAACTTCAATAGAACAGACCCATTAATTTGTAGTTTCTAATTGATCCCATTGCCTTTGACCCATCCTTAAAGTATTTAAATATAATATTCAAACAGGAAATTTAACTATATGTAGCTTTAACGCTAACTTATCAACAATTAAGACAATCATAAGCGAACAAATTCAATGTTTTATTGCACTGCATTGAATTAATTTTGACTTCAATACAAAAATACGCATTTAGCACCAATCGGCATTCTTCTTGGCAACAATGGAATATACAATTTTAAGAGAATTCCACTTTAGCATCATCTGCACGTTAGGAATCTATATAAATAATCCTGTAATTTAAATCGAAAGCCTTTCCATAACACTATACAACAAGGATAACGCGACGGAGACGCTAAACACTATGTTTGAGTGTGAATCCATAAGCATTAACAACAAAAAATTAAAGTAATCTAAAGACGTTCCAGTGAATAAAGTACGCACTTTGTGGTTTAAATATTGAACAAACTAACTATTATGTGACACTGATTTATATTTAAAACAGACGCAGCTATGAATGCAGCGAACTAATTATTTATGGTATAGACTTTGATCTTAAGACTTGATGTGGAGTCTTGTCCCTTGGGTCTATATATCAACTACTCCGGCGGTTTCAATATTTGATCACATTTGGGAGCATTCGTAAGTTCTGTTGAAAGATAATTCTGCATTTTACTGTAGTTTCGAAGCGTATAGGCAATATGCAGCAAACCGTGCGAACACGAAAAGGCAATGGTGTATCATGCATTTTTAATGCATTAGTCGGCGTAACTAAGGGACTATATTTTGTTTACTGTGCTTGATATAAATTACACTAATTTGTCTTGAAGTACGAAAATTAGTCTATAGGTATATATACATTGTTCAACGTGTAAATGATCATCAAATTGATAATTATTTAAAGCGGAAAAGAAATTCAACGAGATAATAAAAACTGCATTGGTTGGCATTTATTGCAGTCGCCGTTATACTAGTTATGACTATGTTTGTATTTTGTGTCTGGTTTGTGTTTTCCAGCTGCATACTGTGTTGTATAAGCATCTGGTCACTTACATTTAAGATGAACGTGTCCCTTGTTCTGCTGAAGGAGCTGCAATAGTTGTATTCGTTACATATAGTACATTTATATATACTATATATATACGTCTGTGTTGGCACACCAGCTACTTCCTTATACAAGCCGTCAACAAGTTTATATATATTTTTTAGAAAAAATATATTGTGTTGACGAACAAACCGAAATACTATTGCATGTAATCCTGATGGGTCTTTTTGCAGTGATTGACCATTATTATTGGACGTTTACATCACATTGCTGGATGTCAGAGCGCATAAATAATTCAAATATCTTAAACTTCCGCTCGTTAGAAACGCATTCAGCGGTGTAGTAAAGTGTATGCAAACAGTTGACTTGTATTAAGTCTCAGTCACACATTTCCAATTGTTGACGCCGTTCTTGAGCCGAAAGCGTCCCGAATCAAATAATGTCAAAAGTCGTGAGTTTGCGGCTCAAAATTTATTTTTTTGATCCAAAAATTGAATATGGTCACGATAGCCCCACGACAGAGTGTTGACAAAGTTCCGACAGAGTCCTGATTTTCCCGACTGCGATCAAACAGCGTCCCGATAGCTCACGGCAGCCTCGCGACAGCATTCCTGCATTCCCGCCTGTTTTTATCATTTGCATTGTAACGCTGTCCGGACGCTGTTTGGAGCATAATCGGGAAGCATTAATGGAGACCGGTCAAAGTTCTGTCGATGAATGACAAACGCACACAAACACGCAAAACACACACGATATATACACCAGACGTGGTATACGTATACATATATTTATGCAATACCATTCCCGTTCTACCGGATATTGTCCCGACATCGTCCAGACACCGTCCCGAATTTAATCAGGTACACCTGACAGAGTCCCGACTATACAAATTCGGCTGAGTCTCCCGAATGTTAAGGGGACATCTTAACTGTCGGGTGTGCTTGGCCGATCACGCCGAACGTGTCCCGGTGATTCACGATTCTCAGGACAGCGTTCAGAAAGCGTCCAGACAGCTCCCGACACCGTCCCGATATTTCCGGCTTTTTTATCATTTGTATCGTAGCGCTGTTGGGATCCATAATCGGGAATGTGTGACTGATCTATTAGTTATTTGATATCATGGCCAATAAATGTCGCGAAATGTTTGAAAATATTTGAAAAAATGTGTCAATATCGCCAATGCATATCAGAGTAATCATACTTGATAACATTGTTAAACTATTATTATATAAGTGTTGAATATAGATCAGTTTTATTATTTAGTAGAATACAGTAAAGTGGATATCGTCAGTTGCCTTTAAAATACCCGATCCATACTATTACCCGAGACACATTTTGCAACTATATTTGCTCTGATTAATGCGGCTGAACGACCGTTTTGAACTTGTTGTACATCAAAAGCTTTAGATTTTCTAAATGTAATGAATGAGTATGCACATCATAAAATATTCGTTGCTATTGGAATTTGCATCTATTTTAACAAACAAAAAAGTCTTAATTGCGTTCAGACTATCTGTGCGATTTGTAATCCCTGCTTAATGATGATCTTTGGGGATGTGAGGCAATTTAAAGAGATCACAGTCAGCTGCACGTACTCACGCAGGAGATGTTATCATTTCTTCGCTTAACTGGCTCATACATTTATAAATGCTTTTGATGGCCATGTTGATGCGCATCATTATGCGCATTTCCGATTCTCCATGCGACATTTGCAATTTGCTATAAGAGAATACAACCTAAAGTGACGATTTTTGATTCTATTGAGATTTATTTTCAAACAATGCTAGATTAACAAACCGTTGTAATACATGGACTGCAAAATGGCTCGTACTTACGGAAATGACAATCATGTCCCCCTGGTCCTTAGTTTAGTGGAAATGAAATTAAGTTATGTTTGTGTTGGTAAGAAGACAAGTATGTCTCTTTAGATTGAAATTTAATTCATGGGCTTTTTCAGCATCAAAGGATAGAATGCAGGGACACTTCGCCCAATGTACAATATATGCCTTGGCCGATCGTTTTCTACATTTTCTACATTAATGGATATTGAAAATTAATATGTCAGACGTTTTTGGAGAACAAAACACATGAAACTAAACCTGGTGGCAAAGCAATCGGCCATTATTGCCAAACATTAAAAGCAAGTGGTTTTAACGCATCCCAGAGCACATAAATACAAATCAGTAGCTGTAAGCGTTTTACGGTGTGCCATTAAGTTGTCCCAAGTATACTGATTGGCAAGGTAGTTCATTTTGTATATCAAGATACCGCATGAAGATCATGTTATATTACTAATTCAGAATTCTTAAGTATTTGTTCACGGGTTTGGTATGATTTAACGTGCTGATATATGAACTCAACATGCGATTTCATTAGAGTCAGATGCACACTGTGGCGTGATATATTTAAATTATTGCTTATAGTTTTACATAAATTTGAATTCATTTAGTGTTTATTCGATATCCATCGTTGTGTTTATGCATATATAAATGAAAATATAACTCATTTTAGGATAAGATATCTCTTAAACCCCCTTTATATTATTACAATGCATCCTTCGTGTAACGAAATAGTACTAAATATATTGATGCTTTGACGTTTTAGTTATGAACCGTCGTTTTTAACATAATTCGGTCTTTAAGAATGCATACAGAGTATGAACAACATTTTTTTTGCAACAAGCAAGTTTTATTTCTATTATTGTTTAAGTCTTTTAGCATACATTGTAAACGGTAGTCTTGGACACGATATGCACTACGAATGCTCAAGCATGTTAGATATTTCGTCTATTTGTATTAATTAAACAACTGGAAAGTTGCATAAGATTAGATCGAACTGGTTAAATTATATTTACAAGTGCATGTATTTTTATTAATTCTAGGCTTAGTGTGAGGTTCGTCATGTCTTTAAACCGGCTTTAACCCCCAATGCTATACATTGACCGTTCCAAGGCGATAGCCCCGTTTTTATGTTTTATGTTGTGTTGTGTGTATTGTCAATTGATCACTTGCCTCAAATAAATGACCAGCGGATGTTAATAAGGGTTTATCTCCTGGTTATGTCTCTGGAGTTTCAATTTATTTAAATATTAAATACGGAACCAATAATTATAACGCTTGACTATGTAAGAAATGCATATTTGTAATTTCGAAATGAACATTATGTGTTAGTGCTGTTACAAAATACTGGTGCGCTACTTAGGGGCAAATTCGGAGCGATTATAGTGAATTCAATCCTTTGACAATGTTCGGCAATGTAGTTATAGTCACAAGCATGTTTTATGTATGATGATTTATAACCAGGAAAACAATGCATTCGAATGTTGAATAAGCTAATTTAATGTGATTCTCTGATATGCAATCTGTATATGTTACACTATATATTGATATTTAAGATGGCAGCTTTTTCAATATACTCCTAAGCCACCTTTAATGTATGCTACATGAAGCCATGTAGCAAACAAATAAACTTGTACTAAAATGAAGGATGTTGTGATTGCCCAACCCCCGCTTTAAACACGTTTGTTATGAATATAGATATGAACCCAGCAGCTAAATAAGTTATACGCATAAGCGTGATTTGCTTGCAATCAGAGACACATGCCCCAAAGGGAAATTGATTTGACAATAAAATAAAGTTAACAAGGGTTTCATAGTATTGCAAGCAATACAGGAGTCCCCTGCCGGTGAAAACCCCTACTAATTAAACATTGTGAAATACCGTCAAATCGCCCTTTATCTGTAGATGTACACAGTTTCATAATCAAATCCCATTTGTCACTGCAGTATTAAGTTGCAGTTTTTTTCTATTTTAGTAACATTGACCAGACATTCTAGTTACTTTTTGAGTTATTGCAGTACTAAACTGACAGAGGGCAATCATATAGTCCATTCTGTGTACAAAGTTTCATGATCATATGTTATGTTCTTTTCGAATTATTACAGTATTAAGTTTATTTCTATTTTAAGTAACACTAAACAGTCACGTGACCTTTGACCTCTGGTGAAAAATAAAGGGTCGCGTACAATCCTCACCTTGCTCTTTCTATGTATACAAGTTTCATCAAAGTATCTTCAGTACTTTTTGAGTTATCGCAGGATCCAGATTTTGGGGACGGGACAGACAGACAGAGTGAGACCGACGGACAAACAGACAGACAGACGCACACAGACGGAGGGCAAACCCATAGTTTTATCTGTGTACCAAGTTTCATGAAGTTTCATAATCATATCTTAAGCACTTTTCAAAATATTACAGTATTAAGTGTATTTATATTTTTAGTAACAGTCACGTGACCTTTGACCTCTGGTGAAAAATAAAAGGTCGTGCATAATTCTCACATTGATGTTGCTATGTATACAAAGTTTCATCAAAGGGTCTTCAGTACTTTCCGAGTTATCACAGGATCCAGGATTTGAGGACGGACGGACAGACAGACATACGGACAAACAGACATAACGACATCCAGACAGATGGCAAACATATAGTTCAATCTCTGTACCAAGTTTCATGGTCATATCTTATGTCCATTCCGAATTATTACAGTATTTAGTTTATTTCTATATTTAGTAACATCACGTGACCTTTGACCTCTGGTGAAAAAAAAGGTCGTGCATAATACTCACATAGGCACATTGCCGTTTATATGTATACCCAGTTTCATCGAAATAAGTTCAGTGCTTTTTTAATTATTGCAAGAACCAGGTTTTGAGGACGAACAAACAGAAGGACGGACTAACATACCGTCGAACAGACAGAGATACTCACAAACAGATGGCACACCTGTAGTTAAATCATTGTACCAAGTTTCATGGTAATATCTTATGTACTTTTCGAATTATTGCAGTATTTAGTTATTTTCAATTTTTAGTAACAGTAACGTGACTTTTGATATGTGGTAAACAATAAAAGGTCCTGCATAATCCTCACATTACCGTTTATTTGTACACCAAGTTTTATCGAAATATCTTCAGTACTTTTCGAGTTATAGCAGGATCCAGTTTGTTTTAGTTTATTTCTATTTTTAGTAACAGTCACGTGACCTCTGACCTCTGGTGAAAAATAAAAGGTCGTGCATAATACTCACATTGCCGTTTATAAATATTTTGCGGACATACTGCGTGACGGACAGACGGACGGAAGGACGGAAGGCAAACCTGTAGTCCTCTCCAGTGAAACACCGGTAGGGAACTAATTATGCACTAAGCGCGTTCAAAGCAGATCTTATTAGAAAGGCTCTGTTAACCATCTGAACAGCATGATCGAGGTAATAAACTGTATTCGGAAAGCGATTCAATTGTCATGGCGAAGTTAATTAGTATTGTGATACCGTTAAGTATTTTGTTGATTTATCCATTTCAAACGTGCTTGATGAGAGTGTGGAGAAATACAATACGGGAATGTCAATGCACCCGCAAACCAACACCAATTGACAGTACGCTCATAATTCGAGTTGTTCGCTTTCAAAAGTTATCAGAATGCTTACCATTCAGTAGGTGATGACTTATTTATTACAATGTTACGGACAAATAAAGCAATACATGTAATGCAAAAACACATTCATATCGTAGAGATGTGTCGTTATTAAATAAGTTAAGCAAGTTATGATAACAGCGGCACTGTAATTTGGCCAAATGTTGATTTCAAGATCATTGGAAATCATTGGAATCTTAGTCATATAAAGTAACATAATTGTTGTTAATATAGATCTATTTGAACTAAGAGTTTGAGCATAATGAGCCAAACTGTGATAGCCGATGCTACTTTGCTACGTTGTTTCCATTTGTGCATGGAGTTTTCCCAACATTTACGTAATTAAAATAATTGATAGGGAAACGGAAATAACGACTCTACTAAGGCAAACCGTAAGCAAATACGCACATTATTACCAGGGTGAGTTAAGAGACAGAATTTATTACCCAGTAGAAATCTAGAACAACAATCGAGGCCGAATGGCGGATATCCGTGATTGCAGTACTCGGATTGTGTGTGGTATTTGGCACGTAGTACGCGTAATAAAGCCGTCCGTTGTGGTATGTATCGTTCTTACTTTTTATAGCTTATTTAGCTTCATATATTCCAAACAAACAATATATAGCATCGAACAATTATATCTACTTTTGTTTTGAAACAATCACTACATAACACGCAAATGTGACACTAATATATATAGTTGAACAAGAACAATGTTTTGAATAAAACAGGCAAATTATTCATGAAAACCAGTTCTTGATATTTGAACCTGCAATATAAACGGGTCCTTTGTGTGCAATAAATTGCCAGTAATCAACAATCCGGTTATTGTTTGCGGTGCGTTTATTTCTTTCAATCTTAACATTTCAATTTTCAAACAAACGAGTCAGTACAGTTTACAATGAATTATTAAGAACATCTGAATAAAAAAAGTTAAAATGTACATAAAGATTACAAAACTGTATTGCATGTTAAAAACCAATCTCAGACAATAAAGTAGACAACGAAACGAACGCGCTGACTCTTTTGTTTTGTTAATATTCATTGCCCATGCAAATTTGATATGCAATATCTATCTTTTATAATCAGCTTCAACAAACATTAAACAAAAACAAATACATGAAATACCCTTTTAACATGAACAAATTGAATGAAAACACGAAATAAGAAAATAAAGCATTGCCTGTTTGCTTAGTGGATCTTTAAACCACTGACATTAAATCCTAAACCACACCTCCTGCTGGACTTGATTATGTGGTATTTATTCTCCATTTTATGTCATGAAAACGATTTCCATATTTATTGGTATGTTGTGACACTTCACAATTAAATTTGTTGGATTAAGATTTGCTGTTGAAACAGACAGGCAAACTGTGTTCAGCTTATAAATAATTCGTGGAACAAATGTGTTTTTATTAAATATAATAAAAGTCTTAAAATCATTACAAATGGACTTGGTAAAGAAACAAATATAATTAATTCAAGAGTTGAATTTTGTCATTAATGTTACATAGTATCTGGTCCGCTCTATTCTCATCGTTCATGAAATAAATAAGACAGTAAACTCATATTATCCTGTGGCTATAGCTCCTTTTGAAATACCAAACTATTAAAAATTACTATGTTTAAAGTGTATCAATATACAATAAGGAAAACAAATAAGCCCTTTAAGAAATACAAGCTAAAAAACTCTGTATCTAATTCAGGTATAATAAATAAATATTAAATGTCTAATATTTGTCAAAAATATACCTTTACATATTTACTAAATCAGAATTTGTCTTCCTTAGATTAAACACAAAGACACGTTTGAGCTGTTACTGTTAGGGCGCTTTTCCATGTATCCGCATCCGCATTGCGTAAATCCACTTCCGCAAAAAAATCGAACAAGTTCAACACAGACCGTTTCCATATTGTCGCAGTCCGTATCCGCAAAGCCGAGTGATTTTATGCGGTTGCGAACGACATGTTATGTAACTTAGCATGTTAAACAAAGGGCTGTTATACATACACCATTGCTAAAATAGCAGAAACAGTCTAGATACACCACGATAACCCAACTTAAGACTCACCGAGTACAATAACTCGGTAATAACGTGTAACTAAGTCATGACTGACACTGTAAATATAATTGTTGGATGCTTTATATCGTTCAAAATCCACCACATGTGAATGTTTTCGCATACTGGCATGAATATGTGCAGCCGATATAATTAAACATGTTTAAAATCTTCTAACTCAGACATTGAAACTATTTGAAAACAAGAAAAAACTAAAATATTCGACGTTTATATGCGGATTCATGGAAAAGCGCTTGCGAATTATGCGGATTCAAATACGGATGCGGTGACGGATGCGGAAACGGACATATGGAAAAGCGCCCTAATTCAGACTGCAATTGTGATTTTGGGCATAGACAAGTGGAAAACTAATTTTAATATAGAATTGAAATCGGCTGTGACATTGGGTATCTTAAAATCATCCCCTTCAGATCTACCGTTGACCAGCCGATGACACATCACACGCGTCGTGTTTTCGCAACCTTCGCAGCGTGTTCTCGCGTTCCGAAGGTCGAAAGTGCGAAACAACGAGTAGCCGTAACGGAACACCATATGTTAAGACACCCGGCACCAGATTTCCAACAATGTTAGGTTAAGAAATATAAAATACGTTAGAGTACTAATTAATTCTGCAAACCATTGCATAACAGTGAAATTATATAAACGTTCCATGTCTACGCACATACAATATTGGTTGAAATTGTAAATTTAATATGCACACAGGTAAACACATTTTTTCCATATTTTAAAATAATACAACAAACTTCAATGATTGTTTTTGAAAACACTTTCATTTATATTGTCGATATGACCGTTTTGCACATTTTTTTCAGAACAAAAATCAGAAGTATCTCATTATTACGGAAAATGCCATCCTTGAAATCCTGTAAACGCATAGATATGTACCTGATACTCGTTTTATTTCATTGCATCGTGCATCAGAAAGTTGCTATTGTTCTGGTTAACATAAACCGTTGAGTAATACAATTTTTATTATATTTAACGATTAATTAGTAGTACTATTTTATATTAATGTTATGAGTATTACGATAAGGCCAAGTTTGAGGTTCCAGCGTTCGTCAAGCGGTCCAAACGTCCAATGGTGTGAATAGACATGTATGTGATACCATAATATTGTGTTAATTTTCTTTACAGTGATGGCGATAGTAATGGTCAGTTGCACTTATTTTTATAGTTGGGATGAAAGTGTTATTTCAGGATGTGATGCAGCAATTAAAACATATACTTTTGACTGCAGATATCGGTAGTAAGTGGATTATTTTATCGATTATAAAAATATTAGATATTTGAGATGTATAAATATAATTAACATGTAAACATTTATACGAGGATACAATGACACTATACAATACAGATGAGCAATTATGACCCGTTATGACTGCGAAGGTGTTGCAAACACATTGGTATAGCCATTATTCCCGCCATAGCTTTTACTTGTATCATTTACATGTTTTCCTCCCATAAATAGTATGATATAGAGGATATTTGTTTAATTCAGTGTAAGATCGTATTTTATTTCATGAGTGGTCATAGAAACAATATTTTCACGAGTGGCGCAGAGACGAGTGAAAATATGTAGTTTATATGACCACAAATGAAATAAAACACGATCTAACACTGTAGTAAACAAATTTTCGTTTTATTTCATGCTTATGAACGATAAATAAAAAATGCGCGAGATATGCTGAATCATCACATGTTTTGTGTATTATGACGTCATAAATATGACGCCATTATGATTACATAATTGTGGATCACTGTTGTGGTGGGAAATTAATGCCACTCTTAGTTCGTCGTTGTCGCTAAATTATATTTGTATTAAATTTTATTATGTAATTTCTGTTGTTTAAAAAGGCCGATGTTTACACTGACGAATAGGGTATTCACATACTTTCAAAAAATAAACATAAACACAAAGTTAAAAGTAGTTCCATATAACCAAGAGTAAATCATCAAACGTTATCATTTCACTCGACCTAGAGTGAAATGATCGGGTTATCATTGACTTGTATTCTCCACTCATTCACCGCATAGCATGAACTAAAGTTATTAACATGGAAATGTCAACCCTTATGAAATCAAGCTGTATCGATTATCTGATTAAAATAAGTTCCTTGACAACGCTATTGCAGTTAGACCCTAACACTAATGACGCTCTATGGGAGCTTAATACTGTTATGCATCTGATCCTATTTAGCTTTCGCGTAGTGAGACCCTTTGAGTCAAAAAGAAATAACTGTCCAAATGAACCGGTCTGTTTTTCGTCGCTAAACACTGTATTGAAGGATACATGTAGTGCCATTAAATGATAGATGACATGCAATTCAAATGCAAATCTTAAAAACTTTGGTGCACATTTGCAAATAAAATCCCTGTGTAAATAACCAGATCGACGATCAATTAGCTCATTTTTGTAGGTTTACAGGTTGATTTATTATTCAAATTCATTTGAGTTAGGTCGCGCATTACACACTGTTATGCACTTGAGTTATGAGTGTTTGCTTTATTTTGGTAAATAGGATACATCACCTATTGCTCTGCTCAAGTGTTGATATTCAGCATTAATATAAACTCACAGTTATCTAAAGAAATACACCTACAATGTAACATGCCCACCGTTTGCAAATTACAATCGACATGATGTAAATTATGTTTTTTTTCAGTTTCTAAAATACATACTGTTAATGGTGGATTATTTATTTAGTAGACATTTTATAGAAAGAGTAACATATTAATTGATGTGACATTGCATATAAGAATGTAAGGAATTTAATCTGCATACACATTATACAAATCATGCGATTTCAATGTCTTTCGAAATTATGCACATTATCAATGCGCCGTGCTCAGTTAAGAAAAGTACACATGTATGGCGCTTTTATTTTTCTCAACACTGCTTGCTCATTCTGCGATTAGTTGCACAGTGTGTGTATTCTTTAATGTATTGCATCGAATCAATGGTCCGATTTGGAATGAATTATCGTCCTTGGCACGACAACAGATTGGTGTAAAAGCATTTAGTAACAAATGCTGACACTCTCATTAAAATTTCATCCTTAAATACTGTACGCTTTAGGATCTGAGGACTACCTACAAAAGGTTATCTTCTGGTGACTTTTCAGCCAACCAATTAGATCTTTGCTTTCACGGTCTTGAAAGTGAAAGTATATCGTATTTAGCTTCAGAAAAAAACTATTGTTTTGGCTGGGATATCAGTGTGCAATGTCTACACGTGCAGAATGTGACATTAAAGACAAATGTCAGTCCATTCATAAAATAATAGTGGTAAAGTTCCATTCATTTCATGAATAACTGTCTTAACAGTAATATAAATGGTTATAAACTGGACAAGTCATTTTGAGGGTCGTCTATGAAACATGTTGTACAGTATTTGAAGTTTGAAATATATCATACATACAACAATTTACGAACGAAAAATCACTTGGTCAGTTTCTGATCACTAATAAGTAAATGTGCATAGTTTGTGTTTTTTTTACAATTGCCCGTGTTTTCGCATTTGGCAGTACCAATGCCGTTATTCAATTCATGATGTGAGTATATGTTTTTAAGACGACCCTCGAAATTGAAACATTTCACTGACCACAATGACAGAATTTCTTCATGCCAAAATCGATCATGCATGGGAACTACATTTCTCATACGAGAATCTATGACATCAATGTCTTAAAACATGGCTGCATCGGCAATAACTTGATACAGGCGAGTTCATGCACAGCAATATTTTATATTTAACAATCAACAGTATTTGTATTCGCTTTTGTTTTAGCGCGTTAATTCCGTTTCTTTTAGCATACTCGTTTGCAGTATCCGCGATGCCCCCCATTTTGTACGACAATCAGACTGCTTTGAGAAACAAGCACTCTCATTGGCTTAGCTTTAAATAGCGTTTGGGATATTCCGCGTTTTCGATAAGGAGTTATTCAACTGGCCGTCATTAGATCTTCCCGTAGGCTTAGGAAGATCGTGCACTTTAGTCAGATTGCAAATACCGACTACTACGCAAAATAATGCACGAATAATTCTATCAAATATTAATTAAAAAGTAAAATAATATTTGTGTAGTCACTATTTTAGTCGTAAAACACAATTCAGTCATGCATTAACACAACCTATATATGATTATGCATCAGGAATGCTTCCAAGCCGTCAACATATAAACGCAATATATAGCGAATACCAGGTCACTGTTTTGTATTAAGTGAAACATCAGCTGAGGCATAATTTGATATAACGGCGAAGCTAGACAGTGAGATTATAAATTATATTTATTGCAAAATTTTTGAAGGATTGATGCCTTTTATTATAATAATACATAATGCATCCACTTTATAAGCATAAAGTAAAACTTGCAATAGCAATATTTCGACGTTCAAGAAAGTATATATATATATAGACAGATGTAACGAATATTTATAGAAACAATATCCTATGCATGAGTTTTTAAAACGTTAAAATTCATATTCAGACGAAACATATATACTGTTCAAATACCTGCCATTCCTTATGATAGTCCGATCTATTAGATTTGTGTTCAAGTTAGAAAGAATGCTAGTAATATTAGGTTATATAAACCAAATAAGGATGTTATCAATAACGTTCATACTAGGTGCAATCGTTATCATTCCCCATGGAGAGCGTCCCAAATTAATAAAGCAGGGCTCTAGATAAACACATTTAAACCGTAAATCATAATGTTCAGGTAATTTTTGTTTTACGTGCATTTCCTTGGGACCCGTAAGTGAGATTTGATTTGATCAAGACTGATGTAGATTAACTGCGGTAAGAGCAGTCATTTTATGCTTATATTATTTTTCGTTTAAATAGGTGACAACGTTGGTGTCTTCAAGCATTAATGAACACAATTGTCATCATTCATTAGTCACGGTATACGTGAAACGTAATGTATTACCTTGGGCTAAATCAATCAAATATTGATGTACCTATGCCTTGTTGCTTGCTTGAAGAAACTTGCATGTCATAGTTTTACGAGTTTCATATGAACAAACATTAAACATGGTTTAGAGAAGCAATAACGATTGACAATGTATCCATCACTTGTAAAGTTATGCATACTATAAAGCATAATACAATGTACAAAAAAGGAAACACTCTGAACATTTGAAATGTAGGTGTGCACAATTTTATAAAAAAATGAATTGACTGAAGGAATGGAGAACGAATAAATAGTCTTAACACATAGTAACAATACATTAAATAGCATTTTAAAACATTAACCCAACACATTAAATTGTTATAAACATGCACCAATAACCACCGCTCCTACAGAGAGGAATGCTGTCCAAATGAATTGATACATTCAATATTATAATACCATTACAAAAAACATGAATAAAATAAAGTGAATGAGATGGTTCGGTAACATTTAGTCGTTTTATTTAAAACTACAAATAATCAGAGGTATTCCCCAGGTGAAATTTTTAACTTCGGACTTAAAGATATAATAATTACAACTATTTTCATTTCCACTCATAACGCTGCATTTTGATTGGATAATACACCTACGTGACCTGTCATTCATACCCCAATGAACCGGCTGCGCATGCAAATTACCTTGTTATTATTATCCACCGTACTACTTTTTCCTTCTGTATTTGCCAAATGACGCCATTGTATTGCGCGAAACTTTACGATGTTTTCTTTCATTTGCAATTTGCGCCATGAAGTCATTGTTTTGCGTGAACGTTTAAGATGTATACACAATCGTTCGTAAACAAAATGACTGTTCATCGGTCGCCGGTGTTGAAGACGAGGGAAATTGTTAACGCATATTTGGGAATTAGAATAGTTTTACAAAAGCAACCACTTTAAAAATGATCAACTGCGGTTTGCAATGTCTGACGAGATATTAGAAATGCCGTTAGATGAAAATGAAACCGAACCTAAAACGGTGATTCCAACGCCGGAGGCTACACGTCAGTTGATGCCCATACACAGTTAACAGTAATGATTTTATCCACCTTTGGTTGTAATTATAAGAATTGTATAGTATTTTTTCTGCATTTCATCGGTGCAAATTACGCCTAATTTATGCATAAACGTTTTTTCCGACAGTTTATACACCGATGAAATGCAGAAAAATACTATTCAATTCTTAAATGAACGGCAAGGGTAAAGTGCTTGTTTTTAGTATTTCGATTCATAGTATTTGGTAAAGCTAATTCTTATATTAACATACTTCAATTACCGAGCATTTAACGACGAGGAAAGCTTATAACAGAACATATTAACTACCAAATAGTGTCATAAACTGGTAAGCTGCACTATTATGGCACAAAAGAAATGAGCTCATATGTTTTATAACAGGGTAAATATGATTTTGTAGAATATATATACTTATTTAAGTGTACACAACACAGACAATGTAAATTTATCTTTAACAGATCTTCCAAGTAGTATATGAATGCCGTAATAAATGAGTTCACTTTAGTGTTGCATATTTAGTTCCCAGTCAAGTATTATTTGTTTCATAATAAACTATATTATGTCAGATTTAAAACGCCATAACTTTGTTTGGTTGATCGTAGCAGAAAAGTATCGTATTGAAATTACTGCAGTTTTCATTTTTGTATAGGCTATTTGCCTGAATTGTCAGTACACCCCTGTTGACAGCATTATTATAACTGATATTTCCGTTGTGTGGTCCTTGTACAATTATTATATATGTGTTTGTTTACATTTCTATATAATTAGGGCACCTTTGACATTGACACTCGTATATACGTAGCAATGTCAGACGAGGAACAGCTTACAAACGCGTTTTATTTCCCATTTGGGAGCTTCCAAATCAATATGTCAGGACTCAAGATAACAATTGTGCACCTTATATCAAGGTCGTTTATTTTAATTTTACCTGTGCTTCTATATGGGCTGTAACATTTCGTTTGTTGAAGTTACAATCCGCATAGTTTAAGTGAGGTGATATCAGTTGTTTTTTTCCATTTTCATAGTTGTCAGCTGTGCATACAAGTTAGGGATGGCAACGAATATTCTAATACAAAATACATCTCATTACTCTGAACACATGCTTGAAAGTCGTGGGAACAGCAGCATATTTGTCAACAAAGTATGAGATTAATCGAGGGCTAAGTCTTTTTAAAATGTAAAACATATTATGATATGTAGCGCTTTGTCCGTGTATTGGCCGCGGTTTTCTAACCGTACGTTTGTAGTAACTACATATCGCCCAATTATATATTTTAGACATTACCATAATACTAATAATTACTGCATTCGACGATCGAATATTTGAGTATTCGAATATGTTATCAATCGAATTTTCGAATATTAATTTTGGTATTCGTTGCCATCCCTTATAAAAGTTAATAATTTATAATAAACATATCGTTTGAGTAAAACATAAATTGTCTGGATTTTGCAAATTGTATGTGATCTTTTGTGGGTGGTTGGAAACAAATATTGTTTGGGTTACTGTTATTGCATATTAACGAAAGTTTTTTTCATTACAAATATTGCGATTGCCAATCTCTTCATTATGTATGAACTATATATGCATAGAACCAACCTTTACTGATATTTTATAAAATAAATACAACAATTTTTACGAATAATGACAACAATCAAATTATTATCGCCAAATATTTCCCATACACATTAAATTGTAATTAAACACAAATATAATAAATTCATAAAACATACGCAATTATACAGAGGCTTTCTTTAACAAAATAATAACGAATAATACTTTAATAAGTAACGTTGTCAATAGGCTTATCAGAATATCTCACGTATTGCATGTTTGCTCGAAAGATATGGTTTACTTTGTCGCAACTATGTATATGTGTAACTTTTAGCCTTCTAAAAACTCAATATAATGATCAGAAAAAAACAACAACATATAAATATGTAACTGCATTTGCATCAGCAATAGTGACACTTTTGTCCAGAATCGAGAACTAATTGATTGTTTAAAGTGGCGTTTCGACGGCAAGTCGACAATAACATTTGCAAAAAATGAAGCTCATTTACAGAGAATTAATATTGAAGCCTGATTAAGTACAGTTTTGTTTTTAAAATATTATTTCAAATATTTTATCAATATATACACATTGGTCTTTTTGCATTCCTATTGCATATTAATATTTCACAAATTTGCCCATATAGTAAATTATGTTATTTTCGATCAACGTAGTTAGTTCATATTAACATATACAAGAGCTGTATAATATATAGTTTTAGACCAAAATCAACGGCCTTTTCCTGCATTGCATGTTTTGACAATTCAAATGTATATGATGATATAATTATGTACCGAAATCATGTTAACACTAAGAGATGTACTGTAGCTGAAACACGTATTCATTTCATTTCATCGTGCCCCAGAAAGTTAGTATTATGTTATTCTGGTAAATATCAACAATATGTAATAAAACAATGTATGAGTATAACTATGTTTAGCTATGTTATGAGGTTAGTCGTAACCTACATGTACACGTATTGCTTTTTTTGAACCAGGTTTGAGGTTCAGGCGTTCAAAAAACCAGAACCCTAGTGAGTGATGTGAATTGACTGTTCCAAGTAGGTAAACCCATAATAGTGTACTATTTTGTACTTCATAGTTAAGTTGATGGTCAGTTCCACTAATTTTCATAATTTGGTTGAAAGTGTAATTTTATAATTTGATGAACCTATTACAAAACATATACTTTTAACTGCAGATATCCTTACGTGGAATATAGTATCAAATATAAAAATATTCAGAGTAAAAAATAGAAACATTTGCACAAGGATACAATGGCAATATACAATACAGATGACCCATTATGACTGCTAAGTAGCTCCAAACACATGGTATGACCATTGTTCCAACAATTTTTATAATAATCAACATGTTTTCCTCACCACGAAACGTATAATTATTTTCTATATTATTATACGTGGAAATGCTAAGCCTTATAAAATCAAGCTTCATTCATTCTCTGATTAAAGTAAGTTGTTTTGCAGTTGAACCTTAAGCAATAATAACGCGCTAAGGGAGCTAATTACTGAAATGCATGATTGTAATATTTAGTTTTCGCGTATTGTGGCCCTTCGTTTGAAAAACAAATAATTGTAAAATAAACCGGTTTGTTTTCCAATGCATTCATATCTGCACTATTGACGGACACAGGAAGTGTCATAAAAGGAGAGTTAACATGCATTTCAAATGCAAATCTTAACAACTTTGGTACACATTTGCAAATAAGATCCCTGTGTAATTAACAATATCATCAAGATCGATGACCAACCAGCTCTTTTACAGGTTGATGTTGTATTCAAGTTCATTTTGGACTTAAGTGTTATACATATGTACTATGTAATCTAAGAGTGTCTGCTATTTTGGTAAATAGGATAAACCACATTTTGGTGTTTTAAATGGTTGATATTCTGATACACAAACCGACATATATTTATCAGTATATCTGTTAAATCACAGGTATCGTAAGATAGACAGTTCCTATATTCCAACCGATTTAATTTGTTGTCTTCTTTACACGGCATCGAGTTATTTGTGGATTATTTCAGTTATTAAACTACACAGTAGTATTGGTGCATTCTTTATTCATTACAGCTTAAAAGACAGATTTGTGAATGAATCACTATTCAGCATGCATTAATACAACCTTAATACGATTTTGTCGCCGATTTTTATCCAAGCCGTCAGCAGTAACAGGACAGTACAATAACATTAAATCTTACACTTTACTACATAACTCTTATCTGATATATTGAATTCGGTGACGCATGGAACTCGAACACAGACCCATTTACTTCTTGCTGAAAGAGAAGAATATCAATAAAATAAAGTCGTTTGCTTGCAATGTTTGTTGTCCAAGAAAAAAAATCTCAAACGAAAGTTAATGTGACGCAAAATACCCTGAGAAGAACCCGACTGTGTTAACTGGGAATCAGAGATCTCTAAGCATATTGTAGTATAGTTAAACAGAGAGGGAATCTTCTACTGACGACTTGGTTCCTTACTCCTTCTCATTTTTTTCTGAAATGTATGTAGGAGTATTAGTCTAATATTTTAAAATGCATTATTTTGCATCTTAATGACTCGAGTGTAAAATAGAAACCTTCAATAGACTTTCTGCGGGATTTTCACTTTTAAAAAGGAAACCAATGTTGATGATGGATTAAACTAATACATGCCAATATTACAAATATTTAATTCATTGTATTAAGGGAGGAACATTAACCAAGTCGTATTTGCAACATTTAAAGCGATATAATAGTAACGGACATTAAAACCCGGAACATCCCTGTTGTTAGACAATCGTTCTATACACTTAAGTGCATGTATATTTACGTGGTAAGCGTGTTTGCAACAAAAGCCGACATCTTCATGTTGCACGCCGCAAAGCCACGGACATTAATTTATCATGTTTTACGTCCGTGTACTTGTCACACGATGAACAGTATATACCGTCAAACAGCTAATTTTCGCAAAGAGATTATGCTGGTTTGTGTGCATTCAAGTCCACCCATTGCTGATACGTGCATACAATTAAACAGCGCAACCATTCGGTGTGTTGGCTCAGAAGCTTACCGCCATTGATACTACATATTTATAATTGTTAACGAGTTCAATTTGCCTTATGGTACCACATACAAATGATGCGCAATGTATATGGCAGCTGCATGTATTAGATATATGTATTTTTAAATATACGCTGGTGAAATAATAATCGACCAACGCGAATCCGAAAAATAATTATGTTTAGAGTCTTTTGGCAAATTTGACACACAATTCAGTCCATTTTTTTGTAATGTAGTGTCTATATACGTCAATTAAATGCTTTACTCTCAATGATCAATTAGAACATTGTAAATAATGATGTATATTTTCGGATAAAACAAGCATGTTATTGTTTAAGACATTGGCATCTGAAAACATATTCATTGTAAAAGTTCTTAAGCGTCTTTGCTTTTAATTATTGTAATACATAATTCACCAACGCAAAAAAAAACATAAATTAAACATAACCATCGTTATATTCCGAATTTTAGATGCAGGTGTGCACGATTGATTTAAATCAAGAATTGAAAAAGTGTATATTACATAATGTTGAGAACTGTGAAAACAAATAGTTAAGTACAAAAAGAGTGTTTCAAACACAATTAATTGTTAAACGTACGAACAGCGGCGATTTCTAACATTATTTTGGACTTTCAAAATTGTAATCGGATACAGTTTTGGAGACAATATACACATTGAAAGATACGCTTTGACCAATGCTGGCAATTTCGAAAAACAAATCGCGTTTCTGATTAGCACGGTTCACAATAAAAGGAAACAAAGGAACAGCTTTGTTGATAGACCAACCATAATTAAAAATATTGTAGTATATTAATCGTAAAAAGCAGAGGATCGAAGGAGGTTAAAGTCGATATTCGTTCAATAAACAATTTCGTTGCATTATGTTATTTCTCAAACTTTCAAAGATGTAATTTAGTCTTATTAATTTGTTTGATATGTTCTAAGCAACACTCTTATCTTATATTAATTAATTAATAGTTTCATATAATAGTTGTTTAAAGTACCGTTTTAGGAGAAATTACGTTGAACACTTAAAACAATTTTAGTCGCGCAGAAAATTGACTAAGATAACGGTTTCAGCTAATTTAGGTATGAAAAGGAATCATTATAATTGTATATTATATTAATTATATATGAATCTGATACATATTTTTTTTTATTCCAATGTGACAGGATAAATATATATCATTGGTTTTGGACGGAGAATGTTTATCTGGCTCTGCGAAGGCTCTTATCGGATGAGCCGAAATTCCTCCGCCCTACCAGATTTACATTCTCCATCCAGGTCACTAATATATTAGTTTCAGTATGTTTTGCAAATAGAAGCACACGTTTACAATACAAGGAAATTTTACATGTTGTATATAAGGACCAGCATTCGTGAATTCAATGTATGACCGTTTAGTTCAGTGTATCGTATGCTGAAGTCTATTTATAAACAATCACAGGATTAAGACAAAATAATTATGATTTTAACATCGGACTTAAGAAGAGCGGCATAGGTAACGTGTTTTTGTTACGTTTTCCAATTTCTAGTTCCGCCAGTCAATATACGTTACATCTAGTGTGGGTTATACGTACACATGTATAACTTAATTTGCCAGTATGTTAAACGTCAGTAAAAGTAATTTATAAATATGTACATTCGTGGCAATGGAAGATTTCAATACCAAATACTTGTGTGACAGTTATTACATAGCATACATTTGCTTTGCCGGTTTTGAACTGTATATAACACTTGCCCAGGTATAGAATTGCATTATCAAAATTTATGTCTATGAAAACTACGCTGTGTAACGAGCAAACTATTCAAATTGTTATGGTCATGTCCTTGCCGCCTAGAAGGTCCAGCGGCTGTTAACGTAGATGTTATAAACACTGATAGAGCTTGTGCTAAGAGATGTATTAGTATTATTGTTAATATTACGTTTAGATGTTGTAATATCATACAATAGGTTATTCGGTATTTTTAATATAAGTAAGACATTTTTGACACAATCATTGGGGAGAGAAAACATCATTCCAGCTTTTGCATTCAAATGGTACAAACGAAAAGACGAACGTACACACCATTTCGATTAACAACGTATAAAAAAAAAAAATCTCTTACATTTTTAAAACCTTCCTATGATTTGCTTTGTATTCATTAGGAAGCAAGAAATATGTTTAAAAAAAGATCTTCTACGTCTGTGGTAATTGCCAATTAGAAATATAAATTGAACCTCAACATACAATATTTAAAATCCTGCAATGTGGTACTTTTTGTCATTTTCAAATATAATTCAATTATTCTGTTGCATGCCCGACTGTATCAATATTACACGATACTCAAATACTATATCATACATTACGCCTCCTAACATACAAATATATTCTTTAAATTACTATTTTGTAAACATTAAACATAAATATGTATGCTTTTCAGAACTAAAAGATTATGTAATAGAATTAAAACAATATTTCCAGCAGTACAGAACAGGATGCATAGACGGTAATAAATTATATGCATCGAGTTATCGGTAAAAACACGGCAATAAATTGTATTAACTAAAAAGTTGTTTTTTTTAACTCCACATGGGCATTACAATGTTGTTAAATATTTATGGCGTTGCTAATATATGAAAGCTTTCATTGTGTACGAACTGTGTTATACCAATATTAAATTTGCCATCAGTATTCAAAACTCGTTACGCATTTGCCTCAATATGTTACACCAACTCTTTCATGACCCGAGTAGCGATTTGTTTAAATCAGCCAATGTAATGTTAGAATTAATTCATTCGGGACTACTCGCGGGAAAAGTTCACAACATTTGATTGATAACTGAGAAGGTCAAATGTTTGGTTAGACAGCTACGCCAAAAAAGCAACAACACTACACACAGTAAATACAAAACATCCTTAAAGCACGGTTATATTCACAAGATAAACATATGATTGCATTATCAATGGACAACATGTGTATTCACACATTCACATAAAGTACATAACACTGCCCATAACAATAGCTTTTAGATAATAATGAAGTTTTAAAAGATTCGACAATCCAAAATTATAATATTGAATCTGGATTATAAAGCAGACTTCAATTTAAGCATAATTATGTTGTATTCGTACAATGCCATGCACGCATTTAAGCGCAGTAGAAAACTTTTATTTTGTGTTTTAGTTTACTGTACTTAATTTATTTTCAAATTACGAAGTCGTTAAAATATTATTTAAAACTGCAAAGATGTCACATACAAAGCTATTATTATATTGCTAAATCGTACATGATAAAGTGGTCAGGATGTAATACGTTAGATTCAGACGAACAAGGAAGTCGAAGGACAGGTGGTGCGTGAACGGAATGTTCAGCACGGTTTCAGTACCCGACTAATAATTACAGCGTAAACAGATACCGGGATTTACTGAAACCCGTCTTATGTAACAACTGTTTATATCACTGGAACCTAATAAAACGTCAGATGTGTTTGTTTCTTTAATTCAATTTAACATAAAGTGGAATTATTGTATTTAACACATTTATGTAATATACCGGTATATGTCATAGCGTGATGACAATAAAGTAATTAAAATGCCGAACAGTATCTAATCTGCCCATTTTTTACAATACGTAAACGTTTCTAGAACCGATATTGATGTCACTCAGTATGATTCCACGCATTTGATATAAATTCCTCATTCAGTTTTCTTAATCCAATCAGGGACCAGCTCTTGGGTATAAATTTCCCCAAAACTCGAAATTCCATTTGGTTGTGTGAGTTCTTCTGTTGCCGGCCTTAGCTACGCCCGTTGGCGCAATTCGGGTTGAGGGACAAATAAACACAAGTCGTCGATTGTAGAAATATTGTTATTCAATATATTTGTACGCTACAGGCTTTTTAACTTCTTATTTAATAGGCCTTTGATATGTGTAAAGTAGCATTAAACAAAAGATGCACTTAAACTGGTCTACTTCTTGATTGAATTTAATTAAACGAGATAAACGGTTGCATTTTATAGATTACGTCGAATTAATGTAATTTGTTTGAAACGAAATGGTTAGCCTTGATAAGTCCTACTTTTATGACAAAAAATGCCATGCAAAACGCAATACAAATATAGTGATTTATTCACATATTCATTGTAAACTATATACAGAACCAATTATATAAACTGGTCTTCAACGACATTATTTAGGCATAATCAATCACATGCCCTAACTTAATAGTTCGCCCGTACGTAACTAGGAATATAATAGTCGCCACACACTAATTAATTTTTATTTGGAATTCAACATGTGTTCCTTGAAAATGTATCATTATGAAAATTTTTAAAAAACGTCATATTATTGTGTACAAACTCAACAATACGAATAATATTTGCAGTGTATTTCTAAGTATACACTGTAAGTATGATATAATATAACATTTAAAGGAATTACGTAAGAACGAACTTTAAATTTTGGCAAAAATTATTTTATGTTTGTGGTATATCATTACGTTTTTACAAAACGAATTACAACAATATGTTGTTGTAAGTATCAACTGGTATAACATTTAAAAGCAAATGCGTATAATTATGCGAAATAAAATTACGTTTTAGTGAAATAGTATGCACTGTTTATGCAATATAATTACGTTTTTACGACATAGAAATGGGTATTTACAAAGTAATACTTCGTGTGTGTGCATTGATTGCCCTGGCAAAGTAGGTGTGGTCACAAACACGAGTTCATTTACAATTATTTGAAAACCTGGTGCATAATGCAGTTGATACTTAAATACGTTAATTTAAATATAGTCAACGTTTGTTGAAATCAATGTAGTTGAATTTGTTATGCCATCATACTATTGCCGAAAATATATTTGTTGCAATAGATATTTTAAATGTGAAGTTTTTTTCAAATAGTATATTATTTTGCCACTGCCGTTATTTCTGTTTCAAGAAGACGCCTAACGCACAAACCAATTCTAAATGGAAGCAGATCGTTATTGTCCAATCCCCGCCTTATACACTTCCCTTAAGAATACATATATCAAGCCCGATAGCTAATTAAGTTGTACACACACGCGTTAATTTGCTTGCGATCACATACAGCTGTCTCATTTGGAAAGTAATTTAAAAATAAAATTAATTTTAAATTAAGCGCGTTCAAAGCAAAACCTGTTCTTAAGACTCTGTTTAAATATTATTTTAATATGATGTACGTTTATTAAGTTAGACAATAGTTGTCATTTTGTTATGCAGGAAGAATTTAATATTTCATAAATATAATATACTATATTATTTATTGTCACATGCTATACATTGTTTTCCGTGTAATAAACCCATTACGAATGTTTTATCTTACACCTATCGAGCATTTCCTTTGGCCAGATTCAGCACTGATCTACATACGTCATCAATGCAGTGCTCTTCCGTATGACGTTATCAACATTTCTGTAGTTGGCCTTTTGGTTGAAATTGTTATTCATTCGTGTTGTTGGATATTTGGTTGCATATGTTTTATAAATCAATGTGCTTACACATTTTCTTCGATATAGTAGGCTGAACGTGAATGTACCAATAGCTGTTGCCAGTCTATTACTAATTCAGAATTCTTAAGTATTTGTTATTGCCATAAAACGATTTAAAGCTGAAATTTACTGTAATTATAAATACATCCGTTTTGTACTTTATGCGGTGTTTCAAGTCTATGTTGTATATTGTTTAAATTTATATTCGATTAAGCAGACATCATTTACATGCAAATGCTAGTAGTTTCTTAAAAATGTAGATGTAGATCTATATAGTTCATTTACCTAGAAGTGATTAATTAAACGTAAACAATATTTGTTCATGTTCAGTTTGTTTTCCATTTAAAGCTTCATATGTATGTTAAAAAAAAAAGATCAACAACTTAAAATAAATAAAGAATATCGGTTTCATTAAAATATACCTATGCAATTTGTAAAAAAACAACACATCTTTAACACAGTCACAATTCAAAAACATTGAACCATTAAAAGTTTCCAATAAATACATACATAGAAAAATTGCCCCTATGATGACCATGCTTTTTTTCTTATCAGAGTGATTTGAAGGAATTTAGAAGAGTCACCCAAGAAATATTGTGTTATTTTTTCGAATATTGGCTCTATCATATAAAACAAACGCCATTAAAAGCAAATATAATCGAAACTGTCTACATAAAATTAAAGTTAATATGAACGATAAAGTAAATTAGACAGTAAACTCATATTAACTTGTGGATGTAGCTCCTTTTGAAACACACTAATATGAAAAGTTTCAATGTTTGAGGTGTATCCGTATAAAGTATCAGTATAAGGAATGTCAAAGTCAATACAGAGAGATGATCAAGAATAACCCGGAATTAAGTCAACCAGTGTAATGCGCATACGGCGCACAGTCCGTACGTCAGTTACTTCGACGTCAGATAACACACTCCGAGTTATTCGCCGCCGCACTCGATACAACGTCGGTGCCTATTTATACAATGACGAGTCGTTATGTTGGACAATTGCAGATGTCGCTCTCCAAAATTGTGTAAGCGTCTAAAACCGGCGACCCTTTAACTGCCGTTTAATTGTGGTGCAAATCGAGAAATCGTGAGTTTGATTTAATTTAAGAATCACTATTATCTACTTGAAACTTATTACTCAAACATACCGTTAACATATGAGAATATTAAGTGATCATTCTGTAGATTTTCCCATAGCTGATATCAAACATTTCGGCTAGGCCGCGCACGGTAGCCCGTCTGTCTTTTTCTTGCGTCTCAGCGAAAGAAGACGTCAGCTTCGTACGCATTTTCCTACTCCAACCACTATCCGCATTATTTTCAAGGCATGTCTGCTCGCCTGAAAACGTCTGTGACACTAAAAAATTGTCTTCTGTTTCAACAGCGAAAATTACATATTTTATTTAACCAATAAAATTCTACAATACAATGAAAAGCGTATAATAAGAACAAAATATTAAATATGTGTATTATCAGAATCCATATCATTAAAAACGTCATCGTTTGTATCCAACATCATCTGGTATAAGGCCTTTGTAGATAACTGACTTGTGGTGTATTAGAAATTATACAATCTGAAACAGTTTATACTATCACAATAAATTGTTTAACTTGCATTTAAAAGCAATATTGTTATTCCGCAAAGGTATGCAGGTATATTAAAAAGATGCATTGTCTATAAAAGCGATATTAATTAGTATTGACTTATGCAGTGCTTATAATACAATTTCAACAATAAAGACGCGATATCAATAAAAATGAACTTAGTACAAATTCTATATATACATGATAATTTAGGTTTGTACTGTTTTGCAGCGCTTATCGTGTAACTTTAGGTTTTTCTTTCAGCTTTTATTTTTGTAACTTAATTGGATTTCTAAATTCATATTTGAATGAATAATAAATATGAGCATGATGTTGATCATAAGGCGGAGGAGGATTGATCTTTAAGGCCAAACAGATGTCCTTTTTATCAGTATTCGGCAATAAAACGGACATAGAAAACCTTCTTATCAGTAATCTGTAATAATCCAGCGCAGTTGCCGTAGTAGCCAATACCACGTTTGGTCATAAACTTTCGGGGCTAAACATTTAAATCGGTCGTTATACAAAGATAGACAACATTTAATTGAAATTGCAATATTTCCCACAGTAACGTTATTATTCGTTAAGTAATAACAGTTAATTTTCGTGCATTAATATAAACAAATATCAAATAATTTTCTTGTTAGTATACATATCATTAGAAAACGTCCTCGTATATATCAAACATTATCGAGTATACAGATAGTGTAGATAACTGACTAGTCGTTTTTATCAAATATTACAATCTTAGAAAGTCTATTCTGTCCGAATTGACCAGTAGATACGTGTACATCAAGGAACGAGTTGATCAATTTTGGGTTTATATTTCATACTTCAACCAATCTATTAAATAAAAATCCTTGGACAAACAAAGCAATATTATTATTCCGCAAAGAAAAGAATGAATTAAATTGTCTATAAAAGCGATGAACTAATACATGTTAGAAATACTGACATTTTTATTTAAAAATATTGACTGTTACACATCATTAGTGCTTATACTAATACCTCATGAATACAAACATGATAAATATGATGAATATAAGGAATATGATGATGATGATGATGATGATGATGATGATGATGATGATGATGATGATGATGATGATAATGTTAATAATGATAATGATGATGATGGTGATGACGCTGATGATGATCATCGCGGTGGTGGTGATGATGATGATGATGATGATGATGATGAGGAGGAGGAGGAGGACGACGACGATGATGTGACGGGGTGTGTGATGGTGATGATGATGAAGAAACCGATACCAATTTTGGTAAGAAACTTTAGATCGTGAAAAATAAAATATTTGTATATACTTCGAAGTCAATTTTCAGGAATAAATGTAAACACAATATAAAATATGTAATATTGCTATTATTATTATTATTAGTAGTAGTAGTAGTTGTAGTAGTGGTAGTGGTGGTAGTAGAAGTAGTAGCAGTAGCAGCGCAGTAGCAGCCGCTGCCGCCACCGTCATCGTCCTCATCGTCGTCGTCGTCGTTGTCGTAGTAGTAGTAGTAGTAGTAGTAGTAGTAGTAGTAGTAGTAGTAGTAGTAGTAGTAGTAGTAGTAGTAGTAATAGTAGTAGACTTGTACATATAGCAAAGACGCGATGTCTATAAAAATCAACTTAACAAATATTCTTAATACAATGAGATTTGGGTTTTATATTTAACAGCGCTCATAATGTAACTTGTGGATGTATTTACTTTTATTGTTGTAGTTTAATAGAATTTTGAAATTTATCAGAGAATGAAAAAAAGCATATAAGAAGATGGTCATGTTGATGCTGTTTTCGTTGACAATGATGATGATGATGATGATGATGATGATGATGATGATTTTAGAGTAATCACTTCGTGCGTTCTTAACAATACCCGATTGTTAAGCAGGCATTCAAACTATAAATGTTTGTATTCTTTATTGTGTTATACAGAGAAACAAGTTTAATAATTAGCACATTATTTACGCTTTCATAAATATTAATAAACAATGATGACAAATTCCAACAGTAACACTACAAAATCAACACTACAATACAGTTATTAACACTTATGAAAAACTGCTCTTGTAGAGCGTAATCATAAACACGGAGATACACCAACATTTTCGTGAACAAACGAATTTGCCACTCATGTCACATGAATCAAATAGAAACATAATAAATGTTTTTTTACTAGTTTGCCGAATGTTCAGTAAAGGGAGTCGCTATTACAATCGACATTCGGTTCTACTTTGAATAATCTCTCAAAATTTCGCCGAGAAGTTAAGAATCGATATTTAATTTACATTTGTACATGTACATGTTTACACTTGTACAGTTTCCGAGATGTTATTTGCATTTATAATAATAATTATCTGATTAATTTGTAAATGTTATAACATAACTGCATGTATGTGATGCACAACTCTTTTGTATTACAATGATTGGCAACTGTGTTTAATCGCTACGTCAATAGTATTGATATGCTAGAATATTGATGTGCTACAACATCGTATAATGTTTGAGCAATACATTTTGAAATTGGACTTAGCAGTGCTTGCATGAGATTGTTTATAGATATTTGAAGAAATATGTTATGAAGATATAAAATAAAATATACTATAAATACTTTTATTGAAACAACTAATAAAACAGTCATCAGGAGACCTAGGGGCGGGTCTCAATTCAATAAGGGTAGCTACCGTTAGCCAATCAACATCCGAGCGGTCTGCTCTCATCCGTTTCAGACATTTCATGGGACAGGCTCGCTTGCGCCATTGCCCAATGGTAGAGTTTTGTTCAGGTATGGGCCGGGCTTCAACCGAGGTGCGGACAACAGGACCAATAAAATAATCCCGGGGCGGGTTTAAGCCAATAAACGAGTTGTGACAGAATCCACCAATCGGGGTGTGTGATTTATTGCAAGCGCTAATTAATTAGGTGATTAACATATTTAATTGAACACGAGTATTTTGTGTATGAGATGGTTGCTCGTACTCAACACGTATGGAGGCCACCACTTCATACATTTTACTTAAATATTTTGATAGAATAACACTAATATAAAAAAGAGCCCAATTTATTAAGAATCTTAGATAATTTTCTCAATAAAATATTTGTTTATTTTATTTAAAGTGGCATTTAAAATTCCCAAATTAATATCAATATGATCATGATTCTCATCATCATAATTATTATCGTCATTATCAGTACCATTACTAATATGTCAGTAGATGACGGGATTGTTGCATGGGAGTAGTAGTGGCATCTTTGTTGAATCCTCCTCCTCCTCCTCCTCCTCCTCCTCATCATCATCATCATTATTATCATCGCCATTATGAAGTTCTGGATTTTTTTAGTATATGTTTCATCATCGTCATCGTCATCATCATCATCATCATCATCATCGTCATCATCATCATCATCATCATCATCATCATCATCATCATCATCATCATCATCACAATAACCAAGTTCGGTATCAGTATTTGTATAAGTATTTAAATCATCATCATCATCAACTTCATAATCATAATCATCACACTCATCATCATCATCATCATCATCATCACCATCACCATCATCATCATCATCATCATCATCGGCGTCATCATCGTCACCATCATCATCATCATCATCATCATCATCATCATCATCACAATAACAAAGTTCTGTATCCGTATCTCTAGCAGTATTAATTCATCATCATCATCATCAACATCATAATCATAATCATCATCAAAGACACCGTCGTCATCATCATCATCATCATCGTCGTGGTCGTCGTTGTGGTCGTCATCGGGGTCGTCATCATCATCATCATCATCATCATCAACATCATCATCATCTCCATAATCATCATCATCATCGTCGTCGTCATGGTGGTCGTCATCAGCATCATCATCATCGTCGTCGTCATCATCGTCATCATCATCAGCAGTAGCAGCAGCTGTATTAACACTTAATATTATATCTAGCTGAAATAAAATGTACAGTATCGGTCAAGCGCAGTTGTCTGCGCTCGACCGCGGTATCACAGGTTCTACTCTATTTATCAATCGTTTAAACAATGGAATTTTAATAATTTAGACGCTGAATAGCATACTTCAATCAGCAATACATTACGTAGATAGCAAATGAGGAAATACACATCTCCTTACAAAATAAAATAATACCATTTTAAAAGGGGGAACATTTTCCCATTTTCGAAAGTGGGAAAGATTTTCCCACTTTTAGAAGTGAGAATAAAATCCAGTGGGAAAATTCAAAATTTAAAAATTAAGAGAACGCTTATACAAATTCTCAGATATATTAATTAATACAATGCTTTAGCTAGCCATATATATTTCTTCTAGTTATTAAATACAATAACATTTTTTACCCACTGGATTGTTTTCCCATTTAAAAAGTGGGATTTTTTTTCTAATCATAATTATCAAATGATAATCAGTGCTAACAGTTGAACAACGCTTAATATGCGTATATATGCATAACAAATATTTAAAAAAAATCACAAAATGTTGGAAAAAATCGCATGGGAAAAAATACAAATCACAATGGGAAAATGAAAATCCAGTGGGAAAATTAAAAAATCCCATGGGAAAGCCAAGTTTGCACATAAATTTCATAATGAAAGAAATGCCATTTTTATGTGAAAATCATAAATTATTGATCACAATTAAACACTTTAACGCATACTTTATGTAAAATAGTAATGTCTGAAAGAAAAAGGGTGCTTGAGTTTGCTAAATGTCTGGGCTAATTGTGAGGTTCCGCATGCCTTTAAACCGGTTTGAACCCTAAATGCTTTGAAATTACCGTTCTAAGATGTCGACCCCAGTTTCAATCATGTTTATGTTTTGGGTTGTGCGTATTGCACTGTGTTGAATAGGCAATAAATGACATGTCTTAAAAAAAAAAGCCAGTGGATATTAATAAGGGTTTCTCTCCTGGTGATGTCTCTGGAGTTTCATTATTCTTATATTTAACTCTGATTTCAACATCATGTTCCTTTCACCCATTTTCCAATATTGAATAATCAAATAAGTTGTACTAGTTCTCACAGTGCACATTAAAATAGAGCAAACGTCTTAAAAGGGAACAACTATCCATTGATTAAAATGTAATTTACAGATTTTGTGTTTAGAAAGGGAATTAACACTTACGTGAAAGTATAGGTAATTCGATATTACCTTAACGATTACTATGCAGCTGTTTTTATTTGATTTCATCGTGCATCAGAAAGTTCCTATTGTTCTGGTTAACATTAACCGTTGAGTAATACTATTGTTATTATGATTAATAATTAATTAGTATTACTAAATAATAGCGATGCTATGAGTATTACGATAATATCTGTCTGGGCAAAGATTAAGGTTCGGGAGCTCGTACAACGGTTCAAACCCAGTATATGCATTGACTGTTCTAATGTTCTTAACAGTGATGGTGATGGTAATGTTTAATTTAACTTATGTTTATAGTTTGGTTTAAACTGTTATGTTATTATCTGATGCAGCTGTTAAAAACATAGTTTGACGGCCGATATCCATACGTGGAATATTGTATCGAATTTAGAATTAAGAAAATAAAGTCACAATATGTAAACATGTGTTCAACGATACAAAGATACTATACAATACAGATGAGTCATTATCACCCGTTATGACTGCTAAGGTGATCCAAATATGTTGGTATAACCATTATCATCATGTTTTCATCACCAGGAATAGTCTAACTATTTATAACATTATACATAGTAATGAAAACCTAAATACAACCAAGCTGTATCTATTATCTGAATAAAATAGTTGTTTGAAAGGGCTTTTGCAGTTAACCTTAAACAATAAAAACGTATTTAGGGAGCTAATTAATGTACTGCATTTTTGTCTTATTTAGGTTACGCGTCTTGTGATCCTTTGTTTCAAAAGCAATCTCAGCACTTCGCTATAGAAGGACACAGGTAGTGTAATACAAAGGATAATTAACATGCAATTCAAATGCAAATCTTAAAAACATTGGTACACATTTGATATCGCTGCGTAAATAACACTATCTTCACGATCGATGGTATACCACCTCATATTTGAAGGTTTACTGCTTTGATTTATTATTCAAAATCATTTTGGAGTTAAGTCGTGCATTGTACGGTATCAGGTACTTGATTTATTAGTGTTTACTTTATTTTTGGTAAATACGATAAATAACATTGTTACTGCTTTCAACTTGTGAGAGTTTACTACTCAGATACTCTTATATTTATCAGCAAATCTGTTGAATCACCATTATCATTAACAAAAAGTTGTTAAAGTTGTACTTAATCATCTAAGAAATCTAATCTGCAAGCACATTTACCAACAAGAGTTGTCAGAGGACAGCCCGCTCGACTATTGGAAGTATTTCAGTTAGTACATATTTTGGAAAGCGGAAGGGGGCATACATTTGTTTAAATACAAAACTGAGTTATGGCAATTATTTCATCGAATTATTCCAAGTTTCAAGTGAAAACCATATGACCTGTGTAGTTTTGAAGTTATACGAGTTTTGCATATAAACTTTAACCAGAAAATCTTTGTGACAACGGGGCATAACTGTCAAAATGCAAAACAGAGTTATAAGGACGTTGCCATTGACACTGAAGTTAATGGCAAAGGTATATTCCTAGTTTCCAGTGAATAACTTGTGTATAGTTCTGAGTTACAAAACTTGTAGATATACACTTTAATTAGACAATCTATGTGAAAAAGGGGCATATTTCTATCAAAATACATACAAACTCTAGTTTTATTTTCAGTACAAAAAGTATTACATTCAGGCCTATACTAGTAACATGTATATAGCAATATAAGGATGTTACCAATAATGTTTCCACCAGGTCCAATGGCTATCATTCCCCAATTGAGAGCGTCACAAATCAATATACCCCGTAGCAGGGCTCTAGATAAACACATTTCAACAGTAAATCATGTTTCATTTTTGTTTTACCTGCACCTCATTGAAAGCCATTAGTGAGATATGATTTTATTTGGACGGATGTATATTAACTGCCGTAAGAGGAGTTCTTTTTATGTTTTTGTTTTATTTGAATAGGTGACAACAGCGGTTTCAACACAATGTCATAAACTGCAACGTAAACATAAAATTAATGTCGGTGATGTGAAACCCAAACCATTAATGCCTTGTTGCTGGTCGAAAGAAAATTGTTTGCGTGTTTTTAAATAGCTGAACAACGGTTTCAACACAAATTCACAAACTGCGTCGTAAACATAAATTTATACCGGGCTACTCGAAACCCAAACCATGCACACTCATATTTTATAACCTTGGGCTAAATAAATTCATGTACGTATGCTGTGTTGCTGGTTGGAATAAAATTGTCTTACATATTTTTACTCGTTTCATGTTAACAAAAACGATGATATAGAGAAACAATAACGAGCCATTTTATTCATCATATACTGCAGTTTACATGTGTGTGTATGTTTTTTGTTACACGAACTAAATTGATCTATCTTCCGGATTTGCCCAACTTATTTTATCATAACTGATATTTCCGTTGCGTAACAAGAGTAAATAGTAAATTAGTCTGTTTACATTGCTAAATAATTAGGGCACATTCGACATGGACACTTATATATACGGAGTTGTTTAAGATGAGGAACATTTAACGTTCAACTTAAACAAGCGTTTATTACCAATTAGTGGGCTTCCAAAATCAATACACCAGGACTCAAGATAACAATTGTACACTAAAATCATGGTAGTTTATTCTTTATTTTACCGGTACTTCTGGGCTGTATCATTTCGTTTGTTGAAGTTTCAATGCACATAGTTTAAGTGAGGTAAGATCAGATTTGTATGTTGTTTTTTTTTCTGTTATTTCAATAGTTAGCAGCTGTGCATAAAAGTTAATAATTTATAAAAAAAAACCCACATCGTTTGAGTAAAATATATAATTGTGTGGATTTTGAAAATTGCATGTGATTTTTTTGCATTCAAGTACATGTCTGGTTTAGTACAGTGTCGGTGGCAGTTGATAATGATACGTTTACATTTGTGGATGGATGGACACAATTGGAAACGAAATGATATTTTACCTAAACAAAAAAATGCAATTGCGTATCCCCTCACTATTTATGAGATTATATGCATGACACGAAACTTTACTGATATTTTATCAAACAAATACAAAATTTTTAATAAAAAGTGTTAACACGCAATATATTTTTTCCCCTATTATTTCCGTACAGATTCAATTGTAATAAAATCACGAATAGAATATAACTTTATTATACCTGAATATACAGTTGTTTTCTATTACAAGATAAAAATAATTAATATGAATAATACTTTCATAAGTAACGCTGTTAACAGGCTTATTAGAATATCAGACGTATGGCATGTTTGCTCGGAGTATATCTTTTACTTTGTCATACCTATGTAAATGTGTAACCCTTGGCCTACTAAAAACTCAATAAAATGAGAAAAACAAAAATTATAATACCATATAAATATGAAAATGCAATAACATCAGCAATAGTGACACTTTTGTCCAGAATGGAAAACTTATTGCACTGTTTAAAGGGGCGTATCGGCGGTAGGTCGACAATAATATTTGCAAAAATGAAGCTCATTTACAGAGTATTAATATTGAAGATTTGTTTTATTTTGATAAACATTTTGGCAAACATGTATTATTTTATTATATAAACAATGATCACCAATGACACTTTCGCGGCGCGGGAAAATTAGTAGCAGTTGTAAATTGGATATGAATGAAGTGTATATGAGGCACCGTTACACGCATGCGCACCATAGATACACTTAGCATAGTGTGGAGGTTTTCATTGAAGAGCGCAAATGTGTAGGGGAGAGTTTTTATCCTACTGAAACCCTGTCTCCCCAAATTATTTGTGGTGTTTGTATTTACTGTTTTTCTTTACGATTCCGTCAATATATTGATGATAATATCATTTTACTTTCACACATTGGCGAATCAAATCAGTAGCACTATTTGCCCAAACTGAACACTAAAAATATAACATTTAATACTTTAGATATATGATGAAAATGCTAATTATTTATGATTATGAATAAATAAATAAATACATAAATAAAAATAAATAAATAAATAAATAAATAAATAAATAAATAAATAAATAAAATAAAAAATAATAAATAAATAAATAAATAAATAAATAAATAAATAAATAAATAAATAAATAAATAAATATATATATATATATATATATATATATATATATATATATATATATATATATTTATTTATTTTATGTATCAGGTACCTTTGTATCGTACAATATGTTAGAGTACTATTTAAATTAAGCAAAATATCACTGTGGGTATTGCAGCATAACAATGAAATAATATAAACTTTCAATGTCTAGGAACAAACAATATTTGTTAAAAAATTAAGTAATACTCACACAGGGAGATGTTCAGATATACACATTGCTCCATATTTTGAAATAGTAATATAACCTTCAATGATTTATTGTTTTTTTAGCCACCGTTTGCACAAAAACTTATTTTTCAACAAAAAATTAGCGGATAACGTAATTGAAATCATAACATCATAATGATAATTTAAAAACAAATTGTGGTTTTAATATGTCAATGAAATGCGAAGGAACATTGAACGGAATGAAACATATTTGCACATGATCACACGGAGAACAGATATTACTGATGTTTAATTACTTTTTTTTTATTATTTTACCCGACTGATTTCATTACATTATAAACGGGGTTATGATAACTGTTCATATTATCGCGAACACAGTCGTATTATTATTTAAAATATATTATATCAATTTAAATATTTCACACATTTGCAGTAGTAAATTACATTTCGATCAACATTGTTAGTTCATATTAACATATAGTGAACAGTTAAATATATAGTTTTACACCACAATAACGGCCATTTCCTGTATTGCATTACGATGATCTGGCAATTCAATTATATATATGATGATATATGTCCCGCAATCATGTTAATACTAAGACATGTACTGTAGCTGAAACTCGTTTTTATTTCATTACATCGTGCCTCAGAAAGTTGCTCTTCTGTTGCTCTGGTTAAAACAACAATTGAGTAATACTAACACTGTATTAGTATTACTATTTTAGTGATGTTACGAGGGTAGTCGTTATTGACATGTACATGCATTGCGATTATTTCTGGGCCAGGTTTGAGGTTCGGGCGTTCGTAAAACAGTCCACAACCCCAGTGATGCGCATTTACTGTTCAAAGTATGTGAACCTTTAATATTGGTTGAATGCTCTTCACAGTAATGGTGATTATCAGTTCCACTCATGTTTATAATTTGGTTGAAAGTGTAATTTTATTATGTCATGTAGCTATTCCAAAACATGTTGACTGCATATATCGTTACGTGGATTATTGTATCAAATATAACAATATGAACATACAAATTTAAACATTTGTACAAGGATGCAATGGCTATATACAATACAGATGACCCATTATGACCCATTATGACTGCTAAGTAGTTCCAAGCACATTGGTATAACCATTATTCCCACAATTTTTATTTATTTATGATTTATCATGATCAACATCTTTTCAATAGTATAACTTCTTAACACCATTATTATACGTGGTAATGCTAACCTTTATGAAATCAATCTTCATTTATTATCTGATTAAAAATAAGTTGTTTGAAAACCATTTTGAAATTAGATTTTAAACAATTATAAAGCTTCTAATCGAGCTAAAAAATTCGTTAAAATAAAAAATTGTCAAAATAAACTGGTCTACTTTCATATGCATTCATATCAGCACTTCGCTATTGAAGGACACATGAAGTGTCATACAAAGGATTGTTAACATACAAGTCGAATGCAAATCATAAAAACTTAGGTACACATCTGCAAGTAAAATACCTGTGTAAATAACATATGCCAGATCGACGATCAACCAGCTCATATTTAAAGGCTAACAGCTTGATTTATTATTCATTTTCATTTTGGAGTTAGGTCGTGTATTGTACGGTGTAATGTTGTGATGTATTAGTGTTTGCTTTATTTTTGGTAAATACGATAAATTAATTTGTTTCTGTTTTCAAGTTGTTAGATTTTAATACACATATATATGACTGCAACATTTACCAGTAATTTCATAATCGATATGAACGCATATTTAATAATACCCACCCAAAGTGCGAACGTCAAATGTGAGGGGGTTGACGGATCTAAAAAATATCATTTTAGCGTCTTTTGAATGTTCTCCTTTTTTACATTATAAACTCAATTTTCATTTTAATTTAAGTACAAAAGCATAACATCCATGTTCATACTAGTTACATTTAAAATAATGTTTACTTCATAATATGATTAATAACAAGAACATATAATTGTCTTAGAAAATGCTATATTTAAACATATTCATTGTGGAATATTTAAAGAGTGTTTGCTACTAATTATTGTGATATAAACAAAGCGAAACGCCAGCTGCATCAGCACGATATAACTTTTATACTGTATTTGCAGTGGACTATATAGGCTTACATCGATTGTACTATAATCCGACAGCGACATCTGAGACAGCCAGATCAGCACTGTCCATTTCATAGGGGTATCAATGTAAATGCTATTTTTACTGTCAGATTAATTTGCCATTCATTTTAAGTATAGTAATCATATAAACATAACAGATGACTAAAAGCAAAAGAGCGGTATGCGCTGCAGATTTAGACGACGGCGAACCGGGTTCAAATCTGGTCTGAAACATATTAGTAAAACTTGATTTTTAATTGCAATTTATGAAGTGATATTTGTTTCTAAATGTATTCTGGGTTTGTATTTCTGTTGTTTTCTTTTTTTTTAATTGATCAGTTACATGACAATAATAACAATGACAAAATCAAAAACAAGCACGCCATTCACTTACTGCGACGGTCTCAGCGTCATCAGCATCTACTTTACTGCCTGTGTCTTTCTCAGACTCATGAAATATACTAGTATATTATACCTTAATAAATTTGAAAAAAACGTTTCATCAGCAGGACTCGAACTCATGACTTTTGGTTAAAAATAACGCGCCGCGCTTTTACCACCTGAGCCATTAATTCGTATCGATAGTATGGTATATATACGAATACAAATATTAACTGTACCAGTGCAGTGAGTTATGAACTCATTGCAGTTACTGCCTGTTTATATGATTGACCTATTTACGGGAGAAACCATTAATCTAGAACATGGTCACGTCTCAATGCGCACTGTTTATCTATAGGTTACAGTACCTAACTATCATATTCATCGTAACGGATTTGTAATATACTCCTGCATAATGGCCTGTGTCAGGATAATGCGTCCGAGCTATACAAGCATCAACACTACACACATAGAATAAGCATAACCATTGTAATATTCTGACGTTTACAGCGTTCAAGACAGTATATTTGAAGAACGATGTACGTATAACGTAAATGTATAGAAATAATAACATCTATTGGAAGTTTTTAAACGTTCTAATTCTTAATTCTTAATTGTTAACTAAACTTTAGGGGTTTATTTATCACCTATTACTTATTTACTTCTAGTATATTTATGTTCAAGTTAGAAAAATAAGGGAGTCAGTAATATGAGGTATTATATGGCTATATACGGATGCTATAAATAACGGGGTTTATTTATCACCTATTACTTATTTACTTCTAGTATATTTATGTTCAAGTTAGAAATGTTAGAAAAATTAGGGAGTCAGTAATATGAGGTATTATATGGCTATATACGGATGCTATAAATAACGGGGTTTATTTATCACCTATTACTTATTTACTTCTAGTATATTTATGTTCAAGTTAGAAATGTTAGAAAAATAAGGGAGTCAGTAATATGAGGTATTATATGGCTATATACGGATGCTATAAATAACGGGGTTTATTTATCACCTATTACTTATTTACTTCTAGTATATTTATGTTCAAGTTAGAAATGTTAGAAAAATAAGGGAGTCAGTAATATGAGGTATTATCTGGCTATATACGGATGCTATAAATAACGGGGTTTATTTATCACCTATTACTTATTTACTTCTAGTATATTTATGTTCAAGTTAGAAATGTTAGAAAAATAAGGGAGTCAGTAATATGAGGTATTATATTGCTATATACGGATGCTATAAATAACGATCCTACGAGCTGCGATCGTTATCATTCCCCAATGAAGTGCTCCAAATAAATACAGCTGGGCTCTAGATAAACGAATTTCAAACTTAAATCAATACAGTTTCAATTTTTGTTTTACCTGCACTTCTTTGGGAGTTATTAGTGAGATGCGACTTGATTGGATGGATGTACATTAACTGCGGTAAGAGCAGTTCTTTTATGTTTCTGTTTCCGTTATGCCTACTATAAAACAATATACAAAAAAGAAACACTCGGCACATTTGAAATGCAGGTGTGCACAATTTTATTGATAACGAATGGACAGAACAAATATTACATATTAAATAAATTTGAGAACGAATAAATAGTCTTAACACATAGTAAAAATAAATTAAAATTAAAAATATAATAAGTTGCATTTCCCCAACGCATTAGATTGTTATGAACATACAACAATAATCATCGCTCCTTCCGAAAGGAATGCTGTCCAAAAAACTCGATACCTTCTAAATTATATTACCGTTACAAAAAGCATGTATAATAATATGGTGAATGAGATGGATCAGTAACATTTAGTCGTATTATTTAAAATTACAAATAACCATAATTAGCCTGAAGATGAAGTTTCAAACTGCTGATTTTAAGAATAAATACGACAAAAGTAACTTTTTTTACGTATTTCGATTCACAGTATTTGTTAAAGACAATTCGTATACTCACATATTAAAATTACCGGGTATGTAACGACAGGGAAATCATATAACACAAAAATAGCTATTAAATGGAGTTACAAACAATTATTTTGGCACACAAGATAGGAGGTAAAATATTTTAGAAAAACGTACGTATGATTTTGTAGAATATATATAATAATTTAAGTATACAAAATCCAAACACCGTAAATTCATCTTTAAAAGATGTTCAAAGAAGTATATGTATGCTATATTGAACGAGTTCACTTTAATGTCGCATATTTAATTTCCAGTCAATTATACATTATTTGTTTCATAATAAATTATGTTAGTTCAGATTTAAAACGCCATAACTTTATTTGGTTGATTGACGCAGAAAAGTATCGTATTCAAACCACTGCAGTTTTCATTTCTGTATAGGTTATTTGTCTGAATTTTAAATACACCCCTGTTGAAAATATTATTATAACTCATATTTCCGTTGTGTAGTCCGTGCAAAATTATTATATGTGTTTACTTACATTTCTATATAATAAGGGCATCTTTGACATTGACACTCTGTATACATAGTTATTTCAGACGCGGAACGACTTGTGCACGCGTTTATTACCCACTTGAGAGCTTCCAAAATCAATTTATCAGGACTCAAGATAACAATTGTTCACCTAAAATCATGGTCGTTTATTTTTATTTTACCTTTGCTTCTTTCCGGGCTGTAACATTTCGTTTGTTGACGTTTCAATCCACATAGTTTAAGTGAGGCTATATCAGTTTTGTATGTTTGTTTTTTTATGTTTTCATTGTTGGCAGCTTTGCATAAAAGAAATAATTTATAATAAACATACCGTTTGAGTGAAACATAAATTGTGTGGATTTTGCAAATTGTGTGCGATTTTTTTCTTATTCGTTTAGCCATATTTTTTGTATTCAAGTACATGGCAGTTTCAGAGCAGTGCCTGTTGTAGTTGATGATAATTCGTTTACATTTGTGGGTGGATGGAAACTTATATTGTATGACTTACCATTAATAATTACATATTGAAGAAATTATGGTTAAGCTCATACATAAAGATTACCAATATATCCATTAGTTATGAAGTTTATGCATAGCATGGAATGTTTTCTGATATTTAACCAAAACATTCCAGAAAGGTAGGGCTTTTAGGAACAAACAAATACATGTAATGCAATGTTTACCAATAGTGACAACAAGCAAAATATTATTTCCATTTCTTTCAAGTACATATTGAATTTCACGAAAATACTCACGACTCACTTTTAATCTGGATTTCATTAACATGATAACAATGAAAAATATTTAAAAATAACGTTGTTAGCAGGCTAGTCAGACTGTATCCGACGTACTGCATGTTTCCTCGGCATATGTGTTTTTACCTTGTCGTAACTAGATAACCGTAGGCCTACTTAAAATCTCAATAAAATGCTAAGAAAACTCGATATAAAACAATGCAAATTCGAAACTGCAATTGCATTACCAAAAGTGACAAGTGTCCAGAATGGAGAACTTATTGCATTGCGTCTGTCAATATATTGATGATAATTGAACTCAGACTTCAACATAATTTCACGTTCACACCTTTTCTAATAGTCTGGCAGAACCTGCAGTGGACCGTGCAATCACATATCACACACTTTGGGTTCTTCTTGTTGTCAGGAAGATGATGCCTTGTCATCCTTGAGCAACTCTCGCACTTCAAGATGGTGTCCAATATGGCCGCCAAAAGTCATGGTTGGTCTAAAATTTGGTTTTGTTATACATTTGATCAATGATTTTCTTGTTGAAAATGATTACTTGTTATAATTGTCTCAATATAATAAATCCAAATCAAACAAACAAATCAATTCAAGGTAAACACATGGTATCACTTTTATAATTTTAGCTATTTGTTTTTAAATATATGTACGCCGACAATTTCACACAAAAAATACATTGATATAAAAACAAGTCATTATTTTATCTCTTGGAAACAATTTTGGCAAATTAAATAATAACGCATTTCACATATTTATGTTTAAGCTCATCTGAGCACTTCGTGCTCGGTGAGCTTCTGGTATAGGGGAACACCCGATTTATTGCCCCCTTTTCACGGGAAAAGCTGCATTTCATTTTTCTACTGATCTTGACCAAACTTGTACAGCGTGTGTATGACCAGACGATTTCACAATAATTAAAAAATGGCCCAGACAGGGGTACACACACTAGAGTTATTGCTCCTTGTTTTTGTGAGAAAAAAATGAAAATGGACAATGTTCATTTTTTGTTAGCTCACCTGAGACGTCGTGCTCGGTCAACTTTTGGTATAGGAATATTGTCCTGCATCATCCGTATTGCGTCAACAATTGTGCGCCTGGATGCGATAGAGACTTCACTTTTCATTCAATCTTTGTCAAACTTGCAGATTGTGTATGACCATCAATCTCGTTCGATAATGGGCCAGATCGGACCAAGAAGACTAGAGTCATTACCCCTTTGTCATAAGAAAAACTGCAAAAAGGACATTGTGCAACATACAAACGTCATTTTTTATCTAAACTTGACCAAATTTGCACAGCTTGTTTATGACCAGAGGATTTCAAAAAATGAACGCAAATACTTCTAGATGATCTGTTTGGTTGACTAGTCCTTTTCGATGATAAACGTAACACTGACAGGTGTCTTTATTGCTGTCACTTGCGACTGTTTTATTTATTGTATAAAAATAAGGAACACAACACCGTAAATGGACATCAGCTGGATCTTAAAACCTCATGAGATTGTAGGGATAGGATGAACCTCTGTGCTATGTTAGTGTGATTGCGCGTGGTAAATAAGCTTGAACCATGTTCCCTACAGTTTCAACTCATAAATACATATTTATTGCACCTATCAATTACCAGGAGATTTACAGAAGTAGACCGGACAGGCATATGTATAGCGCCTATCGATTGGCAGATTAACTACAGAAGAAGGCATGACACACATCTGTATTGTACATGTCGCCAGGTCATCAACAGTAAGATATCTGTCATTTGCGGGTCATTTTATTGCCGATGACATTCAGATGTCCTTATGTCAGAGCTGGTGTTTGTCATTACATGAACTTAGTTGAGAGTTTTGGACCATCATGGCCACCTTGTCAAATCTTGACCAAACTTGCACTGTTCGTGTACGACCATTAGGTCTCAGTCAATGTCTAATATGGGCAAGATCGGACCAGAAAGACCAGAGTTATTGAACGATTATTTTTTTTACAAAAGGACAATGTTCTTGATTGAGACTTCATATTTGACTTGGGTTGGCAATAAATAGTATTTCAGTAACCGGTTAATTTGTTCTGGTATTTTAGCAGTTAACCGGTGAGCAATACATATCATTTATAAGAGACATAACAACAGTGTTATTGTCATAAAGATACGCCCGTCAAAGAAGACTCTTTGATGTAAAGATTCAATGACAAAAGAGAACAATTAAACAATTAATTAGGTAGAGCCATGGTGTTTGTGAATCTAATTCATCTCCATAGCCTCTTTATATGTGGTCAATTGAGGCCTCAAAATGTAAACAAAGCGAAACTCCAGTTGCGACAGCAGGAGAAAATTCTTATTAGCAGCCCGAGGTCCTTTATTTATGGCAAGTGACCAATGCCAAAAACAATACACAGGACAACACAAAAACACATAACAAAATCAAAATACACATGAATAACATTGGGGTCACTGCCTTGGAACGGTAAATGCAAAGCATTGGGGGAACCTCACACTTGGCCCAGAATTATTCGCAAAACATGTAGGTGTAAATAAAAATTGACCTCATAGCATCGCATTTCAAATTAAAGAGCAAACAATAGAATATTATTAAATTGAATTTAACTATTCAATTCAATTCAATTTAATTTAACTATTCCATGCATACTGTTTATGTCAAGAATACAACATAATCAAGTTATAGTTCTTGTATGCTTCACTTCTCCATCTCATGATGGCGATTATTTCTTCAAACTTATTAAAAAATATTTGTATGCTTGGAAAAAATATTATGCTCTGGGAAATATTTGACATTTGACCTGTAATAGTGACCTTGGCCTTTAACCTATGGACCTTGTGCTTGGACGTGGCATACCACATCATGATGGTGATCATTTATGCCAGCTTACATTGTATATGAAAATCTCTCCATGGATAACAAAATTATGCTCTGGACAAACATTTGACCTTTACCATTGCCCTAGGAATGTGGTTCCTGCATGCTACACACCGTCTCATGCTTTCGCTCGTCACACAATGATAATAACCTGATATCAATTCTGGCAAGTTATTTAAAAATGCTTGACAATATTATGCTCAGGACAAATGATACGGATTTATTTCTCCTATTTGACCTTAAAAAGTGACCCTAACCTTGGATCTAGGGACCTGGTTCCTATATGTGACCCAACTTCTCACGATAGCACCTCAATGAAAGAAAATAACACGTTCTGAACATATATTTGACATTTGACATTGAATATGACCTGGACCTTGGACAAAATGTCATGGTTGTTGTGTATTACACAATGTCTCATAAAGCTTGTCACTTCTGGATTTAAAAAAAAATCCTTCTGTGATGGACAAAGATATGATCCAAACAATATAAAAATTAATTTCTTATATTTGACTTTTGACTTTGATCTTTGACATATGGTCCTGGTTTTGCAAGTGAGACATCGTCTCACAATGCTTATCACGTCTGCCAAGTCCCTCTATGCTGGACAAAGATATGCTCCATATAAAGTGTTAAGGATTGATTTTTAATATTTGACCGTTGACCTTGAATTATAACCTTAACCTTTGGCCTAGGAACCTAGGGACCTGGTACTTGCGCGCGGTATTCCGACTCTCCATGCTATTTACTTCTGCAAAGTTATTTGAACATTCAACCATGCTGGACAAAGATATGCTCCGGATAAAGTGTCAAGGATTGATTTCTTATATTTGACATTTAACCTTGAATTATGACCATAACCTCACACCTAGGGTTGTTGCGCGTGACAATCCGCCATACCATGCTAGTTACTTTTGCCACGGTATTTAAAAATACACCCACAAAGATATGCCCAGAAAAACTCGTAAGGATTGATTTCTTAGATTTGAATTTTGACCTTTAATTTTGACCTTGAACTTGGACCTAGTGACCTGATTTTTGTGCGCGACACTCCATCTAACCATGCTTGTCACTTCTACAAAGTAATTTAAAAATACATCCAATAGTGGTAAACGTTATGCTCCGAACAAGGCGTTAAGGGTTAATTTCTTATATTTGACATTTTGACATTGAATTGAGACCTTAACCTTAGATCTAGGGACGTGATTCATTCGCGCAACTCTCAATCTCACCATGTTTGTCAATTATGCAAAGTTATTTGAAAATCCATCTATTATTTTGTACATAAACCAACAGTAATATCACAAGGTAATATTGTTTTCATAGAACAGTGATATGTTTTTCAAAACAAAACAAAAATTGAACAACTATGCAACAATTACCTCAAAAGAGATGACGTACATCCACCGCATTTTACAATTGATATCCAGCTACAAGCATTTGCAGTTCCTTTTTGTATCCACAAAGCTTAACCTTTTGTATTTCATTTTTTCATTAAAAACGTGCTAACCAGAAACGCGATTTGTTTTCAAATGACTGGTCAGAACGTATCTGTAAATTCGAATTTTGTATCCAAACCTGTAATCGATTATCACTATTGGCATCCAAAATAATTTTAGACATCACCGATGCATGGTGTCTTTAATTCTGGGTTTTTCGGCACAACACAATCCTATGTAATAATACCGGTCCATTGAAAACTGATTTGTGTCGTCACTGCACATTTTTTTTACAGATTATGCCACACATTTATGCGAGATATAATCTGAATATCCATTAAAATCATACGTTAACGTTCGCCCGTATTTCGCCAAGGATATAACCAATTTAAACTTACGCACTGTAAACACTTCATATCGATCACGCCATCTTTAAAATTTACGGTAAGCCTTATTTGCCAAGAGTTAGAAGATTGTGCAGACACGATGTCAAGACTTAGGCATCTATGTCGCATCCTATGTCGCAAAATCGTAAACGACGCTACGTATTGGGAAGCTTCCTAACTCTTGTCATTTAAAGTGAATATTATTGTAATATACTGTAATGTATGCGTAACACTACAACAGAGTGATAGCTTTATACTTGTCAATTAACTTACATCCTGTCAGAGTAATAGTGTGTAAATATAGTGTTATAATACAGTGTATAACTCTTGTCATTTAAGTATACATATGGATAAAGTATTCATAGTGTCTAAGTATACTTACTCAATAAGTCAGTCTATTGACTCTTGTTATTTAACATACATATACGAAATGTATTCATATTGTGTAAGTATAGTACTCTCTAAAACAGTATCTAACCTCTTGTTATTTAGCATACCGTCGGTGATAGGGGTAAAGGTATGTTAGTATAGTACTCAATAATAGTCTCCCAAAGCTTGTCATTTAGCGTACATATGATTAATGCATTTATTGTATGTTAGTATAGTACTCAATAATAGTCTCCCAAATTGTGTCATTTAGCGTACATATGATTAATGAATTTATTGTATGCTAATATAGTACTCAATAAGACAGTCTCTTAACTCTTGTCATTTAGCATACATATGATTCATGCATTTATTGTATGTAAGTATAGTACTCTCTAAGACAGTCTCTTAACTCTTGTCATTTAGCGGACCGTCGGTGATAGGGGTAAAGGTATGTTAGTATAGTACTCAATAATAGTCTCCCAACTCTTGTCATTTAGCGTACATATGATTAATGTTTTTATTGCATGTTAGTATAGTACTCTCAGACAGGCTCTTAAATCTTGTCATTTAGTGTACCGTCGGTGATAGGGGTAAAGGTATGTTGTATAGAAATCAATAAGAGTCTCCTAACTCTTGTCATTTAGCATACATATGATTAATGTATTTATTGTATGTTAGTATAGTACTCTCTAAGACAGTCTCTTAACTCTTGTCATTTAGCGTACCTATGGTGATAGGGGTAAAGTTATGTTAGTATAGTACTCAATACGAGTCTCCTAACTCTTGTAATTTAGCATACATATGATTAATCTATTATTATAGGTTAGTACAGTACTCTCCATGACAGGTACTTAACTCTTGTCATTTCGCGTGCCTATGGTGATAGGGGTAAAGGTATGTTAGATAGTACTCAATAAGACAGTCTCTTAACTCTTGTCATTTATCATACATATGATTAATGTATTTATTGTATGTCAGTATAGTACTCTCTTAGGCAGTCTCGTAACTCTTGTCATTTAGCGTACCTATGGTGATTATGGTAACGGTATGTTAGTATAGTACTCAATAAACTTAAAACAGTCTCTTAACTCTTGGCAATAATGGAGTATTTTTTTTCACATTTTAAAAAAGTATTCCAGCACAATGAGTGATGTTAGGATTTAGCTTATACAATAAGCAAAAAATGTGTTTGTTTTGGTGTAATAACGTTATATCATCACTGGAAAGGGATTTGATGTACATATTTTCACTCCCGCAAGCGCGAGTTAAAATATTAATAGTCTCCCTTTCCAGTGATGATATAACGCGTTGCCACACCGAAAACAAACAAATATCCTCTATATAATACTCAATAAGACAGTCTCTTAACTCTTTTCATTTTGCGTACCTTTGATGAGAGTAGTAATATTATGTTGGTATAGTACTCAATAAGACAGTCTCTTAACTCTTGTCACTTAGCGTACCTTTAGTGAGAGGAGTAATATTATGTTGGAATAGTACTCAATAAGACAGCTGTTTACTCTTGTCAGTTAGCGTACCTTTGGTGAGAGTAGTAATATTGTGTTGGCACAGTACTCAATAAGACAGAGTCTTAACTCTTGTCATTTAGCGTACATAGGAAACATGTACAAATAGTACAGGTATGTTAGTATAATACTTAATAAGACAGTATCTGAACCTTTGTCATGTAGCGTACATGTGAAACATGTATTAATAGTATGTTAGTAAACTATTTCGACAGAACGCCGAACCTCGGCGTAATCTGTGTGCATGTCCAAAGTAGTCCCCAGGGGTCTGACGGTCGTAGGTAATTATTATAGATTTATGGGCATTCTTGAAGCTATGCTGTATGATTTACATTTTAATTGCAAGTGTACATGCTTAACTATATTTACACTACCCGTCCCTAATTAATAACATTTTTGAGACGACTGATTTGGATTGAAAACATATATATAATATTAAAGACATTCGCAAAAATTCGTCCAATTTTTTTCCAACGACACATTTTCTTTACAATTTGCATAAACATGTGTCAATGTATCCTTAAACTAAACAGTCTTTAAAAATTGGGGTCACCGGCCTTGTTCCAGAAATATTTGTGTTTAAATACTCTGCCTGTCTAAGCCCTTTTTTCTGTTTATGTGACTGGCAATGTTCAATTATAAAAAGCGTTCATATTCAAACAAGAAAGGGGATTTTTAAATGTCTCTTTGTTTTAATCTTTCGTTTTGGCAAAATACTAGTGCACTTTAATAATAAAACACGCTCTATCTATAGTTACCATTTAAAAAATGACTTTTAATGGACACTTAATGCGATTATTTATGCATTTAATATGCCTTTGAAAACATCAATTAATAATCAAATATTCGAATACAACATATTGGGTTAAAAATTTCCATATACACGTGCATTGTATACTGAAACTAAAACAGTGTTAAAAAATAGGGGTCACTAGACTTTGTCCGGAAATATTGGGTTTTGAATACGGTACCTGTCGAAGCACCTTTTTCAGTTTGGACTTTTTATCAATGTTTTAAGTATATGTAGGATAGCTATTTTTCAAACAAGGTTATGGTTCTTTCAACTGATATGTTTTCACATGTCTTATTTGGCAATATACAAGTGTATTTTGATAATAAAAAACGCTTTACCTATATTTACTGTTAAAATGATGAATTTGGCTGGACATTTACGTATGTCAAGTGGGTACTAATAATACCCTTTGAAACGTCATTTATTATGCATCAATATATTTTGTTCCCAACGACAGAATTTCTTATATTTTCGCACATACATGCACCAATGTATACTTACATAAAAACATTTATAAAAAGAATGGGTCACCGAACTTGTTTGGGAAATATTGGACTTTAAATAGGCTACCCTTGTAGCCTTATTCTGGTTTCGTGTTTACGTAAACAACGTATCAATTGCCAACATAGAATGAAGATATTTAATGGATCTTTTTAACTAATATGTTTGGCATTACATTGTATACGTGTGGTTTTGATAATTATAATGCTTTATGAACTTTTAAACATTGACTGCAACTTAATGACTTACAAAGATTTATATTTATTGATTGAAATTAGTACCCTGTAACCTATAAACAATAAATAAATAACGTAGCAAAAGGAGAAATTAACCCAATTATTTAATTTTTGTTGTGAAAGTCTTTAAACGTGTTCTATTTGTGGTATTTTTCTTTGAACATTTGTTGTTAAAGTGTGTGAGGTATACGAATTGTTTACAATAACAACTTGTAATTGTTTGTGCACTATAGTGACTGCTCGCTACTGGAATGAAACGTGTATTTTTGGCTCTATGTCATACATCCACGGCGTTCCTCCATAATTGTTTAAAAAAAAGTAAAAAACACGACGACAGGGTGTATGATGACAATAAAGTATGATGGCGAGGGCATAATGATACGTTGAGGATAAAACATGTTTATAGGAAGGTACAACTGCGATAGTGTTGTGAAACTTCGTGCGTACGTCATCGTACTATCGTGACATGTATTCACACATCACATTTTTGACATCCGTGAAAAATGTGATCTCTGTAATCACAGGTATTGACATTGAATTATCATTATTCACACATCATTGTGTGATCGAGTCCGGTTTTTGATATGCGATGACATCATATTTTTGACAGATGAACGTAAGTGTGCCAATCTCCCACAAAAATGGGTTTGTTATAATCATATTTTTCACAAGTTTATGCTACAGCAGACTTTTAGAGGACAAGTAAGTACGTTGGTAATTATTGTGACATGTGTATATACATAACATGGAAACGATTAAATTCTGAAATAAAAGAGATAACACCCGGGCCTCTCGGCCTATATGTCACCAGACATAGAGAATAGACATATGCATAAAACAAAGCAAAAGATGTGAAGGATAAAATAAAATAAGTGTTGCATTTCAGTATAGCTGGAGTTAAAGTGAAGCGATTTTAGTGAGTCTACCTCATACAAATAAAAGTTGAGAGATTATTAATTTAAAGGGAGATATTTCTTGGAATGGATTAAGTTACATACGCGCAGTACATTTTCGTTATAAAAAATGCATGTGAAAGAAATTTGGCTATCTTGCATTGATGGGTTCACATCAAGTGTATTAAATTTTGCTAACATTTAAGGTAGTATCCTTGTTAAACATGTCGTAATAATCAGAGTTTCTCAGGTCACTGTATAGACTACAGTTAAACAGAAAAATGAGAAAATGTTTTACGTCTTCGAATGACCGTCACGAAAACCTACACATTCTTTCGTTCACAGGCTTACCGATCAACCGACATTTTTCAACTCGTAAGGGTCACTCAGGCTACCCATATGGGACCCATGCAAAATGGGTTTGCAAAATCCCACTTGGCCCCATATGGGTTGCCCAAATAGGGCCTATCCTGGTTTCGATATGGCTATATGGGCATCCTATATGGGACCCAGTTGGGTTTTGCAAACTCTGTTTGCGTTGATCGATCTTGTTTGCTAGACAAACATGCTGCATTGAAGACACAATAAACCATAACAACAACAACAACAACACATTACATATTTTCTTACTTTAAATGGATTGCCATTTGCAGAATATAACACATTGACCAGTAATTAACATGTGTACATTGTCCTTTAAGAGTCAATAGATTGTTAGTATTGTTATGCATATTGTTACGCAAACAGTGCATTTTTGTATTTTTGAACTTATGTAAAATCATTCACTTTTGTATTGATTTATACAGGAAATATAAATAACAACTTAACATTAAATGCTATGGATTAAATTAAATTAATGGGTCTAAAATAATTTAAAGATAAACTGCATGTAATATAATATACACCAAACACATAGCCCACATATTCATGACGATATTTTGCCATTGTGTTGCAACAATGGACCAATCCATTAAGTTTATATTGACAAAACTATAAAGACACAATTCTGAAAATAAAGCATGATTGTACTATGCATATACTTTGCACAATAAAACACCAATCACAGAATCACACATCATGAACAAGAGCAGTCTCAGAACAGCGCGCTAGATTTTTCACTCCGCTTTGATAATATATATATTATGTCAGTGACCTTACATAATGAGCATGAACACGTATGTGAATGTTCATTTGCATATTTGTTGTAGTTACAGAGCTATGAACTTGCACACAATCTTTAAACTGAATATTTCTAAGTACTAAAAGGGGCATAATTTAGCTAAAATGCTGGTCACAGTTGTGGGCAGTGGCATGTGACCTTATATAATGACCCTAAAGACATGTGTGGCGTTTCAATTGAATATCGGTAGTAGTTTCAGAGCTAATTACTTGCACGCAAACCGTAACCTGAATTTTTAAGTACAAAAAGGGCATAATTCTTCTAAATTGCAGGTTAGAGTAATAGGCCTTGGTCGGTGACCTTACATAATGACCCCGAAGACGTGTGAAAATTCATTGAGTATCTGTAGTAGTTACATAGATATATAATTGTTGCACGCAAACCTTAACCTGAATTTTCCAAGTACAAAAAGGTGAGTAATTCTGCGAAATTGCAGGTCAGAGTTATAGGCCTTGGTCAGTGCCCTTATATAATGACCCTGAAGACATGTGTAAAGTTTCAATTGAATATCTGTAGTAGTTATAGAGATATGGAGTTGTTACAAGCAAACATTAACCTGAATTTTCTAAGTACAAATGTGGCATAATTCTGCTAAATTACAGGTCAGAGTTATGGGCTTTGGTCAGTAACCTTATATAATGACACTGAAGACATGTGTAAAGTTTCAATTGAATATCTGTATTAGTGATAGTGATATGGAGTTGTGTGCAAATCATAACCTGAATTTTCTATGTACAAAAGGAGCATAATTCTGCTAAATTACAGGTTACAGTTATGAGCCTTTGTCAGTGACCTTACATAATGACCCTGAAGACATGTGGGAAGTTTCAATTAAATAACTGAAGTAGTTTCAGAGATATGTACTTGATGTACAAACCTTAACCTGAATTATCTCTTGCACGCAAATCTTAACCTGTCTTTTCTAAGTACAAAAACTGGTATAATTCTGCTAAAATGCTGGTCACAATAATGGGCCTTGGTCAGTGACCTTGCATAATGACCCCGAAGACATGTGTGAAGTTTTAATTGACAATCTGCAGTAGTTACAGAGATATTTGCACGCAAACCTTAACCAGAGCATGACGCCGACGCCGACGAACGGGTGAGTAGTATAGTTCGAATTATTCGGTGAATTCCAACAAACAATGCGTGCGTGCCATCAAAGAGAACATTTCTATAAACATGATTTGAAATTGTGCATCGAAATGTTCTCCTAACACCACAAGTATAATTTGATGATTCCATCACAGACAAAGGAACGATTCAAAGTAAACTGACTTGTGTCCAAAGCACACGGTTGCCCCCAAATTCCGCTGGTTGTAACAAAACCCTATGCAAGAACTATACCTAAGTGCACAAGTTCATATGCTAATGAATATGATGATACAGTTTCATCACTCTAGCAGTTATACTTTTTGAATTACACGCGACACAAGTAAGAAATGTCAAATTTTGCTCAAAAGGGCCATAACTCCGCTGATCTATGACAAATCTGCACCACAATACCCTGTTGCACATGCTGATGAATATGTTCATACAGTGTGTCATTCTAGCAGTTATACTGCTTGAGTGCAAAAATCAGACGGACGGACAGGCCGAATGGACAAAGGCAAATTTATATGCCCCCCTCCCGGAAAGTGGGGGCATACAAATGCCTTAAAATGCCTTTACCGGTATAAAGGTATGATAATGGAATCAAATATGAGACATTTACGTATTCAAAACTAATATAATATTGATAGTTTTACAGATAGATAGACACATCTTACAGTATTGCACAGTATGGACCAATTAACATACATTTTAGTATGACTATACTATCAAGCAGGGCATCAAGCAATTACACACAATATATTATTTTCAATAGGTAAGATTGTTACTTTTATACATGTCACTTTAAATAACATTGTTTCACGACATATGAGAAGGGTCACAAGATTAAGGCTCACAAACAAGTACGCAAAGAGCTCAAGTATTATGTCAATTTGTTGGAGTCATATCTTAATATTACTAAATTGATCACGCATTAATATTCAATATGTAGAAATGGTTGCAACTTAAATTTATCGCATTTTATAAAACAAATACGAAGCATGATCAAGATAATGTACACTATAAAGATGACTACATGTAATTTGGCGAAATCAAACTGTAGCCTAGCAGGTCTACACCATCAAGTATTTGTAATAAATCTTTAAATATTTAATTGTTCTATTTTTGTTTAACTTAATCATGTTTATTTTTTAAAGAATATCGTCAAATAATATTTTTTTAACATGTTGAATTACAAGCCTGCTAGGGAAAATGTTAATTAAAAAACAACAACATACTATTATAACATTTAAGTCGATATAATACAACATTGGGAAACATGATTGCAATCATTTCAAATACCAGCAATTACAATTTAATGTAATCAAATTCACAACCACCGGATATAAATAACACATGTTAAAAACTTTGGTAATTATGGCATGCAGTTTTTTTTTCATTTCGTGAAGTAAGCTCTCATGAACTGCATTGCCAACAGACAGTCTCTTCTTATAAGCAAGAAACAACTGGACGGCATACAATGCACAAGTTCTGCAATTACAATGTACTGCCTTTTAACCAGAAAATGCATACGAGTTAACTTAAATGATCACTGTTTGGTCGTCAGAATTATGGGATGTTTCACATTCATTTTTTCACATTCGCTGCATTTCCGGATCCCCGCACCAACAAGTCACATTTTCAGTCTCCTCATTGTACGCTTGCTATGCATTCCTGGTACCTCAACCTTAACGCATGTTCTGAAAGTACAAATTAAAAATATGTGATGAAATGAAATTATACATTAAACTAGATGTGTCACAGACACGGATGCCCCCACGACACATGTTTGGACACAAACAAAGGGCGTGTCGCCAACACTAATATTAGTCTTCACAAATTTATATTCATATATATTTTGCAGTGGAAAAACAATGACAAAGGGACATATTTCTGCCAGAAATGCTCGCAGTCAAAATTCCTTCCTTTACGATCACCATCACGTTAAATTTTTCAGCCGTGAAAGTTTGATCGAAATTCGCCGAGCAGTTTAAGAGGAATCGAGTCCAAAGTATTTCGGAAAGTATACAGGTATATTCTATAGCAAAAACAAATGACAAAGTGCAATAATACTGCCAAAATTGGTCGCGGTCGAAATTACTTCCTTTACGATCACCTACAAGTTAAGGTCCTTCAGCCGTGAAAGTTTGACCGAAATCCGCCAAGCAGTTAAACAGAAGTTGTGTCCACAAAATTTCGGGAATTATATAGTCTATAGCGGACAAATGACAAAGGGCCACAATTCTGCCAAAATTGGTCGCAGCCATAATTCCTTAATTTGCTATCAACTACACCTCAAGCTTATTCATCTTTGAACATTGGAGCGAAATCCGCCAGCAGTTAAAGAGAAGATGAGTCCACAAATTTTGGGGCGTACTAACGGACGGACGGTCAAGTGCAATGCTTAATGCCTCCCATTTTGTGGGTGCATAAAAGTGACAAGAGTTAAGAAAACATGTGTTATATTATACGTTTAGGTCTCTATCAGTCAATATGCATAATTGATATGTATTATGCAAAATGCCAAGAGTTAATAAAACAAGTATTGTATCACATCAGTCAATATACACAATTGATATGCATTATGTAAAATGACAAGAGTTAATCAAACATGTGTTATATTACAGTTTTTAGTTTCTGCCAGTCAATATACACAATTTTTGCAAAATGACAGGAGTTAAGAAAACATGTGCAATATTATATGTATGCAAAATGACAAGAGTTAAGAAGACATGTGTTACAATTACAAGTCCACCAGTCAATGTACACAATTGGTGTGTATGCAAAATGTGTATTGCAAAATGACATGAGTTAAGAGAACATCATATGTATGCAAAATGAAAAGAGTTAAGAAGACATGTGTTATATTACATTTTAGGTATCCACCAGTCAATGTACATTTATATACAATGTACATGCAACATGACAAGAGTTACGAAAACGTGTTATATTACATGTTTAGGTCTCCACCAGTCAATATAAGTAAAAACATGTGCAATATTATATATATGCAAAATGACAAGAACTAAGAAAACATGTGTTATGTTTTAGGTCTCCACCAGTCAATATACGAAATTATATGTATTTAAAATGACAAGAGTTAAGAAACCATGTGCTATATTATATGTTTTGGTCTCGACCAATCAATATACACAGTTTATATGTATGCAACATGACAAGAGTTAAGAAAGCATTTGTTATATTAAATGTTTGCAAAATGACAAGATTTAAAAAAATGTGTTATATTATGTGTATGCAATATGAAAAGAGTTAAGAAGAGATGTGTTATACGTATGTCGGCTACCGCATCGGTTGATATAATATTTCTATGGTTGCTATTATTTTATATCACCTTCTCAGCCATATGTTATTTATATACTATTACTACTACTTCTACCACTACTACAATTACTACATCAACAACATCAACAACAACAACAACTACTACTACTACTACTACTACAACTACTACTACAACAACTACTACTACTACAACTTCTACTAATATTACCACGACTACGAGGACGTCGACGACAATGGCGGCGGCGACAATGAGAACTACTACTACTACTTCTACTACTACTACTACTACTACTACTTCTACTGCTGCTACTACTACTACTACTACTACTTCTACTACTACTTCTACTACTAGTACTAGTACTACTACTATACTACTACTCATCCTCCTACTACTACTATTACTACTAGTATTACTACTAATACTACTAGTACTGCTACTGCTGATGCTTGTGAGAACCCGTTATAAGTTCATGTTTGGAATACAAAGTACACTTGTATAATGACTAAATTAGGTTTCAAATGCTGTGGGTGTGGACCAACGATCGTGAATTCAGTTAGTGACACGGTTTAGTAACTTATGTTGCAGTTTGTCAATATAAAGCGGGCATATACATGTGTTACGCTGTGTTTATTTGACGAGTGCTGAAGTAACAAAATCTGCACTGAATGTCGTCTGAATGAAAGATGTAAAATCCATTTCAATATTGTTTATGAGGTTTATTTACAAAGTCTTCGTCGAGTACGTATGCATTGCCTTGTGGCAATAAATGATATGTTTCAATATACTGAACCACAGTTACAACCCGGCAATTACACAGTTCGTAATAAAATAGTTAATTTTCACAAAAATATTATCAAACCTACACTTCGATTAAATCAAAGAGTCGATAACCAAAATTCGCAAAATGCCCCCATCAAATCTGATGGAATTCGAGGACGCGCTGATCGATAAATTGTAATCAATATTTCGTACGAAAATTCGTAATATCTATTAGACAGTGGTGACCTCACATTTTGAGAGCCGTGGGAGGATTTAAACATTAAATGGGCGATCATTTATCATCAAGATCCTTAGTGTCTCTGTCATTTCAACCAAATTTGAATGGTTTGCACATCACTTATCCAGTTGGTCCTATAGATGTTCATTGACGTCAAGAATTTAGAGTTTATTTATTAATTAAAGTGTCACATGTAAAACAAATGTATGATACAAATATAAATTATTGAAGGCCATTTTCCCAGTCAGGTACATGCAATGCTGACAGTGTGTCTCTTGACAACTTAATAAACTCAGGTTTACATGGCCTATCTACCAATGTTAATTTTAAGAGGGTAAAATAATTTTACAGCTTTTTTATCCCAAGACCTAGGTGTTGTTAACAGATAAAACATGAAATCTCCTGACAAGTCTATTTTAATTCAAATGTCTAAGTCTACAGCATAGTCTTACAACTTCAACTTTTTTGTTCTTTGTCAGCTGTTGTCCAATCCATGTCTCCTCCTACTGCAAGGTTAGGATCATGGGTAAAATTATCTGTTCCTTAACGCCCTTCACTGTACAGAAATTGCAGTCAATCAAAAAATATCAAGGAATCTCCATGTTTATTGTGGGTCATATCTATAGCAGACCGTGGGGAAATTTGGTCAACCCAGTCAATTATGTCCCTTTCATCGCCAATTCTAGTGTTGAGGTCGCAACAGATAATAGTGTGTGCAAAGTTATGGTTTTTATAAACCTTATCCTTAAGATAACTATAGAACTTCTCTGCATCGTTTGGTCGGCTTGTATGTTCTGATTGTAGATAGCAAATATAGGAAAATAGGTATTCAGGTTGTCGACTGTCTTGTGTACAAAATGTTACACACATTATGTCCCCAGCATCTTATCAATGAATTCAACATGAAACTCAACAAAGATTGCTTGACAAATAGTCCAAACCCTCCTGATCCTCGTTTGGAATTAGCATGGATAGTTTTACGTTAAGTTGCATTTGAAACTAACGGAGTTTTCCCTGTGCTGTGTGCACGTCTTAAGAACAGTAGAAGTACACACAACATAGAAGTCAACATACAAGAACGATGAAACGAAAAACATTACTTAAATATTGTTAAGTATTTTGATAGCAGCATTTTGCGATTTTTTCATTTCCGACTGATTGCTTTAATTGGTTTGATTTCCTCATAAATTGTTTACGAAATGCACTAACATTTTAAAGGCCGATACTTATGCCATTCAATTAAACACTGCCCAAGGATAAAAACATTCACATAATGGTATGCATATTTGGATTTGTATCGCGGAACAGAATGTTCTATATTTTATGTATTATTGAATAACAAGGAAGTATGTAAATACATGTGTTTGATCGAATGCAAGATCTTTTTTCATTATTCCTCATCTGTCTGGTTTTGAAAGGCAGCATGCCTTTAAAGCAACACTGCGTACACATTAGAGCTTGAGATAATTATACATTTATATATTAGATTATTTTTATAGTTAGCTAGATATGGTTCATTTTTTGAATTCTTTGGAGGACCCATCTGGTTTAGGACGAATTAATTCAAATTATATTTGCGCTATTTTAAAAACATCTTAGTGCAACATCATAGCAACTTCATTCCGAACCAATTGGATATGTCCTCAAGATTTGTCGATTGCAACCTTAGTTGAAGAAGTAAAGATCAAGAGTAAGTATAATCAGTTAACATTATTAATGGGAACAATGATTCGAAGTTTACACTTATAAACAATATTATTTAGAATAAGAGCTCAAATTAAATAATCCGATATACAAAAATGTCGATAACACAATGTAGATAATTGTTTAGGACTTGTATTACATTATACAGTAGAGTTGTGGCTAAAAGTATTTCAATCAAAACTATGACAGCGTACAAAAACTGTTGACGGCAATATTAACTATAATAATTATGAATACATTTTTGCTAGAAAAAAAAAACATGTGTTAGAATGAAGTTCAATTTCCCACCTTCAAACCTGATAATGTGGCTTCTTATTAAGTGGTATAAGACATCACAATAACACATATTTTGTTCGAGCTAATTATTGTATGCAAACAAAATTATATACATGCCAGTTAACCAGACAATCTGCAACAGGCCAAAATGATCGATAATGCGTAGAAGTTAGGAGCATCGATTGTTAGTGCTTCGTAGCCTACTGAGTCAAAAGTAGGTCATACAATGCGTGCTCTCGATTTACCATATTATAGTTAAAATTACAAAATTAAAATAATTTGTTGTCAAAATATTGAAAATGAAAATGTGTTGTCAAAATATTCAAAACAAGAATTAACTCTTTCGCAAGGAGTCAACAATAACAAATGTAATTTAATTGTGTGGTCTTATTCCTGTACACTCAGGTGAATTTTGCAGTAACATATACGTGCATAGCGAAAATAAGGGTGTCGTTAGTTTGAAGTGGTAAAAAAACTTCAAACTGGACGAGTGGAGTTTTATAATAGGCGGAGCAGCGCGTACACACATACAGGCGTTGAAGTAAAATCCCTTGGTGAATTTTTAAAACCAATCTCTCTCACAAATATAAATTTTCAACACAGGCCTATAACGTTAAAGATACTGTTTTATTCTTTATATTATTAAACTGGAGATTTAACCGTTAGTTGGCTTGATAGAGATAAATAATATGATATATATAGGGCTATACCGTACAAAAACAAACTGGCATTCCAAACGTGTATGTTTTGTTATATGAACCATGATTTAGTTTACTAAACTAAATTCATATTGATATAGGTTTGTGTTTTTTATAGTTTTGGTATAGTTTTTAAACAATCATTTGTTATGTAGGTCAAATTATACTCGTAGATAATATTGTGTCATTCTAACATCATTTGCCTTAACAGTTTAAAGAAACCACGATGAACATATTTTATTGTGAAATTTTGTTTTAATCAACAATTTTACTGAGTTGTTGATCTGGCCAAATACTAACAAACCTATTTTAGACCGTCGTTGAGGTTTGTACCGACTCAACCACACTCAAAAAACTACGTAGCTATTCACAGATACGCACATGAATTGTTTATTGTGGAAGCGGCTGCATTTTGGAATCAAACAGGGTTTTAAAGCAGCTGTCCATAAATATGCTAATAAAATAAAACATAGCAGAAATCATTTCAACTTGACATCTTACAGATCAAAATACAAAACAAAACGCATTTAAGTCGGTCAAATAATAAAGTCTTTGTAGCTTTTATCGCATAGTTTATGTATGCGATAGCTGGTAATGCCTCTAGAGTATAATCGGCATGTATATTAGTGTCTGTTCTGTTCGTACCAAGCATTTTCGAACACTGGCATTATTAAATGCATTTTTTAAATGAGAAACATTTTAGACGAATAAAGGGCATTAGCGTTTATTAGAACTAATGCCAATTTAAGATGCATTGAGTTATATTCTAGGGACAGCGGCGTTAGGAACGTTCGTTTTAGTGTGTAACAAAGTACCCTTACGACATTTCTGACAATTTTTTTGCGCATTTTTAAACCAATCTTTGAACATCTACTTACATGATGGGACTTATTTAATATTAACAACACAAGCGAACCGCTTTTTACTATAAAAAAAAAAGGAAAAACAATTCGTCAATACAAATAACCAGTGCATAGAAATTGTCTCTTCTTTTAATGTTCCGACTTCGCAGTCGCTTATACATATAATCATATTGTAATTGTTATTGTGTTCAGATTAGACAAATTGTCCTAAATGATTTTCTACGTTCTACGTAATGTAATTAGCTGGTGTTTATCTATTTCAGTTAAAGAAATGCAAACTGGTGTATATATTGTGTTCCTCCTAGGATACTTTCTGCTCAATGGTAACGGCTCATATTGTATTGAATTGCGCTTTTGCTAATAATAATTAAAATCAAACAGTTCGAATATGACATATTTAATATTATAATAGTGAGATGCTGACGTAAGTAAAAAGACGTTCGGCAATGTTATGTCTGATAAATAATGAACTAACGTTGTGTTCTCAACAGTGAGCAATGCGTGTCCACCAGGTTACTGGGGAGATCAGTGCCAACCATGTGCTATTCCAGGTTGCCTTTGTACTCTTAACGCAAATAAATGTGATGGGTGTTTAGATGGATATTTCAGTACGAACGACATATGTTTGCCATGCCCAAACGGCTGTGCGACATGTTCAAGTGTATCCGAGTGTACCTCCTGTAAACCGGGCTACACAGGAGGTATGTGTGATGTGAACCTATGTTTATCTCGTAACTGCATCTGCACGACTCAGGGCATATGTGCTGAGTGTCATGATGGATATTATAATATATCTAACAATTGTCATGACGCATGCAGTGACAATTGCACAACATGCACCAATTTTGACAGTTGCACCAAATGCAAACCAGGGCGTTACGGTACATCATGCCAGTTAACATGTTCGCTTGGGTGTAATGGCGGATCATGCAATCAAATCAACTGGACGTGTAACTGTACTGCACCATTTGCAGGGGTACTTTGCGATCAATGTGTGCCAGGGAAGTATGGTAATGATTGCGATAAGACATGTTCATCCGGATGTGTTGGCACGATTTGCAATAACAGTGATGGAACGTGCGTATGTTTGAAAAATTTTGCAGGATTAAAATGCGACCATTGTTCTCCAGGAGGGTATGGTATTGGTTGCGATATGGCATGCTCAGTCGGATGTACTGCGGATGGATGCGACAGACTAGTTGGTAACTGCACTTGCATACACAATTTTTCTGGGGACAATTGCGATTCATGTGTAAGCGGATTTTATGGTACTTCTTGCGAAATGACTTGCGCCTTAGGATGTGATTCCAAAGGATGCAATATACTAAATGGAAGCTGTGACTGTAAGGCAGGATTTACAGGGGATAGATGTGATCAATGCGAATTTGGAAAATATGGACTTACATGTGAAACGATATGTTCACCAGGATGCACTGGGAATGAATGTAATAGGTTTAACGGAAGTTGCACTTGTTTAATAAATTTTACAGGTCCAACCTGTGAGCAATGTCAAACAGGACTGTTTGGATCTAATTGCTCGATGCCCTGTTCGATAGGATGTGATAATAGAGGTTGTAATCTGTCTAACGGTACATGCTCTTGTTTGAACAATTTTACCGGTGCAGAGTGTGATCAATGTGTGACTGGTATGTATGGAGACTCATGCAGTATCGCCTGTTCGCTAGGCTGTGCAAATAACAGTTGTGACTTTAAAGATGGGACATGCAAATGCCTCTCAAACTTTACTGGTGGTAAGTGTGATGTGTGTGTTGCAGGAACATATGGGAAAATCTGTTCTTTGCAATGTCCACAAAACTGTGAAACACCATTATGCGAACAAACCAACGGAACATGTGTCCGTTGCAGAGATGGATTTTATGGAGACAAATGTGATCACCCTTGCACTATCAGTTGTATGAAATGTGACAGTGCAGACTGTTTAGAGTGTAAAGCTTAATTTACAGGGAAACTATGTGAGAATGGTAAGCAATATAAGATTTGTTTTAGTTTATTTTAAATTCTCGATATTCGATTCAATTTTCATTTGATTTATATCCGATAATTTTATTGCACATACATCACGGTTAGGAGACTCACCGGACCACCTCAGTACCACCGGACCACTTCAGCACCACCGGACCACCGCAGAAAGTAGTAGAAAGCTAAGCAAAATTAAAAATTATTGCAAACAATAAAATGCTTATGTGAGGACATTTATAGTTGTTTCCATAGCCACAACTGATGACAATCATACAGCCATTATTGTGTACATTACTTAACAAAACTACGAACGAGTGTTCTTTTATCATTCCTACTGGTATTGACCGATTTCTTAAATATAACCTTAATCATCAGAAAATAATACAAAATTGGAAAGTCATACGTACTGTTTACAATATCTTTACACCACCGGACCACCTCGGAAATCACCACCGGACATTTTTATTACCTCGGAATGAGGTGGTCCGGTGAGTCTCCTAACCGTGTATATGATGAGTTGATGATTGTTGATTGTTCGAAACAAAATATTATACATTCTGAGCAAAAATGCATATTATCTTTATGTCAATGTTTTAATTAGCACATTACACTTTACAGTTTTTATTAACAAACCTGCATTAATATACAATTTTAGTTTCATTTCTTTACTAAACATTCGTTGCGTAGATTATTGTAATCAATGTTTCATTATTACAAACATAACTAGCATAATAATTAGAATCCCTCTTATATGCGCACATTAGCACCTATTAAGTGCACCAATAAGCTTTTTGGTTGTTCGCAGAATGTTTAGTATTCTCAGGTTGTATCGCGAGTTCTCTGTTACAATATATTTCGGTAACCAAGAATCGAGAACGTGACTCGTTGGCGCACGATATGTACAGTCAATGGCATTTAGGTTTTTCTGACACCAAAACATATTGTATCGATATATAATGAAAGTCAATGTGATGTATACGAACATCCGTGTATAGTCGGAATGTTATAAAATTCAAGTATGAACCTAACGCCTTGTTTTTCTGTTAAGAAAGTTGTATTCAAAGTATGTTATCAAGAAATTAATAATCACAAGTTGTTATGCATATTTTCGTCAGCAAACATACTTTCATTAACAACAAATTGAAACAAATTTCACTGGACGGTATGCGATTAAATACTTTTGAAATATGAGTACTCTGACATTTTCAGCAACGGGGTATAAGTGTTATCTTTAAAAAAAATCATACATTTTATTCTTGCTTAATACCCTAGTAAATGCAGACATATTTTTGTTAAGATAACGTATTAAATTATTTTTCTAAACTATATTTAGGCATTCAATTAACATTTTGGTTACTAGGAATATTTGTAAATACTAAGTTGTGTCGTTTATTACCTAAAAGCGAACGACTATAATGCATTAAGGTTGTTTTTAGTTGTACATTTTCCATTCCAGCTGTGTTTGGTAAAGACAATACAGCTGAAGGTACCCTACCTGTTGCAGCCATTGGCGGAGGCGTCGGCGGTGGTGTTGCTGCAGTGGTTGTGGCCGCGATAATACTGATTGTGTATTTTCGAAAAAAGTAATATTTCTATCTATGCTAAGCTATAGTAATTCAATTAGAGGTGAATGTAACGACAGTTTCACAGCCACCGAGCGAAAGACGTGTTTATTATTCTTATTATTATTATTATTAGTATTATTATTATATGAGAAAATACTATAGTACCATGGGGTTATATACACGATTTCAAGAGTGTGTTGTAGTTTGTTTTTCATTACTTTAGAATGCCTTAAATTGTCCCAGTTGACTATATGTGCATATGGTGTTTTAGCAGTATTGTTCAAAAAACTATAAAATGATGACGACGTAGCGGGCACTAATCACTGTAGAATAAAACTACAATTGATAGAAATACAATTGATAGAAATTCGACCTTGACGTAAGTCATTATAGTATAATTCTGCATTTCGCGCACCATATAATGTTACAAAAAGTCCATAATGTATGCTTATAGCGGCTTATGTTTTCTACTGAGAACAAAACTATATAAAAAGCAACAGCGAATTAACTGTTTTCAGTGCACGATCTAGCTCAGTTCATACGCGTAATATATTTATAACACAACGCCCACAATCAAAAACGTACCGGAACTTAACATCAACGTACGTTTTAATGCAGTAAAAAGTTGCCAGCGATTTCAAAATTATATATTTTGTAAATAGTCTGATTACATATTCGTAAAGGTTCGGTCATTATTAGAATATTTGGACATACGCTATGCATTTGTTAGATTTACCTTTGTTTGCAGGCAAGGAATGTGCAGAAAATCTACTCAGACTGGTCGCCGTCAGCAGGAACCTGAATTTAACAGTGTTCCGGTATACGTTACTGTCCAGCGAAATAGTAAGTTTACATCTCATAATGCACTTCCATTATCGCAGATATAAATTTCGGTTCAAAATCTAAAAATATTGGTTATATACCCGTATATACATTGTTTAGGTACATTCTGTTAGTCGAACACTTAATATACGGATGTGCAAATACGACCAATTGCCCCTCTCCCCTTATTTCAATAGCAAGAACACACAACTTTTTGAATTAAAGGATGGGCCAGTCTTACAAATGGAAGCACTGCGACTACGAATGACAACTCAGCATCTGCGCATTATAATAAAAAGATGCAAACCGATACACGAGACATTGTTTTGGAAACTGACACACCGATGGTCGTCGAAGACAGACTTGAGATAGATATGCATTTTTAACAATCGTAATGTAATTACATTTGGATATTTGTTGTGTTGACATATATATGCATTGTCCATTAACAATTTCAAATGTTATAAACACGAATAAATTCAGTGTGAGCAATTAAATGAACAGTTATGTAAAAGACGTGGAATGTACATGTATATATTAATGCTAAAATATATAAATGCTCAGTAATAATTATATGCGGAAAATAACTTTTTTTAAATCGATCCAGCTGTTGGCTTGGAAAAGTGTACATACTTTTTAAATCTTTGATATCACTCTCGTGATATTGTCTAGGACAAAACACGTTGTACTATGATGTATATGTTTTTTTTTAATACAAATATTAGAACGTGGAAATAATTTAGCAGCGACTTACTACAATCAACAACCTATCCATATGTTCAGTACCTTTATGTTCTGAAAAGAATGTTAATATATGTTTCATTAAATTAAGAATTGAATAGTATTTTTCTGCATTTCATCTGTGTATGAACTGTCGGGAAAATTACGCCTAATTTGCATAAAAGCCGACGACGTGTATGCATAAACATATATTCAATTCTTATAATTACAACCAAAGTGGATACAAACATTACTTTTAACTGTCTAAGGGCCGCAACTGACGTGTAGCCTCCGGCGTAGGAATCACCGTTTTAGATTCTGTTTCATTTTTCACGAACTGTATTTCTAATATATCGTCAGACATTTCAAATTGAAGTGTATCATTTTAAATTTGACCTTTTGGTAAAAACAATATGTGATAGCAAGTTTTATCGTCTGCAACAAGTTTTATCGTCTGCAACATCGGCAACCGATAAATTCGCCTAAAACTATGACGTCATTTCGCAAATAGAGAATGAACAAGTATTACGGTCATGGATAATAAAGGGGTAATTTGCATACGCAGCCGGTTTATTGGGGTATGAATTAGAGGCCACGTGTGCGGAATATCCAATCAGAATGCAGCGTTTACGTGAAAAAAACAAAAAAATGTTGTAATTATTTATTAACACTAAATCTGTCAGTACGGTCAACACGTAAAATGCATACTGTTAAGTACGAATTGCAATGCTGTGAGGTTAAAGTTTATTTACAAGTGCGTATTTTGTTATTAGTGCTGGGCTAAGTGTGAGATTCGGCATGCCTTTATATCGGTTTAAACCCCCAATGCTTTGCATGGACCGTTTCAAGGCAGTGATCCCAGTTTTAATCGTGTTTACGTTTTGTGTTGTGTTGTATGTATTTTCCTGCATTGTATAGGCAATTGGTCATTTGCCAAATAAAGGACCAGCGGATGGTAATAAGGGTTTCTCTCCTGATGATGTCTCTGGAGTTTCAGTATTCCTATATTTAATGCATGGCTGTTCATATGTATTCTAAAGATGAAGAGGAAGTGGCCACTCGACTCCGAGCTATAAGGTTTGAAGAACACGGAGGGGTGTACTACAACTGTGCCAGCGACATACAAAAGGGGAAGATCAGGGTCAGCGACCTTCAAAAGTTTGTCGCTGACAAAGATAAAAAATACTTCGAAGAAGAATTTGAGGTAACGTTTGATGGTTGACTTGAACACGTCTTATATACCAATTACATATCTCTCAGAAAAAGTAAATATTTTGAATGGTTAATTATTTTAAGGTTGATTTTAAGGAGGCAAATTGACTTAAATGATATTCTTGTTTCAGTAATGATAATACAATCAAAAATAGTACATCCTTATTTGAACTATGTTTTTTGTATTTCAGAAACTACCGTATGGTTTAGTAAAGAAGTGTGAACACTCTCAACTGCTGGTGAACATGTGTATGAACAGATACAAGGGAATATACCCATGTACGTGATACCATGCTTATGTGGCTACATATTGATATATTTAGGGTTAACTATTTATATGTGTTTTCCCCAAAATTAAACACGGTTGACGAGTTTACTACTTTACGCCCACGTTGTTTGATTGCAGATGATGACAGCAGAGTAAAAGTACTTGGAGGACGAAATGACTACATCAACGCAAGCTTCATTGATGTAAGTGATACACACGCAAGCAGCCAGTATTGTGCTTAATACTCCTATTCAATATTTATCCAATAAACTGTAAATACGTATTACATATATTATAAAGGGTTGATATTATAAAAATATCATAAGTGTCCTCATGCTAAAACTTGGATTATACATGTAAAATAGTGTCTGTTTCAACACTGGGGTTTTGATGGTGTGTGCATGATTTAATATATTTGTTTTTGCAGGGCTATAAAAGAAGAAATGCATATATAGCTACGTTAGGTAATGTGAAACTTGTCATGCTCATATTGTTAAGACTGTTGGCGGAAGCAAACGGTCTTTAGTAGGGCGATTTTGAGAGATTGAATCGCGTGACCTACGTTTTTACTTTGCAGGCTACGAAACACTAACAATCGATAAACCCAAATGTATACGCTCTATTGGCTGTTTCCACTCGTTCAGGATTAATCAACACGTTGACTTTGGTGCATATTATAGCGTGTGCATTAAGCAATTTGCAAGTAGGGTGTATAACAATGAGTTGTTTGATTTGTCTTGTGCACAAATGGCATTGCTTGAACAATGTTGAAAAATCTTTCCTTTGCTATTGATTTCTTTCCATTTTTTGTCTTTCTACGCTCTCAGCATTTTGATTTGTATTGATCACGTACTCGAAAGTAGCAAAAGAAAACTAAAATAAACACAAACAAAAGTGAAACAAAGTATTTGATAATTAATAAAATGGTATAAATCTATGTTTAACTATACCACCATATGACCATTGTTTCCACGTTTATTCACACAGGACCCATGTCGAAGCAGTTGGGAGATTTTGCCCTATTCTGGAAAATGATATGGCAGCAGAAAGTGGACACAATCGTCATGGTTACAAACTTGGAGGAAGAAGGGGTTAGCGTTTTTGTGTGAATAAAAATGAATTAGTTATTTGCAACACTTTATTGGTGTACACATATGATTTAGATACGTCGGTATTCGTCAGTTGCAAAAAGAAATAATGTTCGATTGTTTTGCATTTGGTGACATCAAGGAAAACAAATATAATTATTGTTCGACCAATTTCTTAGAAATTCATAAGTTATATATCACTTAACCTTTTATATGTGTACACATTATATTTACAAAAAGTTAAATTCAATTATGTACCTTACAGAAAGACAAATGCGAGCAGTATTGGCCGAGCGTCAATTCAAGCACGATGTACGGGGACATCCGAGTTTCATGTATCACAGAAGACAAGTATGCGGAATTCATACGAAGGACATTTTTAATGAACATAGTAGGTTTCATGTTGTAGCCAAGTATCATATAAAAACAAACACTCTCCTGAGGCAATCGAGTGTAGGTGTTTGATAAATGTATGCGTATTTCATTTCATGAGTACAACTGCTTTATATGCAGTAACAAACAGCCACTTGAACACTTTATAAGGACTAATTATAACATTTAGATATAAATGCTTAGTTGGAACCAATCAAGTAATATTGCTTTTTTAACAACATATATAGCGAAATGTTTTAATTGATTCTGCTTTTTGTTACTTATTTTTAATATTGATCTACTGCAGAATAGTATTAAATTTTATATTATATTATTTTCATGTTTATATATATATGTGTATGCAATATTATTTGTTTTATGTAAATTATTATTTGAGTCAATTCAGTCTCTTTAATATGTATTTTTCTGTTGGACTTTTACAGTTACATGTGTATAGAATAGTGTTTTGCGATTCGATGCATATTTTTAATGTTCCATTTCATTGCAGAAGGAAGAGCAAAGAACAGTATACCACCTTCACTTTACTGCATGGCCGGATAAAGGCATACCGGAAGACGTGACTTCCATTATCGAGTTCCGACAAAAAGTTCTCAGTGTACCTGTAATCGTTGGTGGACCAACAGTCGTACATTGCAGGTATGTCACAACATGTAGATTTTTGTAATCAATGGCAATGTCCTAAGTAGCAGTTCAATTGTATAAATATTAGACGTGTAATGTTACACTATATCAAAAAGTACGGTGATGGTATAATTTAACTGATATAAATGTATACATTTGGCCGTGCATGTGAAATACAGATAATTAATTGCGTCAATGTTTCAGCATATTATTGCCAATACGCAATGCGTTAGCTACTATTTAAATGTTGTAAAAATCATACATAAAGCGAAACTTTACAGAACTCTGTTGAAGTAATGTTCTCCCTGCCGACTGGTGTGTTTGTGTAGACTACATTAAAGTTTAGATGTAATTCGACACGTCTTGATCGTTACCTCTATCACAGTGCCGGAATAGGGCGCACGGGCACCTACATTGCTCTCGATATCCTGACCAGAGAGGGAGAGACAGAACACATGGTTGACATACAAGGATGTGTTGGAAACATGAGACAGAACAGAACAAACATGGTGCAAACTGTGGTATATGAAACGTTTGAATTCACAATTAAATCGATTCAACTACGCGTAGACCTAATTTCGTTTAACGAAACTAAAATTAAGTTACATACATTTGATTCTGGGAAGTAAAATATGTACTAAATATAGGACTGGATAATGTGAAACCATGTATAAATGTATACGTTAATATTTTTTCTATATATACTTTCCACTTTTATAATTACGAAACAAATCACACACCTTGAATAACTGTGCTAATAATATTAACACGAACAATTCAAAATAAAATCCATTTGTATATTCATTTCATATAGAACAAGTTTTTATGAAAACGTTTTTTTTTATGAATACGTGTTTTAGTAAATCTGAGAGAATACACATCTACGTTCTTCATTACTTTAGTTGTTTACTTAACTCGTTTCTTAGGAACAGTACGAGTACCTCCATCATGCCTTGGTCCACTCTCTCACATTCGACTGCAAACCAGTGTCTGGGGATGACTTCCAGCAATATATGGACGGCATCACAAACGACATGATGGCCATACAGTTTCAGGTATCCTTTTCAGTTTAAAGGATAATTTTCAAATCGAACTTACACGATTATGACCATACACGTTTCAATAAAGTACCTTTTAGCAATACTTATGATGAACCTACAATCGATATTAATTGCAAGGATTTAATTAATGCGCGAGGTAGTTAAAGACATTGAAACAGTAATATGTGTAATACCTGCAACGTTCTTAATATTTAACGTCAATGCAGCAACTTCAAACCACTCTGTCCCAGCGGTCAGTTGAGGAAAAAGAAGCGGTGGCTAGATATAAGGAACTAAAAAAAGACAAGAATATAAATGAGGCGGATATCCCAGGTAATTGCCATCAATTACACATTAAAGTATTTAATTGTGTGGATGTGTATAAAATAGATTCGCCGAGAATTAACCTTTAAGAATTAACACTAATGTAATTAAAAATCATGGTTAATTGTAGGAGTAATGTGCATTGAGAAAAATCATTTACTGAAAGGAAGTTAATACAATTTTCCAATTTGCATTTCAAAACATATATAAATATTATACAATATAACAATATTGTTAACTTATAGGTGACGTCAACAGACCGAGATTACAATTAAACCTGATGGCTGGAGCATCTGACTACATCAATGCTGTGTATATAGATGTAAGTTACATTGCAAAAATACATTTTGTTATATAAAATAGCCTATTTGCAAAAAGCACATATATCATCTAGTTATGCATTGCTTTCCATTGTTCTGATGTAAATTGTGAACATGTTAAGACCATTGCAATACAGATGTGAAAGGTTTTTGTTCTGGCTATGGATTATTTGTAATATTGCATTATAAATACTACTTTAACTGATATATATTTTGAAATTTAACTATAATATTGTCCTGTTATCTTTTAATATTCAGAGTTTTAAGTTCAAGAAGCATTGGATTCTTGCACAGACTCCTCTTCCCGGAACCTTGAACGACTTCCTCACACTAGCGTTTCAGGAAAACTGCTTATGCATTGTCAGCATGGAATCACACACAGACACGGACACGGTTGATATTGTACATTATATTTTATTAATTATAAAATAATATGGGTAACATACATCATAATTAAAAAGTGTTTGCATTATTTGAATTGAGATATTCTTGTCATATTATATTGTTAACATTATATTTTTTGTGATACAGATAACAAATACAAAGTGCAAAAATCTTGCAAAAATCTCATCTTGTATAAGGCCGAGCTAATACTGAAAAGTATCTTTATAATTGTATGCGACATCATTCATAACACATTAGTATTAAAACCTTGCCAAAATTACATCACGAATAAAGCCGAGGAAATCCTGAATCCCGATTGGCCGAATCTCGTATTGGCCGCGTTTTTCCCATCTTGGCCGTGTTTTTTTCCCGTATTTGCGGGTTTTGAAATTTATTGTCGAGGTTTACAGTTTATCAAGCGAATAAACTGACTAGATTCTCGTTTAATATTATACAGTTAATTAATAAAACAACGTGTTTGAAGATCGAACGATATATATTCTTATCAGATAATGTATATCTAAATAAATAGACACCGCGTAAATATCTGTATGCCAATAAAACCTTAGTGTAGGATGTTAACATCCCAAATTGGAAACACTCAAGCTCGTCCGAAACACTAGTCAATTATAACAACACAAAAAAATGACGCAAATGAATATAAGTAAGAAACATAATTATGTAAATGCAAACTTATCCGATATATTTTCACGGCTCTGTAAAGTTGTCCTAAGGCAAATGCGATTACATAAACAATGTGATAGCCATTAAGGTATTCAACCCATAATTGGCTCGCTAATTTCCGTGTAATTTCGACGAAAGCCGTAGCCGTCCGTACGTTACCGTTCGCATTCGGAATACATTCAAAACTTCTTTAAAAATGATATATTTCTTTAGCTACACCGTAGCATTTGTTTCAGATTTTAATATCGTCGCTTTTAAAAGCAAATTAAATATAAAATAACTATTAAAATGTAACGAGTATAATTAAAACAAAAATATAATCGGAGTTTGTTCCCTTTGGAAATCATGATCATGTGAACGCTTATTCAATTTTATGTGCATATGACAGCGTTTATTTACCTTGATATAAATCATTCTGACTGACGAAAACGTAATAAAAGAGGTAGATTTTCGAGAGAACCAGACACAGTAACAATGTTAATTTTGTCGGCTATGATCAGCTGCCATGATCTGTGACAGTGTGGTTGGAAAATTACCGAGAAGCATATTAGTTTGACTGTTTATGTCTACGTGAAATATTGTAACATTGACTAATGAGATGTCAATAATGTTCTCTATTGGAAAACTGACAAAGAAACCAAGTCAAACGGCAAGCCTTATATACCAAGCTGTGTACGGGTAAGTATCAGTTCATTATCTAATTGTAAAGCCATTTGTTTGTATGGTAATAGTTACTAAGATAATGACAACTCGTGAATGGTCGTAAAAATGTTTGATTTTTATTTAAACACGGAACATAAAGTTTGGAAATATAATACGATGAAGTATTAGTTTCCAAGCTTATTTAACAAAGTTCTATGTTTTGACATTATGATATAATTATGTTACAATTTCCATATTGAAAATGCCATCAATTTTTCTCTGTCATTCTGTTAAGTGTTATAACATAACGTTTTAAGTCGGTTACTAAAACATGTATAAAAATTCAACATTTGGCATTAAATTTTGCTCAACTGACATCGGTACCATATCAGACAATTATTAAAGCAATTATTGTTGTGTAAATTAATATTTGATGTAAGTAGAATCTACTGTAAAACTTTGTACTGAAAACTTATTTTTAGTGATGCTGCTGTCCAGAAAAGCAAACACACATCCAGTACGATGGGCGACATGTTAGATGGCGACCAGGCTTGTTAGTGTTCAACCAGAGGCATCGCTAGTAGCGGTCGCTTTCCCGTATTCATCAACAGCAGGGCGCAACCAGCTGATGTTCAAAAATGAGAAGGCCAGAAATATTGATTCTCTGGGACTTCTTGCCTATACTGACGTGATAAAAATACTACGGCAGAGGACATCGCTGGCTCCGGTTTATGTACCATCGAAACATTCAACTGTGAAGGCGCGGACAGTTTATTTTTAACATGTAAATATAATGCATGGGAAGCCCTGTATTACAGTTGCAAAAAGGACGTTGGAAACGTTTATAACACAAAAGAGCGGATTTTATAAACCCAGTATAGTTCATGATGGACATGGCCTGGAACGTTACATTTTGTTTAGATGAAAATGTGTTAATGCAGCACTTATTGGCTCTGTCTATTATGTTTATATTTATTTCATTTATAAAATGTAGTAATTGTTAATTTAGTTAATACAACTCTTTTGTTCATATTCTAGATTATGTATTTTAGACTTTTTGAATAAATATTGTTTATAAAGAATATACAATCATGAAAGTAAGTTTAATTGTAAATGTTTCCTATTCGAAAGTTATGGAACTAATTTTATATATTACTTGTATTTTGTATCTAAGAACTTTTTAAAGTTTTATGGGAGTATCTTTCGTAGGTTCTCAATAATTATTTAAAAATATTAAAAAACGGTATTTCTGAAAAAAATATCCGGCTTATTTTTTTATGGGGGTAGTGTTAAAAGCTGTTTTAATTATTCAAATTTGCACTGTAAAGTTTATTTGTTTTGCCTTCATTGTGTGGCTTATAGTCCAAGAATAAAATATATTATGGTTTAGCTTCAGAACATGCATAAATTAAGTAAGTTTATCACGTATTTTTCATGGCTATCAAAAAATAGAACAGGAAAATTCTCATCGATCATAAATATAATTAGCAATATAAGTACATATTACTTCCATATAAATTCATTCAAGAAAAATTGTTGATTATTTTCATAATATGTATTTAATATACCATTAATAAATGTATATTTATATGAAGTTTATAGATATATTAATAAAGTATTTCACATGTAAAGATGCCTATAGCTTTTCAGTTTTTGATGTTTTTAGCAATAGAGGGGGTATGGTAATTAAAAAACTATATCTGACAAACCAAACGGTAAAATCTCCTAACATTTTGCAGAAGAGTCCAGATATGACTGCCATTCAAGAAAATAATATGATTTGTGGTGTTCTAGACATTGTGTATTATGGGTTGAATACCTTAACATTTTCCCTCAATGAGAGACACTATTTTCAGCGTGCGCCTGACGTACTGCTTTAATACGTTCGGCAGGGTACCAAACTCTATTTTACTGACGACAATGACAGGATTAATCCATGCAAAAATCATGCATGAAAAACTGCATTTCTTATAAGGGAAACTAGGACATTACATTTCTATAACATCTACAGGCGATAGGTGTCTACACACCCTCCGACAATCAAGTCATGAAGAAGGGCATGTTTGCAGTCAGTTGTCCAGATCGAGTGGAACAGGAATATATGATTAAACGCTCAATGTCGATCAAACACATGGCTGATATAGGACAGGTATGCACATTTTGGGTAATCTGAAGTATGATCACATTTCGAAGACAACATGTATAAATCAGTTTTTTTTCAAATATTTATTAGCAATTTGGTTTGACACTACTAGTACTCGCATTGCATTTCGTGAACAAAACAGTGCTTATGTTTCATAATAAAATGGCTCAGAATATGTTTAAAAATATTAGAAAGACTTATGCTGCTATCAAAATATTGGATATTTCAGTCAAACTGTACGGTCATTTTCCTTATTCGCACGATATTCCTGTCATGATTAGCTATAATCCAAACACACATTTCAAAACAGAGATCAAGTTCTGTTACAAGTAGATCGATAACGAAACTGTGATTCTTTCATGCGCTCTACGAGTCGTCTTAGTTGCACAGCTATATCTTTTGCAATCAGATAAGCAATGCGCGGACGATTCAGCATCTGCAGTTTACAGACTGGGACAAGGACAAAAAGATCCCAAATTCGCCTAAACATTTTCTTCTCTTCATCAAAGACGTTGAAGCACTGGCCCAGCAACACGGCGGCGGTCCAATTTTAATACACTGTTTGTAAGTAGCGAAAAATGTAATTCCATTAATTAATTTGTCAAATGTTTCGTGTGAGGCATTTATCGACAAAAGACACCATGTTTGTATTTAGTTGAATATTTAAGTATCGTATGATCCAATAAAAGATATACTGAGGCGCTTAATTTACTCTTAAGCTTTACACGTATTTTGGCCCAGTTAAACAATGCACGCGACCACGTTTGATCAGTAACTGGTCATTCAATTAGTAATTCATTGATAAATTGTAGCAAGCATTATAATTAATTTCACTTTCTAATCCACAGGGATGGAGCCGGGAAGGGTGGCTTGTTGTGTGTAGTTGCAATCATCATGGAGATGCTGGAGGCAGAGCACGAGGTCAGCGTGGTCAATGCCATCAGAAAGGTCAATTCCAGGCGGAGGTCAGCAGTCCAAAATCAGGTAGTTTGGATATGTTATTGACAATATTAAACAAATAATTAAAGTATTGAACATTTATTGTGTTTGGTTTTAATGATATTGCTTGATGTCTTTGTTTTTCGATCATGTATTCACTCAATTACTCGCTCAGTCACTTGGATGCCCTCCTGAACACCCCAATAGACTCATTTAATCATTATCATTAATCACGTACTTAATTATTCATTCTGTCCAACACGTCATATACTGTTGTCTTATAATAAGGTATGCTTATTTTTTCAGGAGCAGTTCGTGTTCTGCCATGACTGCATTCTGGTGTACATTTCAAGTTTTGAAACGTATTTAAACTTTGCGATCGAATCAAATGCATAAAATAGTTCAAACCTGTTGACTCGCGTTGATAACAAAGACCTATTTTTCCGAGTTGATTCTTAATATTATTATGCCACTACTGCACAATTACGTTGAACATTCTGACCCAATATTTTTAAGCGTTATCATACCGCTGACCGATAACACAAATTTACCCCGCCTACTTTCTGTAATATCATGACCCTGACTGATAACTTGTTTTAGTTCCGCCTACATTAACGAATATCATGCTACTGTGTCGCGTGCAAGGATAGTTTAGTCCCGCCCACTTCTCGGAACTACTTTTTGTAGGCGTGGAATGTCATTTACGTCGTTAAAATGTAAACAAAGAATATATCTATACATGACAACATTGTAATTCACAAAAAAATAAAATTTACTAGAACAAAACATTTAAACATTATTCAATTGACAAGAAATAAGTTAGTATGTCAAATAAGCATTATGTAAAAACATGCATTGCAGGGCATAGGAAACCTGTCAACAAAATCTTAGAAAGCTGACATCTTTAAAAGCTGAAAATATTACAATCAGATATCACAAACATTGAAATTCATTAAAGAGTTGGATGAAATTTTGTGCCTGTTTATTTTATCTATACAGAAAAAAAATGGCTAAGGATATGAAACCAAATCACTCAGACCATAAATTGTTAAAACAAGTGAAAAGGAACTGCGAAGTCCCTACTTTTAATCATAAGAAATCAAACAAAATACTAGAATCTAGCCAGGTAACAACAACCATTTTATTTACAATGAAGTGTACAAATATAAAAATAAAATAAAATATAAAAGTAAAAAAAGAAATAAAACAGGCTGTTTAAGAAATTATGGTCAATTTAACAAACATGAACTCTTACTTTTAATTAATAATTCAAATAAATACTAGCCATTATAATTTGATTCACAACAAATCAATTTACTTCTAAAGGAAATTTAAAAGTTAAAAGATAAACATGGCTTTAAAAATTATAAACAATAGGTTTAGTTAAAATAAAATGCAGAAAATTCAATGTGTTTTAATATTTTAGTCCAACATCAAATAGGGAAATAAATGAGGAAAAGAAAATAAGGGAAATGATGCACAACCATGGAAGAACATGAAATTGAAAAACAAAGTTTTATTAATTAATTTACTGTAATAACAACTAGTTAAATGCAGTTTGGAACTTATAGACAAGATAATCTGCTATTGATACAGTAACACATTTTCACTAGCTAAATACGGTAGTGTCTAGAAATTGTCACATCAAACATTGTTACTCTCAGTCTGTTGCAACAACTTTCACACATGTGTGTCAATTTGTTTTTCACTGGCTGTAAACCTGAAAATATGTAAGAAATTCTGTCACCGTTTGAACATAACTCACAATAACATTATAAAACAGCATATGTGAATAAAAGACTTAATTAATTCTATAAATATTTAATAGATCTATACTCAGTAGGCTCCTATGGCTCTAAAATGTTTATTGCATACTGTAAGGCAAATAATAAGGCAAAGGAAATAACTAATGCACAAAACCCACGGGGAAATACTCCTAATAATTTTGCACAGACGACAGAGTAAAAACAATATCTAATTACATTCTGCAATTAAATTGGATGGGACTCTCAAAAGAAATGCATTATACACATGTTTAAACAAAAATACTATACTTCGCAATAGTCTATGCATTTTCATATAGTTTTCATAATAAGAAGCCAAGAGTAGAAAAAGAGGTGGGTTTTGTTTAAAAGAAATGTTCACTAGATGATGTTTATTGTTTACCGCGACACCGTCCGTTCCGCGACTCCATCCGAATAGAGTATATATTTTGACTTCTATTTGTGCACTGAAGATGGTATTACCAGGACACTCACCAATTGCTGACTCTGCCAGGAATCACGTGATACAGAAGCTCTATGATATACATCGTTATATCGACTGCAGTCGTCTTCTTGTGTGTGTTAATAGATAAAATGAAGTAAATGTATTTATATCATGTTAACTGTTCCAATGAGTATCAATTTCTCGCTTCATTTTTTTGTTTATTGGTTAAATGTGTTTTAAAATGTTAAATTGTTGATGATTTTAACAAGAACTATTTTTTATGCGTAACTATGCATCGACGCAAGTAGACGCCATCAGGCTGTTTCATTGGCATATCGTGTTGTACTGTAAATTGCGAAATGTTTGCGATTTAATTAATTAATTTTATTTTAATAATTTTAAAAACAATATTTGAAAAACGTGGCATAATAAATAGAATATATGGTAGGTGACGTTTGACATCATGTGATATCAGACTCGTCCGATATGGCGTAGGAAAAGGCTCGGCAAGCCTCGCCTTTTTCCTACGCCATATCGGACTCGTCTGATATCACATGATATCAAAAGTCACCAACCATATATTCTCTATTTGTCTCTAAATAATAAATAATATTCATGCGAAAAGTGTCAGTAATAGTGTTTAATTGCATTACCGATACAATAAAATAGAAATTGAACGACCGTTGTATATGACAAAAAATTATGAATAAAGCTATTGTTTTTGTAATTATGGTAAACTAGGATTGATTTTATATGCATTTAACACAAGAACATAATAATAATAATAATAATAATAATAATAATAATAATAATAATAATAATAATAATAATAATAATAACATTCTACACAATGTGTGTATAGTAATCAATGAAAATAGACTTAGACTATTAAAGCTATAATAGCACATATATAACAGAGGCTTAATGGCTGTTTGTAATGTAACAATTACAATAGTCATTAAATGCAGTCAATTAGTTTAGTTTAAACGTATTTGTTTTAGCTCGATTGTGTCGAAAGTCAATTACGCATTACTTTATAGTATAAAGACAATACAAACTAATAACGGACTTAACGACGCGTTTGTGAAAGCGCTTCTAAATTTTCTTAAATAGAGTACCACTGTTCGGTGTGTGATATTGACTTTGTAATGCTCATTCTGCGGCACGTAGTTATCGTATTTTTGTTACAATACATACAATATATAAGGATCTATAATATTTTAACATTTTTCTTATTATTTTATATTGCCGCGAAACTAAATTGACTTTTTACGCCATTAGCATCTGAGGCCATTAGAGGGAGTAGAGGGATTTAACCCAGGGCCTGGGCGTGTCTCGTCGGACACTGTCATCATCACTACTTGTCGTGTTGGACGTATTTTTTGTAAACAACGTAACTTCGAAATGGATTTGCTATGTACACCACGTGCTAATTTTAAAACAATAACCTTATATTTATAAATAGTTGAAAAGCGTATTATTATATTGACCGCGTGTTATTTTTGCAACATTAACCTTATATTCATAAAGCGTCGTATTGTAATTATATTTGAAAAAGACAATATTTTCATTTGTGTCATTTTCCTAATTTTTGACGTAAACGCTTTAATCAGTATTCACGTAGCTTTTGTAGTGGAACACTTAATTACTCTATATACGTTTATGGCATACAGTGTGACATTTCTGCATTGTCTAGTGATTATGTAATGTGTATACTTTTCTATTGATTTTCGTGTTAAGTGTCAGTTGCTGTACTGAAATAAGTTCTACTAAATAAAATGAAAGTTGTATTGTTTATTATGTAACACTTTGTTTTATTATTTCACCAAAGCACTTTTCTTTATTATTTTTTTTACCTGATAAACAGTGTGACTTTTATGTGTAGCAGTTAACTATTAACGTCTAAATCAACTTTTCGTATGTACACTAAAATCACGTTGTATTAATATATTGTAAAAGAACTCATTATTAATAGAGAATAACATTGTTATGTTGTTCGTATTTGTGTTCATATACCGGACACTTGTAAAAGCATTTACTACATTTTTAATGCCTTTGTATTTAAATCGTATTTTTAATTAACCAGTTTCGTTTCTTTATTATGGTTCTTCTATTCTATTAAACAGTATGACAATTGATCAGTTCGTTTTACGTACTTCGTTTGTCTGCAACATACCACAAATTATTGCCTCAAAAATATGACACGATTGTATTTAGGAAACGCATGTACGTGATCTCAAGAAATCCTTTTTTGTTGTAACGTACAAACTTACACGGGTACCTATATAATGTACTTAGCTCTCGATGTATTCCCGCAAAGGAAAAAAGGCAGAATACATAGTTTTGATATAACCGGATTGTTTGTAAACATCAGACAGAACAGATCAAGCTTGGTGCAAACAGTGGTAGGTGTGACATTTATGAACTTTATACATTTTAGCTGGATGATAGTTACATTTCAATTTAAAGCATTACAATTATCTTTTACCATAAAAGTATTGTAAACAAAATGCAGCGTACAATTTTTTTCGACATGGACAGACTGGTGTCACTGAAACCGTAGAGGTGTTGACACATTAGCTTTTTGTTCTATTACTGCGACATAAATATACCGGTATGTGCTATATACGTCACCAAGTATTTTATTCACTTTTAATCTCAAAATCGAACTACATGTATCTGATAAAACTGCAACGTAATTACATAATCTTATTCTGCTTTAACTTTATATATATGTATGCACAATTTAACTAAAAGTTGCAATGACATATTTGCAAATGTGTGAGCATGCATACAACCATCAACGCGTAGTATTTAGCATTCACAAATATGATGAAACAATAATAGTTGCTGCTATGTTATATTATATACTACTTCTGAATATTTATGTTAATGCTCTCGTTTCAACCACATCACACCTGTGTTAAAGGTGCTTTACTGGCTCCCAGTATAACACCGGATTGAATTTAAAATACTGACTAACACTTTTAAAGCCTTTACTTACCAGTCTCCATGCTTTTTTAAAGACATGTTAAAGGTGTATAAACCACAGCGTGTCTTACGCTCTGAAAGTGACTTTCTGACTCTCGTGGTTCCACGATCCCGTACAGTCGCATACGAAGACCGTAGCTTTGGAACTGTAGCTTTGAAGTTGTGGAATGCGCTTCAAATGGGAATCCGGAACTCCGATACTCTTGACGCTTTTAAAAGATCTCTGAAACCCTTTGCTTTTTAAAAATATATTGTGACTGATGTGTTTTTTTAAACGGAAGATTACCTGTGTAATATCTTATTATGACAGTTTGTTTCTCTCTTTTATTTGATTTTATAAGGCACACTAATTCTAGCTTTAGTCCTCGTGATAATAATAATATGTCTTTGTTTTCCTTTTCTTTTAAAATTAAATTTAATTGTTGTTTTGTGTTTTAACACTTTATATTTCAATGTTGATACCTATATTGTTCCTTTTAGATGTATATTTGTATTATTTTTTTATACTTGTAAAGCATTTTTGAACGTATTTTATATATGAAAAGAGTGCTTTATAAATCTGGTATAATAATAATAATAATAATGATATTAATAATAATAATAATAATAATAATAATTACATACTTTTTACATATTTATTCAATTGCGAGGAAACACAACAAAGACAGCATTATGAAAACAGCAAGCTTTTCAATTCTTGATAGTTATATATTTATGTTTAAGGTTTTTCAGAGTGAAACAAAACACAAACTGCAGTAATCGTTAAATTTGTAAGTTCATATAATGACATCAAACTGCAGTGGCGGTTTGATTAATGTGATTACACAATAAATTGGAACACTAACATTGAAACATATGTTCAACATTAATAGTTCAGTTGATATGACAGAATTGGCGTATGTTTTATTACCAATAACAATGAAATAATGTTACACTGATTGTCCCATCATCATAACAATAGTAACCACCCAGGGGCTTGTATAAAGGACAAATCATTTCTGAAGTGTCTGATCAGATAGAACAATAATCATGGGAATTTAATTATTCGAAATAATTTTCAGATTCAGAGTGTTAGATACAGACATCTCGATGTGGCTCTTGTGGAAAGCGCCGCGTGGCTTCTTACTTTCTTGAATTTTAAATGATCTAAAACATTCGTTCAATCCCGATGACAAAAAGTCCTAGTATGTAGACGTTATCTGTGATAATAAATTCTGAGCAAATGTTTATATATATTTGAGTTTAAACAGCAGTATATTACTACTACTACTAATACTACTACTACTACTACTACTACTACTACTATTACTACTACTACTACTACTACTACTACTACTACTACTACTACTAATACTACTACTACTACTACTACTACTACTACTACTACTACTACTACTATTACTACTACTACTACTACTACTACTACTACTACTACAATTAATAAATTCCGAGCCAATGTTTATATAAAATTGAGTTTAAACAGCAGTATATTACTACTACTACTACTACGTGCAATACTACTACTTCTACTGCTTGCATTAATAATGTGCCTGAATTAGCAAGCGTTCAATTTCCGAAAATCAGTTTTTAAGTATCTTATCTATCGAACATCATAGATATGGTTTTCTGCCAGGACTTGGTTGTTTGATTAATATTACTACGCAATAAGTCGGAACTCTATCTTTTAAACAAATATATCATCATCCATGTTTCAGTTAATATGACAGAAATGTCTACTTTTATGTTTATAGCCCAACACTAAGTACTGTGGCATTGGTTTACCCTTCATCATAACCACAGCTACCGTCCCGGAGCTTGGATAAAGATAATCTGGTAGGACAAATCACTTCTGAATTCAAAGTAGCTGTTAGATAGAACAATAACCATTGGAATTTAATTATTTGAAATTAATTCAGATTCAGATTGTTTGAAACAGACATCCTGGTGTGGCTCTTTCTTTCTTAAAATATTCGTGATCTAAAACATTCGTTCAATCCGTCCTGACACACATTCCTAGATTGTAGATGTTATATTTGATAATAAATTCTGAGCTAATTGAATATTATTGAGTTTCAAACAGCCAAACAATACTTACTTGCACGAACAGCAAATCATTTTGGTTATTGCTATTATAAGTTGTTAAAAAGTAGAAGATAACGAAAAGCAAAAGAAAAATAGAAACAACAACGGCAACAAAAAACATTTTAGTATATGATTCTGTCTTCTTGTCATAAAACTCTCGCCGCACAGTATTGAATGAAACGCAACGAATGATAGTGGCTGAACAAACATATTTTCGGGAAATCCTTAATAATCTTATAAGGAAGAATTACGGTGGATTTTTTTTACGCTGACATTCAGAAACCAGACAGGAACGTAATTGTCCTTTATATCAAAGTGTTGACATGTAAGTGACTCCAACGACTGGTTCTTAATAATTCACAACATTTAAGTACAACAACACGTATGGTCTGAACAATGTAAAAAAAAAGCAGTGCTGTTAAAGTACTTAAAATCCACAAAAGATTGTACGATTCAATTATATGACTAAAGCCTCTGTCACAACATATCAGCCGCTAGTTGTTAGACCGCACGAAAAACGCATTTTTTTCGTAAAACCTTGTACGGTCATCACGTTTTCCTTTAAATATACCGAAACTGTGTATGTCGTACGGGGACCTATGGGCATTATATGATTGTGGATACCTTCGCATAGTTATCGCACGATAACAGTAAATTGCTCGGTCGTCGTATGACAGCAAAGTATCTTGGCAGCAACACAAATTTCAACATTATTCATAAAGGTCTTCTATGTATTGGATACTATAATAGGGAAAAATACGATCGCCAACAAGTTTTTTCTCTTCAAAGTAGCTTTATGACACACATGTAATAAAGAGATGCAATGAAACATGACAACATGGAAACAAATTATGTCAGTAATTTACACGAAGCACACGAAGCGCCGTGCGCTTACCGTGCGATAGTTTTCTTGCAAAGACCGTCAGCTGTCAGTTTCATAACTGCATCCGCAAGTGCAATGTACTTGCTTGCGGCAGGCAAATTAGTTGTTTAAAAGGTCATTAGCTTTTAGGTTTATCGCACGATGTCCGCACGGTTTCTTCACGGTGCATACACGATTAGTGATTTAAACACAGCCGCCGCATCATCATAAGCGCTTGCGCTAATGTCTGCGGTGTTCTTTGCGGCAACATTATAGTCAAGAACAAGCGCACGTATTTGACAAAAATTTGGCTGCACGGTCGCCGCAAGCCTGTTGTGACCGACGCTCTAAAGGGAAATACAGGAGAGCAAATATATAAATGATTCAATAGAAAACAAGATGAATATAGTGCAAAAAATTGATAGAATATTAAATAACATAATGTGCTCAAGCTTACGGAGATCACAGAGTTTTGCCAAAGCAGCTTATTCCCTAACGAATGCATGGATTCAGACGGTGATCCGTATCGCCACTAAAATAAAATATTTGTGTTTTAGAAGATTTCTAAACTAAGCATGAAATTGTATGCATATCATTTCATTTCATTTTGCCTAAAAACTGATAATTATCAAGAAGACAAAGCAAAGCCAAAAAACACAAGCTTCCTGGCGGAGATAGAAAAGGAATTGTGTCATCTTTGCAATACATGTGTTGCCATCAAATAATGCATTTGCATCATTTTTTTGTGACAAATACAACTACGACGTGTTATAAATAAACAGTTGTCATAATTAGTATGATATTCACAGAATGCAGTCATACTAGTAATGTACTGATCGGTTTATTGATAGCAATTTATTGCTTTGTTGCACTAATCGACCGAGCAATACAGATTCCTTTATGTATATGCTACATTACCAACATACAGTTGGAAAACAAAACATGTCAAGCGTACAAAACGCAGACATAACACTAAAGATATGTCAGAACTGATTGACATATTCCTCATTTATAGTTAACCGATAATATATCAAAACTCTAAACATAGACTAAGTAAACCTACTGAATGAATTTGTGAATTTTAAACACCAGATGGAAAATAACTGAAACAAGTAACAATCAATACACTACACATTAATCTAAATATCAAATTTTCCTTTCGCTGCGAGAATAAAACTATATTGAGAATAAACATTATTACACGCTCCTTTATAACATTTATTTAACAGTGAGCATTTGTTTATAATTGCTGCCATTTTCATCATGCAAAATAAAGTATGAATCAAGTGCTTTAAAATGCCCGCATTTTTCAAAAAGCAGTATACATTTTATGAAAAAAAAGAAGAATATTTTCGATTGTGTACATTTATGCAACATATGTTATTTTAACGGACGTATATATCATTGTATTATCATTTACTAACATATTTGTATGTGTATCTCCATATTGCTTTTGATAGAATCTTCATGGCTCTGTTACGCGTATGAACCGTTGCATATTAAACTAAACTGGGTATCTTTAGACGGAAATTAATATATTTGAGGTCTGAAGATTCTGGCATTAATATTCATGTGTAGTTCTCCATACAGTCAATAAAGATAACGATATGACATAATTTGAAAAATGTTGCTACATTTGTAGACCTCAGCGGTCTGTACTTTCCTTTTACACTGCCATTCCCACTAAATACGAAAACACAATATCATAATATATTTATTACATAATATGTATATAAGCGTTTGATGTGTACTGAATTAACATATGTAAACAAAACAAACAGTTTAACATTCTCAAAGACAAAACAAAATCTATGACGATATATATGTATAGGTTAATACACAGGTATGGTGAGCCATTAGGCCATATCAGCGCACCTACGGACATATTTAGAATTCCGAAAGTGTGCCGATACGGCCACATGCGTGCCGTAGCCGTGTTTTAGCCATTTCATTACATACCTTCAACGAAAGTAGATTAAGCAAGAGTTTAATTAGATAAATCAATTTATTGAAGCAACATACTGTGCTTATTACAACAAATACGTTAAAATACGTTCAGCACCTGTGCCGGAATTTCAAACAGTTCTCTCTATGCGCCCTTACTTTGAAGCTAGTTTGTTTACCCGATTACATAACGTCCGATTTCGTTCTTCTTTTGGTAATTTCATTTTTCATGAAATAAACAAATTCGTGGATATAATTTCGCTCATTGCCTTGAATATGGCCGTCTAATTCCAACAAACGATCTGCTAGAACTGTAAGCGTACGCTCCACAGCAGCCATTTTGAAGTTACTAATGACATCAGCGCGCTGTTAATGTGAAATCGATATTATATATTTATTGATTTATTTTTATTTATATTTGTATTATGTATAACAAACACTATTTTGTAAGCGTTTTGATAGCAAATGGTATTCAAATTTCATCTTATCAATCCGTCTGAATCCCTTACTATTCTGACAGAAACAATCATACAACAAAATGTGTGTGTTTGTCTTTAAGAGAACACGTACAACATTCTCGTTAACAATTTAGTTGCGTTTTGTGCGCTATTGGATATTTGGCGCAACAATTTGGTTGCGGTGTGTGCAATTTTGGAAAATTGGCTCAACGATTTGGTTGCGTTGTTAGCGATTTTGGATAATCTGCGCAACAATTTTGTTGCATTGTGTGCGCTTTTGGATAATAGGCGCAACAATTTGGTTGCGTTGTGTGCGTTTATGGATAGTGGGCGCAACACTGTGGTTGCTTGATAATGAGCGCATTGGTATTGCATCTCAGTGCCTAATACATTTTAAAAATATGCATAAAATAGCAAACTGCATTTTTGATTCTGCTATTGTAATATATTATCTATTTCGTATATACTTAATGGCAATATACGGGAGCAGTAATTGTAAAATGCAAGTGAAAGACAAATAAATATAAAGTAGCATACAAGCATTACCACACCAAACACTTCGACACAAAAGAGATTCGCTCTTTTGCGGTAAGGATTTATTTGCTTTCAGAATTACAATGACGATTTATTTACTAGTCACCAGTGTAAATAGATATATTATTGATCGGTACAATACCTTGCTAAATAAATAAACAATGTTAAGAGTAAACAATAATTTCCCTATACGCCGAAGATTATTCAAACCTGTGGCTGGAAAGTATAAATCGCATTCTCTTGTGGGTACTTTTATATCACAGAACGCAACAAATCAAACACGTCTGGCATGAATTGTTATAATAGTTATGAGTTGAGTTTAAATAAAGCATCGATTTGCAAAGCCGGTTCCTGTATGGAGTGTCGCCAGAGGTCCTAATGCATATTTAACTGTTAAAGCACAGAAGCGCTATATAAGAAATCATCCCATATTCGGATGTTGAACCGTCCTCATAAAAGCAAGGAATACGTGTGGATTGAAATAGTGCAAGTTACAATCTTACTATTGTTTCTGATATTTAATATTTGCGATATTTTGTCGTGTACAGAAAATATGCCTCGATCGTTTATGATTAAAGTTCCATTTTGTAAAAATAAATCCAGAATAAAAGAAGAAAATAGTGAAGGTAATATGTTATTATATTATCAAAAACATAAGTTCAGCCATTGGCCATTTTTGAGTTATGATTATAAACATATATTATTTATACAGCGATATATTAGTTATGACTCATATTCCTTATATGCAATTTTTTATGAAAAGCTTATGTCTACATAAAAATGTGTGTTATTTTATTCTCTAAGTAAATATTGTGTATAATTTAATTATTGTTGTTTTTATAAATTTAGTCTCTTCTAATATCAATTGTTAAATCATTTATGTATTAGAAAAGCAAGCAATGTTGAATTTTAAAAAGGCATACTTATTTGTTTGAAATGTTCATTATTGTTTCAGTCCATAACAATCTCGTAGAAAAATCTTCTGTCGAGTCAACGGAAATACATAGAGGTTTATATGACTACAGCGCAAATGAACCGAACAACAACAACTGGTCGGAAATCACTATTCCAGTGCTTTTCAGCATAATTACATTGCTCAAAATCAACGTGTGTATGAACCGGATAATGGAACATTTAAGTCTAAGGATGCGTTGAAAACAACTGCTGATACAATTTCAACATCTACAAAACTACCAGAGACGCTGTTGAAGTGCAACAGTCATGGATTTAACTACAACAACGAAGTACAACGCACTAGAGAATCGAATTATGCTGAATTTCTGAAAGAAAGTAATAATCATACACATGTGTATCCCAGCTACGGAATATCTAATTCACAAGACGAATTTTTTAATGCCCAGGCCCTCAGTACATCGCCCATGGATAGTTCGGTTTCTTTCATGAGAGATGTCTTTGCACCTCGACCACTGTGCTACAGTAATGGCAAATTATTCCGATGTCATGAATGTGGCAAAACGTTTAAGGTAAGTTGGACGTGCCGATTTGGTGTATTTAATCAATATAAATATCTTCATTTATAGATTGCACTACAAATCATATTTAAATCATAAGATATGCAAACATATATAATAATTGTACCGGAATGAGTGTTAGCGGCAGCTAAACTAATTTGCACATATTGTAAAGTATTACAAACACCTGGCAATCGGGGCTAAATGTTTAAGTATTCTAATGTATGATGAGTATAATTTGTTGTTCCTAAGTTTAACATGCAAACACCGTGGTATCTGTGTCTGTATTTCATGTATACAAGTCGTCATTCGCAACATTATCTGTTAAGTGCCATATCAATATTTAAATTCAGTAATTAGGCTATACACAATATTAACAGTTAAGTGCTCTATTGTCAAGCGCTCGTCTGCGTTGAACACGCACCTGCTGATCCACAGTGACACGAGACCGTACCCCTGCTCCTATTGCGGAAAACGATTTCACCAGAAGTCGGATATGAAGAAACACACATACATTCGCACAGGTAAATGGACGTCTGATGTTTTTTAATTTACCAATGGGTATTGTTTCTATATTTTGTTAGTAAGGAAATACATGTTAGAGTTTGCTGTAAACATAATAGCAAAAGGCCACTAAAATGATTAACGTATAATAAACATTGCCTTATTTAAGCATTTTCTAAGCAAGGGTTTTAGAAATGGTTAATGTAGAAAGGCTGGCTGCTAAAGTTTAGCTCGTTTCCAAACATTTTGTTTAATGAGGCAATTAAATGTGTTGCTGTTTAAAATGACTTTAAAATGCATAACAGTATTACTCTTTTCGTCAATAGATATGCAGGTTTAATTAATATAACGGTTTGTTATTGTGTATTGTAGGACAAAGCGTTTTTGTATAAAACAGATTATACTCATATGTGTATTACGTCTGTTTCGTGCTTTTTGTTGTGGGCAATGTTGCACGGCCAATTGGCATCTTTTCTGCAATAAAGGACTGAAGCAACGCACTTTGGTGTCAACCCAACTTCGGTGTTCAACACCAAAGTGCGTTACGCACTATGGTGTTGAACACCAAAGTGCTGTACCCTAGGAACGCACTATGGTGTCAACTCAACTTTGGTGTTGAATACCATAGTGCGTTCGATGTTTGGTGTTAACTATAATAACAGTTACACCAAAGTTGCATCTAATCCTCATCAGTAGTATCATAATCATAACCGTCTCTTTATTTTCTGTTTTAGGGTGGTAGATTTTTCATCTATATAGAATATGCTTATTTGTTTAATGTTGTTTAAAGCAATTTGCATACATGCAGTTCATACCATATAGACTGGGCATAATTGCTACACCGCCACTTGAATTGCGTATAGTTCAATTAATTCGTACTCTTCTTACTTATAAATTTTAGTTTTGATGTGGCTTTCGATTATCTTTAAATCGACCTTTGTTTTGCAAAATTGGTGTGAAAAACACTCGCGCAAGGCAAATTCTTGATAATGATGACTATGATCTGATGATGCTGATGATGATCTGATAATAAAGATGCTCCTATAATGATGTTGATCTGATGAGGATGATGATGATGACAATGATCTGATGATGATGTTGCTGATGACAATGCTTTTTAAAATAATGATAATGGTGATAATCTGATGATAAACTAATATAAGTTTATGATGATGATGATGATGATGATGATGATGGTGATGACGAAGATGACGAACATGATGATGATGATGATATGATAATGATGACTATGATGATGATTATTATTATTTGAGAATGATCTTGATCCGATGATAAACATTATGATGATGTTGATGGTGGTGATTGTTGATGATAATTATGGTGATGATGGTTTTGACATGATAGTAATAATGATGATCTGCTGACGATGAATATAAGATAACGATGCTGATGATGATGATAAGGATGCGGATTATGATGATGCTGATGATGATTATGATTTTCATTGGAATATGATGATGACGATGATGATGATGATGATGATGATACAATTGTCAAAATGAGGATTTCCAAAAAGTTCGTTTCGCTACACCAGTTATATGTACCACTGCAACGCACTTTGGTGTTGACCAAAAGGCGAACGCACTTTGGTGTCGAACTCCGAAGTTGGTTGACACTAAAGTGCGTTGCTACACAGGACCTTAGGACCATAGGATACTAATAAGAATTAGTTTAGCCAGTCATCGAACCTGATTACCCACAGCCGGAAACGCACGGGCTTCACGCCATTCTCTTGCCCAACGTGCGGCAAGCCTTTCCAAAGAAAACTGGACCTAAAGAAACATATTGAGAAGGAACAGTGCTCATCATGACCCTGCAGTCCCGACAAATGCGTGACTGCATTGTCTACTTAGTAACGTCACATACCTCTGTTGGTTCTAGTGATTTGGGTCATTGTGTGCTTAGCAATAGTGTTTTTCCCAGATTAACGATTAGCAAAAGGTTAACATCATTGTCCTTTGATGATGTACATCTTACAGTTCTGTATTATTCGCTAGTGATTTAAAGAAAACAATAATAAACCATGGCACTCCAATTGAGTATTTATTTTCATCTTAATTTAACACGTTTCCATGAATTGGATTAAGCGCCTTATATAACTATTATCATAACATATGAATTAGTATAAAGAACGAAGGAACAACTGATTTTATTCGGTGCTCGGTGCGTATTGTGGAAAGCCAATACAAAGCAGTCTAGCAATGCCATATTTTGTAATACCCAATAAGTATTAACTGAAGTTCGATATTTGTTAAAAATAAGGTTCAATTTTCGTCAATAGCATTCATTTTAAAATAAAACCAGACATTATTTGTATCAACTTAAATATATTGAATATCGTGTTGGTTTGCGTTCGACAATGCTGAATTTCATAGTCAAATGTTTAATTCACAACCTTTGCCAATCACCAGTATGCTAGTAAAGTATGTTCCAATTAAATTTGGTGAGTTAACAACTGTTAAATTTGTGTGCAGATGGCCCGTTGTAATTCAATTCAATTAAAATTTTCGTTGACTATTTATTTTGAATTTCAATGCTACGATGTTAAGTTTTATTTATATGTGTATTGTGATAAAATCTGGGCGAAATGTGTGGTTCGGCATGCCTTTAACCGGTTTAAATTCACAAACCATTGACCGTTCAAAGTTAATGCCCGTTTTTATAAATATTCCATTACATATTCCATATTCATTTATGAAGATTTATTTATAAAGACTTGGCAATATCAAAATGCCAGATTGTGCCATAAATGCCGTTTTGAAATGCAATTTCACACCTGAAAGGAAGTGTTCGCTTTAAAATATTAAAACATCTATATATACCTTCCACGACTAGAAAGTCGGACCTTAATTTCGCGAATATTTAACACAATCCATTAACAAAAAAACAACAATAACGCAATAAATAGCAAGAACAGTGTATACATATTTTAACCAATTTACCCTATATACTGTGATTACACATTATGTCGGTACATCACAATAGCCAAGTCCAGATAGATATACAAATTCAGTTTTCATAGTATTTATTCGAGTTATTGCGGCGTAATGTGTTGAGTACCACACATACCAGTGCCAATATAAAACAAATGGGCAGACAATAACGCTGTGTCTCTATCCTTTCTTCTTTTTAATATGATTTAATGTTTATAATACGTCCAGTTCAAGAAAGATACTAATTACATGTTGTATAGATATTGTTGGTTCATTGTCTTTTACATAAACGAACAATACTCGCCATGATTTAAAAATGTACAAAGGGTTAGAGGTAGGCATTATAAATACTTGTTTATTGTTGCATGCACTCTGAACTGTATATGATAAACATATTCCATCCGTTTGAAATTATGGTAATCACACTGCAGTGAAATGGTCGATGCAACGCACTGATGGCTTAAACGCATTTATAGGCGAACCAAATTTTACCTTTGTTCAATCATTAATGTATATTAAGGCAAAAGTAAATACCTCATAGCTTTGACATCGATTAAACAATTTAATGAGGCAATACACCATCTTAATTGCATTTTGAGCGTGAACATTTTTAGGATTTGGAAATAGTTCAAGATACTATAGAATATATATCCTTAACTTGGTCCTGTTTGTCGACTGTTTTGTGTTCGGCATAGAATATGGTCCTTTACATAAATTATCTTGATGAGTTCCTTTACTGTGAATGCAGCTGCTGTTGCATACCAAAACTGGCGTAAATTCACAATAAACATAGTTTGGACTAAAATTGTGGAAGAAAATTTGGACAGCTTACAATGAATATTGGCACAACGCCAGAGAACATACTCTTAATATCACGTTGTTATACACTTATTAAACCTTAACATAACATCGTATGATATTGCTTGTAAGGTTTCCTGTACAGGTAATAATTTCGACAAAATTATGTCCATTATATATTTGATAAACTGTATGCATCCCACAAAAAACATATTCTTAAATGAATGTGTCAATACAGTTGCATATCTGGTAATGCCATCTGGAGACGAATATTGCTTCCTAATTGACAATTATTCTAATCAAAGTTGGGATGTCGAGATTCTCGTGTAATTGCATAACTACTTAATTTCCCTTGAGTGTATTAGCGCACTGTTTCCTTTCAGCGAAATGTTCTATTAGTCTAAGAAACGATAATTTCAACAAAAAAGACGCAGATATTTTAGTTTCGAAATAATTGTATCATTGTTTTGAATGTACGTAATATATACATACATTCAAATCTCATATCCAAACAGAACTATAAGACATATATAACTAGCAGGAGAGTACACGTTAGCATAACTATAATAATACATACACGTTTTTCACTCTGCATTGTATATTATCGTATATGCTTTGGTGCATTTTATTAACCTAGTGATTACATACACGTTTTTCACTCTGCATTGTATATTATCGTATATGCTTTGGTGCATTTTATTAACCTAGTGATTGCTCTGTTTACTTATATATTTTATTTTCAATTGTACAATACTGGTATTTTGAATTGTGTAAGGCATGCAAACATGGTATCTTGTAATTATTCAAAGTGGGCAATTTTGTGTTGACTTTTTTATGTTTTATGTGGACTATGTGCAATATATTAATGAGGCGCAAGTGAATATGTAAAACATTTATATTGTATTATATTGTATTAACTTCACATCGACAGCAAAACAAAAGTAACAATTTAGCACCTATTTGGCATTCCTTCACGAAACAAAGTGTATACACGGTAAAAGGAGATTTCACTCCAAGGAAATACGCATGCTGAGAATGATTGTACATTAATAAAAGTCCTTTATTACGCCTAACTTCCAATTGCTTTTTAAACAATGTCATGGAAACACAAAGCGTATAAAAGGCATATTGTTTGATTGTATATTTATTTTATAATAGTAATTTACAAACTACAAGTTTATCGAAATACGTTCCAATATGCTTCTATTCCAGCATTATGAAATGCCATTTTTACACTCTGTGTGGTTTGAATATTACAAAAATGTAGTCTTCAGTGACACTGTTTATATTTAAAAGCAATCGGAGGTATAAATTTAGCGAACTAATTATTAATGGCTTTGACTTTTGATCTTTAGACTTTGGTGTCGATGTGGGACTGTATGTGTAAAGTTAAGTTCATTTGTTTCATTCTGTGATCACATATAAGAGTACAAGTACGTTCCGCTGGAAATGCAGGCAGCTCTTCAGTGAGTACGACTATTTCATGGCTTTGGAAGAATTGATGGCGCCTATGTCATAGTGGGAGTATAGAAAACATGTCGTAACAATTGTAGAAGTCAAGAAATGTAATTGATCGATAACTGGATTTTATCGCATTTATGGCAATACTATCATGTATTTTATATACTTCCAGTTACCTTAATCCGAATTGAATTCCTCCAAGTAACAAATGAAAACAACGTGTGTAATCAGTTGTTGCAATGTTAATAAAAATATGCGTAATGCCGTTCGTTTAAATATTTGTGTAATATATTATGTTCCAACACTACTCTAGATGGATATGTTTTTATTATGCATCGACTGCAAATTACAGTGTAAGGAAATTTAAATCACGTCACAGTGGTCAGTAAGTATTAGTTTAATTATCTAATGGCGAAATAATTCGTTTGTTTGTTTTCTAAAATAAATCTCTGTAACATAAAATTGCATTTTACTGCAAGATGACTATAGTAACGAATGATACTCAAGTGTTAGGCAAGCGGACATTATTGCAAATCATTTAAGAGCACTTAGTATGAACTCATTAACGATCACATAAATACAACTCAGAAGCCGTTAGCGTTTTACGGTGTGCCATTAAATTGTCCTCAGCACACTGATTGGCCATTATAGTTTATTTTGTATATCATAATACCGCATGTCAATTCATGTCAATAACTCAGAATTCGTAAGTTTTTGTAAACAGGTTAGGACATGTTTAACGTGCATTATATTTTACTAAGCTTGGGGCACCAATGGCGTTTTGATACACAATGTGGCATGTGTATATTTAAAACTATATTCATGATTTTAAACAAAGCATTTTTCAATTTTATGCTCATTCTCATGTGTAAGCATTTTTAAAATGCCGGGGATTCGATATGATATTTATACAAAGAGTACTAAACTATTATTTGGGTTCATGTCATTGGAAATAGTGTATTCAGAATTCATTAAGGAGCGTAAGTGCACGTATAGATGTTGTTATATATAACTATACATGTATTAAAGTGCTCACTTTGGGATTATCTCTAAAATTCCCTTTATTAGCACAATGCATGTTCTTGCAAACAATGATATACATGAACTGAAAAATTTACTGGATTATTAATCGCAACGTATAATTTTGACAAGTAAGTGACAGCCAGCGAAATAAGCAATACAAAAATGTGTTATGTTCACATATTCATTTTAATGCATAAACAAAACTATTTAAAAATCGGTGAAGATTATATATGATTTAATTACAATCGAGTATAAAATACGTGCTGAAAGCACACAATAGACCTCTGTTTATTCAGAATTAGAAATATTGTGTCGCTGTTTTGTAGACAATAATACTTTATTAACGCGCTGTAAGCTTCTATGAGTGTTGTTTATTTTACGTATAATTATGAAAGTGTTAAGAAATGCATTTGTATTATGAACTAAAGTGTTTTATTGCATTATCATGTTTATGTGTGTCATGACAATTTAGAGGAGAGTATGTTTCATGAATAATTTTGGGAATGTAGGGGTGATCTCATACGTTTTATTGTCGTTTAATGTAAAACTGTGTATGTGTGTTATGAACATTTAGCTGAGATTATTGTGTATTAATAGTTTTGGGAATGTAGGGGTGATCCTATACGTGTGCCTATGTAATACTTAAAACCAGGAAAACAATAAATATCAAAGGTGAATAACTTAATTTTAATATTGTCAATATTTGGACACTGTTTAACAAACCTAAAGAATATACTGCTTTCTTCTCTGATCGTTTGTAAGGTGATTTATTCTCTAAATTAGCAGATTATTCCCCTATGTGCTAAGTCGCCTGTTATTTCACCCAGCGGAGTTCTGTAACAACGTTCGAGTTTCTAAGGCGGATATTTGTGATGGCATCCTACTTATTTGGGTTTAATTTCAGGCACGTATAACACGCAATAAAGCCGTCCGGGGCATTGTCTAATGCCCATACCTTATTTTACATGTTTCGCTTAAATAGTAAAAACAACATTATATATCATGCATACACTGTTAAAGATTTGCGATTTATATTCAAACATACCATTTAAAATAAACATAAATTAAACGATTATAAATTAGAAAGGCTTATGCTTTGAACACAGACACAATCCGAGGAAAAAAGACACCGAATCACACCATTATAAACATCCAACGACTTTACATAAAATTATTTTATCCTTCTTTCCTATAGATTCAGCAATTCTTATAGATTCGACCACCCCCAGATAACCGAAATTTACTATTAATTCTTGAAAAAACTTGTGTTAGCTATCTGTATTGAGACAATTCTATCACATAAATAGTGTGTTTGGTTTTAAAATTGCGAATTTTAGATTTTATCTGAGAAAATTAAGATTTTAAAAAGAAATTCCCCAAATTTTCTACACACTTTTTGCATAAGCAAAGAATTTTGTAAACATTTATTTTCAAAAAATATGCTAGAGTGTGTTAGTTTAATAAAGAATGCGTCTAATGAATTATATCAAAATTGTAACAAAAATGTAGTGTTTTCTTGTCAAAATGGAGACTGAACCAAATGATAAGAAACATCTGATACAATTGTGGTTGCAAGGGTGCCTTCCTAGAATTGATCAGTAACTAAGCGAATGGCTGATCTCCACATTATCGGGTCTTTATTCAGTAGGAGAGACCTTAACTTTATAAATAAAAGTCTCACTGGTGTTGAAATTGTGCTCATTTAGGGTATATCAACAATTTTTCTCTTAAGCAGCCGAATATAAAGGAAAAGAGGCTGTATGTCTTTTTCTGTACAGGGCGAGTATTCACAAAGCTTCTTGTGGAAACTTTCATAATAAATCCTTAAGTCACTGGCTGTTTTATATATAGATAGGTCTGTTTTTGCATTAAATTGTTTTCAACTAGTACGTATTGCTACTAGCGTTCGTATGTCACACTTACGATAACAGAAATCATTGCATTTCAGATAGAAAATTTGATCTGAACTGTTTACTTAAGTTAAGATTTTCTTTATTATATGTGTGAATACCAGACCAGACTGGTTATAATTTCGTCGAACATAAAATGATCTCCGTTATATTTTTGATAAAGTGTATACACAATTAGTACATTCTTAAATGAATGCATACATACAATTGCATATATGGTCATGCCATGCACTCTGCAAATAACAACCTGGAGACGAACATTGCTTCCTAATTAAACATTATTCTAATCAATGTTAGGATGTTAAGATTCTCGTATAATTGCATAAATACTTAATTTCCCTTGAGTGTATAACCGCATTGTTACATTCCAGACAGCCGTTTGACTTGAGACGTTAACATTAACAGAACAGAGATTTTTAGTTTCATATTTATATCATTGTCTTCAACCCGTACATAATATAAACAGATATTCAAAGAGAAAATAACTTACTCTTTCGTTGATGTTAATATAACAGCAATAAAATCATACACGTTTTACACAAGTGCATTTTATACAACCGTATATGCTTTGTTGCATTTTATAAGCCAAGTGTGTGTATGGTGTTTTAGGCAATTGTCACTGTTTTTAGTTTTATTTGTACAATGCCAGTGTTTTAAATTGTGTAAAGCATACTTTGCCTCTTGTAATCCTTAAAGAAATGTTGTAAGTGATGTTGATAGTTTGACGAAATAAGTTCCAAAATGCTTCTATTCTAGCCTTATGAAATGACATTTTTCCACGATGTGTGGTTTAAATATTAAACACATATTTTCTTTATTGACTAACCTAGTTATGAATGTAGCGAACTAATTATTGATCGCTTCGCTTTTGATCTTTATACCTGGTGGCCAGACATGCCCTGTGGTGCTATATATAATAGATGTTACGATCATGTGTTTCATTCTGTAATAAAAGTGAAGCTTACAAATACGTTCCGTTTGAAATATATGCACATGTTCAGTGAAAAATACTATTTCATGGCTTCGGAAAAATAGATTTCGTCTATATCAAATTAGGCGCATAGAAAGACATGTAAGAAACTGCGCAAACACGAACATACAGTAATGTAACATTCATATATACCGTACGAGTCGGCGAAACTTAAATTGGACTATGTTCGGTTTGCAGTTACTTTCATAAATGGCTTTCGTTTGTCTCGACGTACAAAACATTAATCGTATATGCGTGTTTCAATTTGCTATTGAAAATCAAATGCATAATTGTAATATTTGAAGTGGCCAAGAAATGCAATTGGTCAATTTGAACAGTTGTTTAGCGCATTTATGTCAATCAGCGGTATACTAGTTATATATGTCATATGTTTGTTTTTTGTGACCGTTTCATTTGTTATATTTTGTATTATAGTCACATACATTTGAATTTGTAAAACTTTATTTTTTACTGAATCTGCATTAGTATAATTCCTTATTTACTTCACATTTACCGATACTAATGTGTAGAGGAACACGCTATTTCCCGGCTGGATCCGTCTTAAAATGTTCCATATTGGATGTAGTGAACCACGTTGTGCTACAAGTATTTCTGATGACTCTTATTGCAGTGATTGGCCATTATTGGTGGATGCTTAAATCACATTAAATCAAATATATAGATGTTCAAGCTTATAAATAATTCACATCCACAAAGCTTTCAATAGTAAGAGACGCATTAAGACGTTGTCGTCAAGTGTATGCAAACACGTTTATTTAGATATAAGATACGATGCATTAATAAATGCCGTGAATAAGTTATAGAGCATATCAGGTTAGAGTTGAACGAAGATCAGGTTTATCATGCGAGGCTTAGAAAATGAAATTCACCTTGGCGTGTGCTTTTCATTTTCGTGCCGAACATGATAGGCTTGATCTTTATTCAACACTTACCTAAGGTTCTCTGTATTCCACATTTTACGCATTAAAACTGATTCTTTTCTTTCAGTACTTTGATTTCCAGTTAACTATAATCAAGTTCAGTGTATTAATCCCCATTCCAGAAAATACACAAATATGAATAATCGATTAAATCATCAATATATTGTTACACTCAAAGATTATCTATCTTTGAGTAATATGTCATTATGATTTTTTTGCATATGTCTAAGGGCTTTAACAAATACATGTTTATTTCATGGAACTACTGTTTTACATTTCTGGCAAATTGTACGACAAACTCCGGATATCACGGACTAATTATAGTAGTTTTAAATATTCAATGTAGCACCACAATTGAAGAGGCAATGTTGTTGAACCGTGAAAAAGAATATTGAGGCAGTCAGAGGCTGCCAAATGAAGACTGGAGCTGGAACGGGGTCAGGCGATACTGTGCTAGAACTAATTTTGATCTTATGATTTGAATATTTAGACATTCTGACAGCAGGTTTCCATGCTATTGTTGTAGTCAAGAAAATAATGTTTTTGAAGTATCGATGTTTTCCTTTATGTATAATGTTCACAATGCATGTTCTTTTGAGAAACATTTTGACTACAACTCATATATAACTGGTTGTTTTATTGTGTGTGTTCACTAAAAAATACACACACAAATGAACATTGTTTTTTTCATCCAATATAATACACAACTGACCTTGAGAACAACAGTTCGTAAAAAGTAGTCCGGTCTGTTTCTAAAAATAACCGTTGAGTAAACGCTACATGTTGAATAAACCTTAGGTTTACACCATGGTCTGTTATAAAATCGAGGTCGCCGTAAAAGTGGGATAAAAACAGTTAACAATATGTTGACATCGATTACTTACATCAGCGTATTTTCTTCAACTGAATCATGACTCAGTACGAGTGGCTAAACAAGGTGATTAACTATGACTTGTATATGGTGGCGTACTTGTGTATAAAACAAAGAGATAGGTAGGGCAGTTGTCAGTTACTGGCATAAGTATGTGCACTTGATACTGGTGAACCGCTTAGATCCGCTAACCTTGCCCAGGAAAAGTGTCAATAGGTTAACTGACCGCCGTTATATGACTGAAATACTGTTAAACACGGCGAAAAATCCAAATAAACAAACAAAAACTGTTCGTAAAAATTTTGCGAATTTTAAAGAAAAGATGTCTTTTTTCTGAAAGCATTTGTGTGCACTCCTCATAAATTGAAAATGATACGTTAGTGCCTTGAACTGCATCTATCCGTTACTCCGTCCGACCGTCCACCTGTCCTTCAGTCCGTCCGGCACTCTCTGGGACGAATGATTCGAATTCAATGAAACTTTAAATGCAGCATCAGATTGTCTGGTCGTTCTGGTCTGATGATATTTCAGGGAGTTATTGCTCTTTGATTATAACTTGGACATATGACTATGTAAAGCTTTCAAGGGAATTCGCTGTACGTTTTAAAGTGTTTATTTTGTTTCATGTATTAATATTACGTTTAACGAAATGCAAATTTAATTACGAACTAAAACAATTTTCATGTCAAACAGCCGTTTGAGTAATGAAGATAACTTCAATAGAACAGACGCAGAGAGTCGTAGTTTCAAATTGATCCCATTGCCTTTGATTTATCCTTAAAGCATTTCAATACAATATTCAAACAGGAAATATAACTATATGTAGCGTTAACGCTAACTTAACGACAATTAAGACAATCATGAGCGAACAAGTTCGTTGTTTTTATTGCATTGCATTGAATTAATTTCGACTTCCAAACAAAATGCGCATTTAGCACCAATCGACATTCTTTTTGGCGACAATGGAATATACAATTTAAAGATAATTTCACTCCAGCTACATCTGCACACTGGGAACCTATTTCTACATAAAACAATCCCGTAATTTAAATGTATTGATCGAAAGCCATTTCCTAACAATATACAACAAGAACAACGCGACGGAGACGCTAAACACGGTTATGTCTGTTTGTGAATCCATATGCATTAACAACAAACAATCAAAGTAATCTAAAAACGTTCCAGTGAATAAAGTACGCACTTTGTGGTTTGAATATTAAACCAACTTATTATTCTGTGACACTGATTTATATTTAAAAACAGACGCAGCTATGAATACAGCGAACTAATTATTTATGGTATAGCCTTTGATCTTACGACTTGGTGTCGAGTCTTGTCCTATGGGTCTATATATCAACCACTCCGGCGGTTTCAATATGCGATCACATGTGTGGGCACAAGTAAGTTCTGTTGAAAGATGATGGTGCATTTTACTGTGGTTTCGAAGCGTATAGACAATATGCAGCAAAGCGTGCGAACACGAAAAAGCATTGTGTAACATGCATTTTTATTGCATGAGTCGGCGTTACTAAGGGACTTTATTTTGTTTACGGTGCTTTATATAAATTATACTAATTTTTCTTCAAGTACAAAATTGGTCTTTAATGCATTTTCCAACGTGTAAATTAAAATCAAATTGATAATTTAATTATTTTAAATTAATGAAATTAATGAAAACTGCATTTGTTTGCATTTATTGTATTCGCCGTTATACTAGTTATAACCATGTTTGTGTTTGTGTCTGGTTTGTGTATTCCGTGCTGTATACTGTGTTGTATAAACCTCTGGGCCGGTATTCACATAGCTCCTAAGGGAAATCGTAACTTATGTTGAACTTAAGTGAAACTTTCAGATTACATTTTCTATTTGAAATCGATTGATTTCTGTTACAAAAGGGCTAAATACTTAACATCTAAGAGATATTTACGAATGCAAAACATTTTAATGCAAACATACGTATACATGAAACGGACCGAAACTTAAGGAATTTGATGAATTTAAGAAATTTACTTAAGTTTCCCCTAAGGAGTTTTGTGAATACAGGCCCAGGTCACTTACATTTCAGATGAACTTTTCCATTGTTCTGCTGAAGAAGCTGGAGTAGTTGTATTCGTTACATTTTGTACATTTATATTTGCAGTGATTGACCATTATTATTGGACGTTTAAATCACATTGCTGGATGTCAGAGCGTATAAATAGTTCAAATCTCTTACACTTTCGTTCGTAAGAAACGCATTCTGCGCTGTAGTAAAGTGTATGCAAACATTTTACTTGTATTAAGCCTCAGTCACACATTCCCAATTTTTGATGCCGTTCTTGAGCCAACAGCGTCCCAAGTCAAATAATGTCAAAAGTCGGGAGATTTGGGGTTCACAATTCAATTTTTTTATCCAAAGATTAAATATGGTCACGACAGCCTCAAGACAGCGTCTCGACAATGTCCCGACAGAGTCCTGATTTTACCGAATGCGATCCAACAGCGTCCCGATAGCTCACGACAGCCTTCCGACAGCATTCCGGCATTCCCGATTGTTTTTATCATTTTCATCGTAACGCTGCCTTTACGCTGTCTGGAACCATAATCGGGAAGCATTTATGGTGATCGGTCAAAGCTCTGTCGATGAATGACAAACGCACACAAACACGCACAACACACACGATATATACACCACTATAACTATAACTATACGTGTTATATGTATACATATATTTATGCAATATCATTCCCGTTCTACCGGATATTGTCCAGACAACGCCCCGACATCGTCCAGACACCGTCCCGAATTTAATACGATACACCCGACACAGTCCCGTCTATAAAAATTCGGCTGAGTCTCCCGAATGCTAAGGGAAAACCTTACCTGTCTAGTGTGCTTGGCTGATCACGCCGAACGTATCCCGATGATTACCGATTCTCAGGACAGCGTTCCGAAAGTGTCCAGACAGCTCCCACAGCGTCCAGACACCGTCCCGATATTTGGGATCCATAATCGGGAATGTGTGACTGAGGCATTAGGTATTTTTATATCATGCCAATACATGTCGCGAAATGTTTGAAAATATTGGAAAAAATGTGTCAATATCGCCAATGCACATCAGAGTATTTTAAGCAACTGAATCATAGTTTGTACCATTGATAAACTATTATTATATAACTGTTGAATATAAGTTTCATCATTTAGTAGAATATAGTTAAGTGCATATCGACAGTTGCTTTTAAAATACCCGATCCAATTTGTAACCCGAAACACATTTTGCAGCTATATTTGCTCAGATTAATTCGGCTGAACGACCGTTTTGAACTTGTTTTTACATCAAAAGCTTCAGATTAACTAAATGTTATGAATGAGTATGCACATCATAAAATGTATTTGCGATTGGAATTTGCATCTATTTAAACAAACAAAAAAGTCTTAATTGCGTTCAGACAAACAACCACTGGCGCGATTTGCAATCCGTCGTGTGCTTGATGATGATCTTTGGGGAAGCGAGGCAATTTGAAGAGATCACAGTCAGCTGCGCGCTCTGACGCATAAGATGTTGTCATTTCTTCGCTTAACTGACTCATACGTGTATACATGCATTTGATGGCCATGTTGATGCGCATGATTATGCGCATTTTTGAACCATAGAGTTAAGTTTGAGAAATAAGCTCCCTTCACCTCTGCTTCTTTGTTAATTCGAATTAAACTTCTCCATGCGACATTTGCAATTTGCAACAAGAGCACAAAACATAAAATGACGATTTTTGATTCTAGTGTGATTTATTTTCAAACAATGCTCTATGAACAAACCGTTATAATGCATGGACTGCAAAATGGCGCGTACTTACGGAAATGACAATCATTTCTCGTCCTTAGTATTGTGGAAATGAAAATAAATTCTGTTTATGTTGGTAAGAAGAAAAGTATGTTTCTTTCGATTGAAATTTAATTAATGGGCTTTTTTACCATCAAAGGATAGAACGCAGGAACAGTTTGCGCAATAACTAATATATGCCTGTGCCGATCGTTTTCTACATTTTCTACATTAATGGATATTGAATGTATCAATATGTTAGATGTTTTCGGAGAACAGCAAACATGAAACTAAACCTGATGGCAAAGCAATCGGCCAGTATTGTCAAACATTTAAAGCATATTGTTTTAACGCATTCCAGAGCACATAAATACAAATCAGTAGCTGTAAGCGTTTTACGGTATGCCATAAAGTTGTCCCCAGTACACTGATTGGCAAGTGTAGTTGAGTTTGTATATCACGATACCGCATGTATATCATGTTATATTCATTATTCAGAATTCTTAAGTATTTGTTCACGGGTTTGGTATGATTTAACTTGCAAATATATAGCTCAACATGCGATTTTATTCGAGTCTTATGCACACATTGGTGTGATATATTTTTAATTATTGCTTATAGTTTTGCATAAATTTGTATTCATTTAGTGTTCATTCGATATCCATCGTTGTGGTTATGCATATATAAATGAAAATATAACTCATTTTATGAAAAGGTATCTCTTAAAACCCATTTAGTTCATTACAATGCATCATTCGTGTAACGAAATAGTACTAAATATATTGATGCTTTGACGTTTTAGTCATAAACCGTCGCTCTTAACATAATTCGGTCTGTAAGGATGCATACAGTGTATGCACAAAATATATGTTTTTTTTTTCTAACAAGCAAGTTTTACTTCTATGATTTTTTAAGGCTTTTAGCATAAATTTTGTACGGTAGTCTTGAACATGATAGGCACCAAGAATGCTCAAGCATGTTAGATATTTCGTATATTTGTATTAATTATACAACTGAAAAATTGCAGAAGATTAAATCGAAGTGGTTAAATTATATTTACAAGTGCGTGTATTTTTATTAATTCTGGGCTAAGTGTGAGGTTCGGCATGTCTTTAAACCGGTTTTAGCCTCCAATGCTTTACATTGACCGTTCCAATGCGGTGACCCCAGTTTCAATTATTTTTATGTTTTGTGTTGTGTTGTGCATATTGTCAATTGATCACGTGCCTCAAATAAATGACCAGCGGATGTTAGTAAGGGTTTCTATTCCGGTGATGTATATAAATTCATCACCAGTAGATAAACCCTTATTACGGAACAAATAATTATTACGCTTGACAATGTGCATTCAATCCTTCGACAATGTTCGGCAATGTAGTTATAGTCACGTGTTTTATGTACAATTATGTATAACCAGGAAAAAAATGCATTCGCATGTTGAATAAGCTAATTTAAAGTGATTATCTGATATGCAATCATTATATGTTAAACTATATATTGATACTTAAGATGGGAATTTTTTTTTAACATACTCCTAAGCCATCTTTAATGTATGTTACATAAAGCCGTGTAGCAAACTAATAGACTAATACTAATATGAAGGATGGTGTGATTGCCCAACCCCCGCTTCAAGCACAGCAGATCTTATTAGTAAGGCTCTGTTAACCATCTGAACAGCATGATCAAGGTGATGAACTGTATTCGGAAAGCGATTCAATTGTCGATGCGAAGTTAATTAGTATGGTGATACCTTTAAGTATTTTGTTGAGTTATCCAGTGCTTGATGAGAGTGTGGTAAGAATGTAGAGAAATACAATACGGGAATGTCAATGCACGCGCAAACCAACCACCAATTGACAGTACGCTCATAATTTGAGTTGTTCGCTTTCAAAAGTTATCAGAATGCTTACCATTCAGTAGGTGGTGACTTATTTATTACAATGTTGCGGACAAATAAAAGATGTGTCGTTATTAAATAAGCTAAGCATGCAAATAAGTTATGATAACAGGGTCATTGTAATCGGATCAAATGTGGATTTCGAGATCGTTGGAAATCATTGAAATCGTTAATCATATAAAGCCACTGACTTTTTTAAAATATAGATCTACATGTATCTGAACAGTAGTTTTATTGTTATGAGCCAAACTGTGATAGCCGATATTAATTTTGTACGTTGTTACCATTTGTGCATGGAGTTTTCCTAACATTTACGTAATTAAAATAATTGATAGGGAAACGGAAATAACGACTCTACTAAGGCAACCTGTAAAAAATACGCAAATGATTACCAGGGTGAGTTAAGAGACCGAATATATTACCCAGTAGAAATCTAGAACAACGTTCGAGGCCGAACGGCGGATATCCGTGAATGCAGCACTCTGTTTTGTGTGGTATTTGACACGTAGTACGCGTGATAAAGCCGTCCGTTGTGTAATGTATAGTTCTTACTTTTTATAGCTTATTTCGCTTCATATATTGTTATAAATAATAAACAAGAGACTAATGATAATCAATGATTTGTGTGTTTCAGTTTCAGAAAAAGAATCAAATTCCCAATTCGTCAAGAAATCTGGGTCTTTATGGAATGTAAGTTCAGGCGAGACATTACAACTATTAGATTTTAACTGACAGTCATATCAAAACAGTACCGTTTTACTCAAAATTTTGCATGTTATTAAAATGTAAACAAACAAATGCCACTAGAAGGTCACGGCCGCCAGTTTTTTACTTTCGTTTCAGGTTTGTTCATTTGTCAGTTTTTGTCAATAATTTTACAACTATTCGGTCATGGTAACATAAAACAGTAATGGAGATTAAAAGAAAACACATTGATCGAAGACCGGTTAAATCCAAAGTGCAATGATACGGGTCAATCCAATATTTATATCGAAATGTGTCGAACTTGAATGTGGCTAATTTTGTTATTTAGGGCAATGGCCTACTGTTGTAAAAGGGTAGTAATCAGTTCATAACTCAATCAAAAAGGTCAAAGTCAACAAGTTCAGTAAGAATGTACATTATGCAACACAAGTTAGCTAATAGTTTTATTTATTTAAAAATATCAACTCTAACATTCTATAAAACAAGAGGCAATTAAAACTAATTTCAGTGCAAATTTTGTGACGTCATTTCAAACGAAGTTTTCTCAAAAAAGACGCTTGCCGAATTAGGACAAAGGTCACAGAACACGCCAGATATTATGTATATAAATATCTTATCAGTTTTATACATGGTATATATTAAAATAGTAGTTTTAAATACATAAAGTGTATCATTTAATGTATAAGAACACGTAAAATGTTAAAAAAAACTGAAATGTTCTTAAATGCAATGTGCAACCCTTCCGCTTATTTGGCTACCGCTAAAAAACGGTTTAACATGGGCAAGTTGATGGCATTTTGAAAAACATAAATATTTTTACATGTAGAACGGACTGACACTGGATCAGGAAGTGGATATTTCAAACATAAATGGAACGATTAGTTAAAGCAACCAGTATCACTACATTCTGCTGCTGTTCTATAAAAACTACTGGGGAATTGATATAGTTAACAGGATCTTTATTCAGTATTACAAAGGCAACTTGCCGAGAATCACAATTGTTTCTAATGCAAGCTCGGCTATTTTTGCATTATACTAAGGAAGTTTAAATAAATGCCCTGAACCAGTATAATAGTCCTGTAAAGTATGTTGTGAAATCAAAACATCAATTCAAACACTTTTAAAATGTGTTGCACATTGTCTTCGATATACATGTAGTATGCTGATCGTGAAAATAAAAATAGCTGTTGCCAGTGTACTAATTGTTTAGAATTCTTAAGTACTTATTCTCGCGATAAAACGATTCAAGCGGTTATTTATTTAGTGTAATTGCAAATACACCCATTTTGAACGCAATGCGGTTATTTGTGTCTTTTGTGTGTTTTTTTTTAATTGAAATTACTATAATTCGATTAAGCACACATCATCTACATGGGAATGCTTCTAGTTTCTTTCCAAAACAAACGTATATGGTGCATATATTTAATTTAGTTAGAAGTGATTCATAAAACATAAACACAAATTGTGTCACTTATATATGATTTAAGAACAAAATTACAATATGTTAAAATGTCGCTTACTTAAATGTAGAAAATGTAGCATTTCGTAAAAACCATCACTGTCACAGTCACAATTCAAAAACATTTAAATATTGAGATATTTCAATATAGCCATACAAACAAGAAATGTCTCGCCCTATGATGGTCATGCTTAGTTTTTTATCGAATCCGAGTGGTTTGAATGAATTTAGAAGAGACTGACCCAAAACATATATTTGCTAAATTATTTTCAAACCGCCAAGAAGTTTCTGACAAGGAGATTTTCAATATGGCCATTAAAGGACTATGTTTTTATACACATCAAAATAATTTAAACAATAATTTCCTAAAGGACTGGCTAAGGAACATTTTTGTGAAAATATTAAACCAAAAACAGCCCGAAGAATCTTACAAAAAAATCTTCAAAAATTTCAATATAGCCATAAACGGCCTTAGTGCTCAGATGAGCTACAAAAGGTTACAAAACTTGTCCCGAAAGTTGTTGAACACCACTCGTATGAAACCCTTGATTATTTCCATGTTTCGAATATTCTCTTTATCATATAAAACAATCGTACTATGCTGTAAGTACACGCTGTTTATATATGACGACATCATTGCAGTATTTATAAGCAACTCTGCACAAAAAGAGGTTAAATCTGTGGGATGATCACCGTAAATAAGACATACATCTGACAGGTACAGTTATAGTGCTAAAGCCCTAGCTTTATATCATTGAACATTGATTGCATCAGCGAAGATTACGCAGCTGGTTCTATGTCAGTTGAAATTTGTGTTAATGGCATTATTTCGTTAAGTGAATTAGCAATGAAGTAATAAACATATCTTTATATGGTTTATTAATCTTTATTTTATCTTTCATTACACATGTTATTGTGCGGAGTATTGTTTCTATTGTATAGCTCAAAATCTGTAAGCAATGACCATGAAAAGAAAACGAAGCATACACAGAAATGATTAATATCTCTAAATCTCTAAATATGTAAATACTATGGAACGAAAGGGATATTGAAAGCATAGGCAACAATAACCACCGTTTACACCACTGCGACACTGATTTATATCTAACAAGAACCGCGTTTTGAATCAAACAATCAAATTGTTATGAAAACCAGTGATTGATCGTCGAACTTGCAATACAAATGGGTCCTTCGCGGGCAAAACATTGACAATAACCATCACTCCGGTTATTGTTTGTGGTGCGTTCATTTCTTTGAATTTGTTTTTGAACACTTATAGCGTTACCTTCAATTTTAACACAGACGAGTCATTACAGTTTACAATGGATTATTAAAATGAATGTCTGAACGAAAATAAGAGAATAGAAAGAACAGAACGAACTAGCTCTATTTTTACGTTTGTATACATGCCCATGCAAATTTCAAACGCACTATATATCTTATATATTCAGCTCTAGCAAACAATTAAGAACAAAAGTATAAGTCAGTCTCTTTTTCACAGGAGCAAGTTGCGTGAAAAAAACTATATATAAGAAAACTAAAGCATTGACTGATTGCGTAGCAGATTTTAAAACTACTGAAATACACTCCGAAACCAGACCACCGCTTGGCTCGATTATTTTGAATTAATTATCCGTCTTAAGTTCTGAATGCGATTTCCATTTTTTCATAAAAATATGTTATGACACATAACGATTTAATTATTTGGAATGTTTTTGTTCTCATGAACGGAACAAAAGGACAGCCACAGTGACACGATACCGTACCCCTGCTTCTACTATGGGAAACGATTTCACCAGAAGTTGGATATGAAGAAACACACGTACATTCACACAGTTAAACAGACGTCTATGCGCATTTGATATGATTTACATTCATTTCATTAAACTATTATAATAATGCTAACGAAATAAAAGCTAGCAATACATGTATCCAGAATAGCAAATAGATTATAACATTTATGAAGGTTTAACTAACATTTGACGTATTACATAATGTATAAGGATATATACCTTTTTGCTTTTAGCAAACACACACGTCGTGGCTACAACATGTTATTTCGTTTTATACCAACCTATCAAAACAGTAAGTGTATTACCTAATTCATAATGATTTTGTTAACACCAATCATCATCATCAATGTGTTACATAGATTCGATGAAACAATTATATATTACTCCAGGAGAGAAAATTCACAAGTGTTCTGTGTGCGAAAAACGCTTTAACCAGTCATAGAACCTTATTATCTAAAGACGGAAACACGCGGATTTTACGCCATTCTCCTGTCACACTTTCAGCAAGACTGTCCAACAAAAACTGGACATTAAACAAGATTCTGTGTTTGGTAAACACACATGCCCCAAGTTGGTGCTGGGTAGCCCAGTTCGTAGTCCAAATTAGGTAAAAGTCAAAGTGAAGTTGGGTGATATGGGTGTATTGGGGATGGTCATACGCAACAACTGTGTAAGTATCCAAGTGTTGTAGCAAGCGGTGTTGGTAAAATCTACTTAACCATGTCACGGACGGAACGACGGACGGAAGGACGGCAGGACGGACAGGATGATCACTAAATGCTTCCTGCATCAAGATTCTGGGGGCATAAAAACATACTGAGTAGGGACAGTGCTCATCATGACCTTTGTCATATCCAGGCAAATGCACGGCTGTGTATTCCAATTGTTGTTAAACGTCACACACCATGTGTGACGTTATAACTGGTTCAATGCGACTGATGCATATGATACGGCTACTCTACGCGTGTATGTTTAGCACAAGTAATTGCTTTTCAGATTTACAATTGTCTGGATACGGGAGCGTATATTCTAACACGACGCAAACATCTCATATAATATTGACTGATTTTAACAAATTGCTTTTTGTGTATTTCATCACAGGTGAATGCTAATTCGTAAATAGTCACAAATTAATTTGTATTTAATCTTGTGTTTTTGCTTTTAAACCGAAATTATAAATTTTATTTTTATTTTAGACAAACTAATGACCGCATCCATTTTGCTATTACGGAGACTTTAAAAATTGGAATAAGACTGCTGTTGCATTGTTATATTTCAATATCATACTGCATTCACTCTGACAATCAAATGTATTCACAAACCGCGTACATTTCATACAAGTTACGATAATGTTGTTTTCGTAATGTTATTATTTAAAGTATTTAGCTCGGATATAGCACATTGCCCTTCAGATAATCCCGATATATTTATTAAACTGTTTATGGTTTAAACATTAAACAAAATATTGGGAGAGGAGCAAACGTGATTTAATATAGCATGCCATCATTTGGTGATTTATAAAAATTGTTGATCTAATCATATGCAGGATTTACAAATTAACAGTATTACAGTACAGAACATGTGAAGTGGTCATCCCTTATTCTCCAAATGATTGTCCTCGATAAAACACTTTCGATTAAGCGTAAATTTCTGTCAATTTAATTAAGAAAATATTTCGTATTACAGCTACGTGTGCTTATTTTCCGCTAGTGATTTGAAGAATGAATCATAAACATGAAACGTTTATTACATTGTTACTAAAAAAGAGTAATCAATTACCGATACCGCCCTGCACAGTTTTGGAGTCGGAACATAGAAATATAGTGTATATACGTACTTGATTAAATCTAAGACCACACTCTTCCGAATCTTAATGCAAATCTTGCTGAACATGAGCGTGCTGTAGAATTACACCACACAACATCCTGTGCGAAATTGATCATCAAGCTTCTCAACATTCATACATGTTGAAGAGAAAACATGATAAGGCGACGTTATTTAAATAAATCAGTGTAATTTTTAAGTTATTTAACTAACCGCTGCAAATGAGCTACACCTTTAAAAATACAAAAAACGATCGCCTACGTGTATTGGTTGTTAGAGATGTTTAGTGTATCTGTTATAAAATGATGATTATTTTCCGGTGTGATAAGTGGTCGGTGGTATCACCCAGTGGAATTCTGGATCAACGTTAGAGTGGCTATGGCGAATCGTTGTGCCGACAATACTCTAATTTTATTCGTTATTCGGCGCGTATTCCAGGATGCTCTTTCGAACAACGTTAATCCGAATTCCTCGTTATTTCGAAGTTTTTTATCTATCCCAATTTCTTCCTTCTTATTTTAATTAGAATTTTGATGTTTAATTCGAACTCCGTTATTTCGAATTATCGCTATTTCGAACCAATTACTCCGGTCCCAACACCTGTTTTTCAGTGCATTTATCAATTGTTGATTTGAAGTGTTAATAACAGAGGTGGAGATAATGTTCACACCTTTACATTAACCGTATCAAATGTGACAGCATTTGCTCTCTGCTTGATTTGCACACCTTTCCGGAGTTAATAATCGATGAAACCAAGCTGTTGTGTTTATATAATTAAAGCGTGGCAAGCTATTACTTTAACAAACACGGATGTCAAAACTTTAAGCAATTATTAAGTTTCTGTATTGAAGTTAGACTTGCATTTGTCAGATCATCAGTTCGTATTTACTTGCGGTAATATTCCGATGTCAGAAGCAGTAATAAATACAGAATATGAATAATGCCCTACATTTTCATCTACCACTCGATAACGTTTTTCTTTTGCACTGTTTACTTATTTATTTTATTTCTTGATGAAGGATTTGTTGATGTTTCTTGTACTATAGCAACTCGTGACAAAGAGCACTTATTTCTCTTATTGTGTTGTGATGGATACACATAACATTTTACCAAGATACAAGTCAGTCGGATTGTTTTTCGCATCGCTAAATATGCTAGTTCTAATGTCCCTGTACAAAAATGAAATTGCTCTTGAATCGTCTCTCCATAACATCAAAGGTCAATCACAACTTGTCCGGTGCATCCGATGGCCGTATAAACGCGCCATAGTTGGTAAACGTCACACGTCTAACTTACTTTTCGTAAGAAGGTCAATTTTTGTTTTATTAACAGTCATGTTGGTAACATGGCTTAAGGTCATTATGTTGCTTACTGGGGATATTGAATTAAACCCAGGCCCTGTAACGAGTAGTTCTCTAGATTCCAGCGCCACGGAGTACAACACACCGAATTGCCTTTTAGCAATGCCTAATAACTTTTCGTTTATTCAGTATAATGTGCAGAGTATACGGAACAAACTAGAAATTCTTACAGCAGAACTCTCAAATTTTGATGTATTATCTTTTACTGAGACGTGGCTTAACAACTCTATTGAAACTGACGAACTCCTTATCCCCTCTTATCACTGCCCCGAACGAAAAGATCCAATACATGATAGCCATGGTGGGGTTATGCTATTTGTTAAAGATTTTATCCATTACGATCGTAGACCTGACCTTGAACCTATTGCATTAGAATGCATTTGGATTGATCTCTACCTGCAGAGTAAGAAGCGTGTTTTATTTGGTTTATTTTATAGGCCACCAAACGCAGATGCATCATATACTAACTTAATTGATGACTCTATTGGTTTAGCAATCGAAACCGGGATATCTGACATCATAATAACCGGTGATTTTAATATGAATAACAGTCAGCCAACATTAGTACGACAACTTGACTCTTGGTGCCTTGAGCACAGTCTTGTTCAAGTTATTAATGAACCAACGCATTTTACGGAAAGATCCTCGTCAATTCTTGACTTATTGCTAGTAAGCAACCCCAACAGCTTGATATTATCAGGTGTTGGTGATCCTTTTCTTGACCAACAACAGCGCTACCATTGTCCTATATATGGTTTATTTAAATATAATAAGCCAAATGCGAAAGCATACGAGCGTCATATATGGAAATATAAGGATGGTAACTACGTTTTGCTACGTGAAAGTTTTTCTGCATTAAATTGGAATACAATTAAAAGTACTAATGTGGACACTTATTGCACTAATATCACCGACACTATTACTCGTAATGCCAAACAATGTATCCCAAATAGGTTAATAAAAATCAAACCGCGTGATGCTCCTTGGTTCAATACACATATACGTCGTATGATAAGAAAACGCAAACGGGTTTACAGACTTGCGAAATCCAAAAACAGTAATTATCAATGGTCTAAGTTTCGTACAATTAGAAACCAGACAATATCACTAATTCGACAAGCGAAAGATCAGTACTACGACAGTCTAAGCGAAAAACTTAAACAAAATAATAACACATCTAAGGACTGGTGGAAAATTCTCAAGTCATTTATCAATAAACCAAATAATAACATAAATACTGCACTAATAAACCCCGTCGACAATTCCACTGTTACTGATTGTTTTGAAAAGGCGAACATTCCTAATAAATTCTTTCAAAGTCAGTCAGTCCTTGACATTGACAACGAGGACACACCGGAGCTTACTTATGTACCAATTGCTAACTCACTAGAGACTTTTATTATTACACCTTCTGATGTCCATGACATTCTAAAGTCACTTTCAGTTGACAAAGCATCAGGACCTGACGGTATAAGTAACCATATTCTAAAAGAATGTCGAGCTGAACTGTCCATTCCCTTAAGTGACTTCTTTAACTTCTCACTTAACAAATGTATAATGCCAGACTGTTGGAAAGAGGCTAATGTCAGTGCAATTTTTAAAAAAGGTGATCCCAAAGTTGTGTGTAACTACCGACCAATTTCACTGCTTAACACGATGAAAAAAGTGTTTGAAAAAATAATTTTTAAACATGTGTACAATCACCTTGTAAGTAACAAAATACTCACCTCATTTCAGTCTGGATTTTTGCCAGGAGACTCGACCACTAACCAACTCACTTATATATATGATACGTTTTACAAAGCCCTTGACAATGGATTAGAGGTTAAAGCTGTCTTTTTTGACATCAGTAAAGCCTTTGATAAAGTCTGGCACCAAGGTCTTTTACTTAAACTCCACGCAATTGGTATCCGCGGGAAGTTGCACTTTTGGATTAAAAATTACCTAAATTGTAGACGTCAACGTGTAGTGCTTCCAGGCGCCGTTTCTAACTGGGCCTCACTAGAGGCTGGTGTTCCCCAGGGCTCTATACTAGGGCCCCTATTATTCTTAATCTTTATAAATGATATTGTTAACGACATCCAAAGTAATATTCGTCTTTTTGCTGACGACACATCCCTTTACATTATTATAGACGAGCCATACCATTCAAATTCAATATTACAAAATGATATCAACAAAATATCCAATTGGGCCTCAAAATGGCACGTTTTATTTAATCCCTCTAAATCGGAAACACTTACATTCTCCAGAAAACAACAACCGAATCAATATAACTTCACAATGCTTTCCAAACAAATACCGGTTGTTAGCTCCCACAAACATCTAGGAGTCGTCCTGTCGAACGATTGTAAATGGCACATACATATCAAATATATAACTGATAAAGCATGGGGTAGAATTAATATTATGCGCAAACTAAAACTTAAGCTTGATGGAAAATCACTAGAAATCATTTATATATCCTTTATTCGCCCGTTAATGGAATATTCTGATGTAATTTGGGACAATTGCACTCAAGCAGAAAAACATGAACTTGACAAAATTCATTACGAAGCAGCGCGAATTGCCTGCGGAGCATCCAAACTAGTGTCTACAAATGAATTGCAAAAAGAAATTAACTGGGAACCCCTGCAAGACCGACGCGATAAACACCAACTCATATTATTTTATAAAATGCAAAACTCACTTAGCCCTCAGTATTTGACCGACCTTGTACCCCGACATGTTGGATCTATTGCTAGGTATAATCTTCGAAATGCGAATGACTTAAGAACATCCGAGTTTAGAACAACCCTTTACTATAATTCATTCCTACCCGCAGTTATCCGAAAATGGAATATCTTACCAGACGATGTTAAAAGTAGTGAATCGTTGAATATCTTTAAATCTAAGCTAAATAGAAGCTTAGTTAAAACACCATCGTACTTTTATGTAGGTAAACGTTATTTTCAAATAATTCACACGCGTTTAAGGACCAAATCAAGTGCGCTAAATGAACACCTTTATGCGAAAAATATCATTGCGTCGCCTCTTTGTTCGTGTGGAGCTATTGAATCTAACAATCACTTCTTTTTCATATGTCCAGATTATAATGAAATTCGCACTACATTAATTAACAACATTTTGAGTATAACCAGCGACGTTGATCTCGATACACTTCTTTTTGGATGTACGTATCTCGACGAAAAAGAAAATTCTCAAATATTTCTACGTGTCCAACAATATATCAACGAATCCAGGCGATTTTCCTAACAATCTGTTACTGACTCTGTCACGAGTTGTTGCTGCCTCATGTTCTAGTCCTTGCATGAACAATCCTTCATCCTTAAATTTGTTTTTCAACATTTTCCATATTTATCATGTATAGTTCTTATCTCTGGCATATTCTATGAAAACGTATTTTTAAAACACTGCCATTTATTGTGTAAATATTACTCCAAGGAGAGAAACTATATAAGAATTATTTCTTTCGTGTCAATCCTTTTCTAACAATGACTGTATTGTACATGTTTGATATACACTGTATTTGCCAAAAGAAATAAATATGTTTAAACTAAATACAGAAAACATCAATCCCATTGCCAAGCAATCTGGAAAAGGGCACGTCATCAAGTTATCGTATTTATTCGTTTTTTATAAGTTCAATCAAAGTGTGTGGTGTAACCGCATCTCAACTATATAACTATGCGATTTTTACAACAACCTTTTTTCTCAAGAAAATCTAGAAATGTTTAATTCGAATAATCGTTATTTGGATGTATTTTCTCCTGTCCCGACAAAGTCGAAATAACGAAATTTGACTGTATATACTAGTCTACCATTGCTATTTAAAGTAATACTTACTCGATCACTATTTAGTAACGTCAGTTTTTTATTCGAATAAAGCAAATCTTCTCACATAGTTTTATCAACTTCAATTTATTGAATATATAGAAATCGTCTCTAAAAGTTTTATTAATTTCAAATTATTGAATATCTAGTTGACCTACGTTACGCAATGTGGCTGAATAAAAAGAATCATTAACAACCTTAAACATTTAGCAGCGTCTTTTTTTACATATCCCACCGAAGTGTATTATTAATTTGCTTTTTTAAAACTTTGTCTTCAAAAATGTATGAATACACCGAAATACATGATTGTGTTTTATCAACACAAACTAATAACGCATATTTTCAGGTCAAGGCCTCGAATACAAATCAGTGCACAGCCGTCCATTGTCTCCGTTGATCGAACTTTAATCGACTCTAACGGTCTGTTCTTAAGTTAGCTCTTTGGAAATAATCATTTAAAGAAATAAATATAACAATTCTAACTTGATTTCTGATTAAATAAAAGTTCAGCTGGAAATTGTAAATCACTTACAGTTTATTAAATGATTAATATCGACTCTCTTATTTCTTATCTATTGGTTTCATTAAATTCTGAATAGTTGTGTTGAAATTGTTGTAAATAAATAAATAACCTTTGCTTGATAATACATTTATATAGAGCGTTTTATTCTGCAAATAACCAGTAGCCGCAAATTCAATAGTTTAGAACACAAACAACTCTAACAACTTAACAATATGTATGCACGATTTCGTTTCACAATACTTCGGGAGGTGTGATGAGATGTGTACGTATTTCTGAACCTCGCTTCGTATGTTAACATGTTTTAAAAATACTGCATCCTATATTTCAGTTAAAGCTGGAAGATCGCTTCAATCAATTGATGAAATACAACGGACGCTAAGTGTTCATAAATCTATATTTACCGCCCACGACTGGACGATTGGTCCTTACCAAAATCCATTAACAGCATTGACAAAATAGTTTACTTTAGTCGAACAATTTACCCTGTATATTTTAACTGGACATTTTGTCAGTACATCAAATACTGAATGTCAGATGTTCTAATAATTCAGATGTTTTAAAAATTTCTTCGCCGTATTTGTGACGTAATGTTTTTACTAGCACAAAGACCATTGGCAAAAATGCAAAACATGGACAGACAATAACGTCGTTAAGGTTTACTATTCAATTTACTTCATGTCAGACTCCACCAATAGTATTAATATAGATAGCATTGGTCTATTGACTTGCACATTATACATTAACGACCGTTCAAAACACACCATGGAGCAAATATAGACGCAGGGTAAGTTGTAAACAGTTCAGGTACGGTTGATATTGGTACATACAATACAAGCTGCATAAATAATAGCATTATACCCTTTTAAAATTATGGTAGAACAAACACCAAAACTGTTCCGAAACAAAGAATGTTACGCATTGATGACTTTAACTGATGTATAGGCAACTTCAATGTGTTCTAGTACATTGCATGATAAGACGAATGTTAATACTAAGCTGCAAGCTTTATACGAATTAATGTAATAGATAATCATAGCTGGAGCTTTCTGAAGCACGGTGGAATAAAATAATAGCGAGAATAAGCTTTATGTAAATTTTGGAAGTAGTTCAATACATAGCATATATACTATTCACCTGGTCCTATTTGTTAACTATATTGTGTTCCGCATAGTACACATATATGGCGATTTACATAAATGACCTCCTTACAAGTTTCTTTGTAGCGAATACATCTGTTGTTGTATTATCTACTCATTACCATTCTCGAAAAAACATGAGAATAATCAGGATCGCAAACTTTGATACAATGCCTGACAATAGACACTAAATCACGCAAAACATAAAAAATGAAACGACTTATTTTGGGGGTATGTTTTTCTTTGCCGGCTATATATTGGTCGTTGATCTCCATTATATATAAACGTGAATACTTTCCATATACATATATCCGAAAGTAAATGCATCCATTCACATATATTGTGACGCCGTAGATTATACATTATGCAAACAACCATGAAGAGATTGCTTACTAATTAACTATTACTATTGGATCAATGGCATGATGTGATTATGGTATAACTGCATCACTACTTAATTTCCCGTGAGTGTTTACTGCATTGTTTCATTTCAGGCAGTCATTTTAGTAGAGACGATATCATTAGACAAACAGAAGCTGAGATTTGTAGTTTTGATTTTATCCAATTAATGCCTTTAACCAATAGATAAAAAAACATTCAAGAATAAAATATAGTTAGAACAATAAAATGTACAACGTGTTATATCAGACTATACTGTTGACATTGCATAGCACAGATAAAATCATAAGTGAAGACCCTTATTGTAGGTTAGCCAATTTTGTCGGATGCTTAAATCACATTGCTGAATGTCAGAGCGTATAAATAATTCAAATCGATATAGCTTTCTTTAGTAAGAAACGCATCAGAGCGGTGTCGTAAAGCGCATGCAAACACGTTTATTTAAATATTCGATACGATCTTCCAATAACTGTCGCGAATATTTTGAAACGATGTACTGGTATTGAAATATGTTGATATCGCTTATTTACATCAGTGTATTGTCTGCAACACAATCATGTCCCATAAAATTGTTTAAACACCATGATATACTGTTTCGGTTGTGTAAAATTTGTTTGCTGAACACTTTTATTATAAAGGAAATTTGAGCTTCAGAGAATGTAAATTTAAATGATACATCAACCACTGTTTTATTTCAAAACAGTTCAACTGCTTCGACTACACTATGCATTGTTATGAAAATCATGTCGCATTGCTCATTTGCATTGTGAAAATAAGAAATATTGCTTATTTCAATTGGTGAGATACATAAGTGCGATTAGATTAAGATATAATGCAATGGTGTTTTAGCAACAATGATAATGATAGTGTACTAAAATATTCAATGTGCGTATATGATTGAGAATCTTACATTCAGAATGTATAACTGAGATAATATCCAGCACAGTTAACACGTTTAGATTTGTGTAAATTTACATGTTGATATGAAAACTATGTCTTTACGTTCAACGTAAACGCTCAAGTTCTGTAACATTCTTCTATACATAATTTGCTCCATAAGGGTGTACACATACAATATATACACTGTAAATAGATGTACACTACATGCTGTTTAATTTCGTATTTAATAGGCTTTCAATGTTTGTAAAGTAACATTAAACAATTGATGCACTTAAACTGCTTCAGTTTGTAAGAAGGCTGGTCTACTTCCTGTATTAATTTAATTCAAAGAGATAAACGGTTGCATTTAAAAGATTACGTCGAGTTCATTTAATTTGTTTGCAACGAAATTGTTAACTTTGATAAGTCCTACTTTTATGATAAAGAAAAGCCATGAAAAACGCAATACAAATATAGTTTTTTGGTCCACGTATTTATTTTAAACTATATTCAGGACCAATTATCCCAACTGTATTCAAATACATTATACATTCAGCATAATCAATCACATGCCCTATCTTACTAGTTCGCCCGTACGTAACTAGGAATATAATAATCACCACACACTAGTCCATGTTTATCTGGAATTCCACATGTATTTCTTGAAAATGCATCATTATGGAAAACTTTATTATCGTTATATTATTTTGTACGAACTCAAAAATACGAAAAAATATATATGTATACTCATGTTTGTAAGTATGAAACAATTAAACATTTACAGTCATTACATAAGTACGAACTTTACATTTTGGCGAAAACATATTTCATGTTTATGGAATATTATTACGTTTTTACGAAACGAACTACAACATAGTGTTGTTTTAAGTATCAAATATTATAATATTAAAACGCACATGCATATCATTATGCGAAATAAAATTTACGTTTCAATGAAATAATATAACTGTTTATGCAATATTATTACGTGCTCAGGACATAAAAATGGGTTCATAAAAAATAATGCTTTGTGTTTGTGTGAAGTGATTGCCATAGCAGAGTAGGTGTGGCCACAAACACGTGTTAATTTAATATTATTTGAAAATCAGGTGCATCATACATTTGATAATTCAATACGTTAATTTGAATATAGTGAACGTTTGTGGAAATTAATTTCGTATGTAGTTTATTTTTTTATGTCATCATACTATTGCAGAAGATATACTGAAATAGATATTTTAGATCTGAATATCTGTCAAATAATTTTGCCACGACATTTATTTCTGTTTCAAGAAGACGCGTAACTCACAAACCAATACTAAATTGAGGCAAATCGTTATCGTCCGATTCCCGCCTTATAAACCTCCCTTAAGAATACAGATATCAAGCCCGACAGCCAATACAGTTTTACACACACTCGTAGATTTGCTTGCGAATACAGACAGCTGTCTCATGTGGAAAGAGATTTAAAAATAAAATAACGTTAATTATGAATGAAGCGCGTTCTAAGCAGAACCTATTATTAAGGCTCTGTTTAAACACTATTTAATCTGATTCTAGTTCATTTAGTTAGAAAAACGTTTCCATTTTTTTGTAGGATGAATTTAATATTTCATAAATATAAAATGCTGTATTATTTTTGTCACATGCTTTACCTTGTTTTCCGCGTCATACACCCATTACGAATATTTTTTCTTACACCTATCGAGCTTTCCATAGGCTAGATTTATCACTGATTTACAGACGTCATCAATGCAGTGCTCTTCCGTATGACGTTATCAACATTTCTGTAGTTGGCGTTTCAGTTGAAATTATTATTGATTCGTGTTGTCGGATATTTGGTTGCATATGTTTTATCCGTTAATGTGCTTACACATTGTCTTCGATATAGTAAACTGAATAATCTAAATGAGAATAATCAGGATCGCGAACTTTGAAACAACGCCCGAAAATATACACTTAATCACGCCAAAGATAACAAAAAATGTGACGATTTATTTTTTGTGAATGTTTTTTTGCCGGCTATATCTTGGTCGTTTATCTCCATTATATATAACCGTGAATACTTTCCATATATATATATTCGAAAGTGAATGCATCAATTCACAAATATATTGATGCCGTAGATTATACATTATGCAAATAACCATGAAGAGATTGCTAACTAATCAGCAATTATTCGAATCAATGTCAAGATGTCGAGATTATGGTATAATTGCATTACTACTTTATTGCCCTTGAGTGTTTACAGCACTGTTTCATTTCAGACAGCCATTTTAGTAGGGACGATATCATCAGACGAACAGAAACAGTGATTTGTAGTTTTGATTTTATCCAATTAATACCTTCAACCAATATCTAGAAACATTCAAGAATAAAATCTAGTTAGGAAAATGGAATGTATAACGTGTTATATCTGACCATACCTGTTGAAATTGCATAACCCATATAACATCATAACATAACATCATAAGCGAACAATATTAATGGTTTTAATATACACTGCCAAACAAAAAACTACATGACGCATGAAATGGTATTCCTATGGACAACACTATGTAAACATATGGGCCAACACCACTCAAGCTACAGATTTAACCTAAATTTTATGAAACGCAATGAATCACCTCGTTTAATGTTCTGTTTGAAATGCGACTGACTGCATTCTTCGATTAAGATCAGCAAAATGGATGCATTTCGATAGATATATTGTACTGAAAAGTGACGTATGTATGTAAAGTTTATGTAAATCCAATAAAGAAATAGTGCTTCTATTTTTTGTTATAGCATTGTTAAATATAATTTTATCCGACGCTATGCCTTGTTTTCCGTTTAATACAGCCATTAAAAATATTGTTATCTTACACATATGTTAGACAACATTTTAAGCGTTTCCATAGGGTGCATATATTTTGACTGACCAATCGCCTGACGTTATTTTGGTGAAATGACGTCGTTTACATAAAATGACATCATGTCAGTATACAACTTTGAGGATATACCACCTTATTTTGGTAAAATTGAAAGGGTTTTATTTCGTTTCAAAGCATGTGATAATGTTAATTTGTTAATTTGCCTAACAAATTTATGTACAGCTGAACCTCGTTATCTCGAAACCAACGGGAATGCAAAAGCGACTTTGAGATATCCGTAGTTCGACTTTTGTCAATGCTAACGTTTCGGCTGTCATTATACTAAAAACGATAAATCAAACAAGAGTATTAACGTAGATAGTGATGGTCCATTGACCTGCATATTTTTACAATAACGACCGTTCAAAACAAGCCATAAATCAAATATGGGATAGTAGAATACATTTCAGGTACTGTTTGTTTTTGTGCATACAATCCTGGCTGCACATGGTGTTCCATCAGTTTAAAAACTATGGTAGAACAACGACCACACTTCACCGTAACGATCAATACTAAGAATTAATGGCTTTATCTGATAGATAGGCAACTTCACCATTGTTGAACTTTTATTGCATAATAAGACAAAGTTAATACTAACCCACTAGCTTTGAACAAACTAAAGTTATAGAGATTCATAATTGCAACTGTCTAGTGCAAAATGAAATGAAATAATAGCGAGCATGAGAAATATATATAGTGTGTGGAAATATTAAATGCATAGCATATACACTATTCACCTGGTAATTTGTGTTAACTGTATTGTGTTTCGCATAGTACACGTATATGGTGACTTACATAAACGATCTCCTTACAAGTTTCTTTGCAGCGAATGCATCTTCTGTTGCATACTCTACGCATTGCCATTCCTTAAAAAAAATGAGAATAATCTGGATCGCGAACTTTTATACCACACCTGAAAATATACACTAAATAACTCCAAACATAAAAAAGGTAACGACTTATTTTTGTTTTGTGTATGTTTTTCTTTGCCAGCTATATCTTGGTCGTTGATCTCCATTATATATAAACTTGATACTTTCCATATACATATATTGGAAAGTAAATGCATCCATTCATGTATATGGTGACGCCGTAAATTAAACATTATGCAAATAACCATGAAGATATTGCTTACTACTTAACAATTATTGGAATCGATGTCAAGATGTCGAGATTCTGGTATAACTGCATGACTTCTTAATTTTCCCTGAGTGTATAACCGCAAATGCATAGTTCAAACAGCTATTTTTGTAAAGACGATTTAATCAGACGAACAGAAGCAGATTTTTTGTAGTTTTGATTTTCCCCTTTTAATGCCTTGAACAATTAGGTAAAAACATTGAAGAATAAAATCTATTTAGGTTTAATCTTTTCTCTGCTTTTCCAACGTCCAACAAGTTTTGTACGAGGTAGTCGCAAGCAGTAGATCAAGAATCGGCACTAACCAGCTTAATAATTTACTTTAACTTACTATCAGGACTGTCTTGTCTGGCAGCAGGAACGGTTCTGCCTAATGCACTGCGCGCTACCTCTAATATAGCCGCTGCTCACCTAACCCAATAGACTAGCCCGGGTCATTCCATTTTATTACCGGATGCTAAATCGCGGGGAGACCAGGTACATCGGATTATTGATTGTATTACCAAAGATCTGTGATTTGTATTGTATTTATCTGCAATTGTGATTAGAAATAGTATATTTACTAACCACGCTATTTTTAATAGATTAAATGCTCATAATCATGTTGAGATCTGTTACATGACAGTTATTGTAAGATGCACCGTTCCCACACGTACTTCGCAAAAGGCATGATATAGTCTTCGTATTATCTGGGGTAATACAATAAACAATCTAACGTATTTTTAGCTACATAACGCACTGAAAGGAAGATACATTTTAAGCGTATTTTATTGTAAACGGACCTTTCTACCAATAAAGTGCAATTTCTAGCTTGATGTCAATGCCGCGATCAATAACTTCATAGTTTACTGGACAAAATAATAACACTCTACTATACACAAACATAGAGTGAAGTAATATACTAGTTAATGTTATTGTGTCTCAATTTAAGTCGCGTAGCACTCTAAGCATATAATTACTTACAGCCTTCTAATGAGTGCGTATCAGATCGTTATATACTTTCGCTCAACCACTTAACTGATTTTGATGTAAATTGTACAACGAAAGACCAACGAAATGAAACTTAAATACGCAGACTTATTTGCCTGTGTCGGACATTCTGCACTTTGTATGGTAATACAATTTAATAATGTTTTGTTGTTAATGTTCATATTTTTGACACAAAAACTGCTATTAAATTTATACCCATACCATACAATTGCACTGAACTACGAATATGTATGTGACACTTAAATCGTTCCTTTTAAATTACCTAAATGACCACTTCTTTCACTTCATATACTCTATTATAATATGCAATTAATAATCACCAATTTGAAATACTTGTATGTGAAATCTAATCTCACTTTAAGTAGGGTTGCTGTTTTAACGTGTTTTGACATTTAGTGTACACTGTACCAATTTAATATCTCTATACCATCTTCACTTTATACACATTTAAAACTCAATTTGATATTTGTGATACACTTAATTCGTATATGCTTTTCGTATTTTGAAAGGCACTTCCTTTTGACAGCCTACTTCATGTATGTATTTTACAAATAGTCCGCTATAAAATAAAACGTCCGTATACAGACGCACATTTGCATGTCCGTTTCACACAATTGCAAATCCAAATCAAATAAACAACAGAATGTTTACAAATAGTCCTATGTGTAATTTAATATGCCACTGTGATAACAATTAACTACCGCGAGGACCTTTTCGTTTTATGTATGGAAAATAGATACATCCGTTTAAATATAACTAAATGATTGGAAATCAGTTTAAGAAAGTTTTAAATGTTGTAGGTGAGGACCAGCGTGCTTGACTTCAATAAATGACACGGTTTAGTCACTTCTGCTGCAGTTTTATTTATTTCAACAGATGATCAGAGTTCGTCACTAGATTAAAACTATGTGATTGTGCTAACTCCGACAAAAGTACATTTTTTGTTTTACGTTGTGCGATCGTAGTATGTGTTACATGTAATGCTTATATTCTCTTAAAATACGCAAATACCCTACCGGGTATTGACCGAAAAGGAGTGTCAACACAAAATATTAACTTCCGAACGTTTATATAAAATATATAATGGAACACATAGTAAAGTATTAAATAGTTTAGAGAAAAAAAGTGCATGTACATATGAACGTTTTATAGCATAGAAAAATTGTACGTTGCTGAAACACCGTAAATAAATATTTAACAAATCTTGAACCAAATATATTTATACTCAAGAAAATCACCTTGTATAATATATATGGGCTGATACTCACTCGATTCTCAAATATATAATATGGAAAGTTATTTCTTTCATGATGATTTCATTAATCTGTACTTGCATGTATAAGAAATTTTAAAAAGTCGAATTCAAATAAAGTTTGCTTGGACAATTAAAAAATAAAGTACACATTCTAAGTCTTAACAAGTAGAAATGACCTGCAATACCAACATCAGGTGCCAGCGTGTTAGTTGAAAAGCTATCAAAATGTTATATACATTATATAAGGTAAATCGTCTTTATAAAAATATGTGTTGCCGGCTTTATAGCAACTAATATTTATAGTATGTATGTTGTATCAGAACTCATTTTATGTCTTGTCATGACGTTGTTCATTTTAATGTTACCATTGTGTATCCAGTTGGTGGGAACTTTAATTCACACTGTACTAGTTAGTATAATATAAATAATGTTTTATCATATGCCATAGTGAAATGTCACAACATGAATTAGCCACCGGAATCAGTTTGGTTGATAGTAGAAGAAATCTCCTGCATTAATACTCTTTTCATCATTCGTGTATTTGAGCTATTTGTTTTGTTTGCCGTTTGCCTTTTGCCACCCATTGTAATGGTAACATTTGCAATTATTGTATTTCGTGGCATGTATTAGTCATATATGTAAATGCTATTGCGAGAATTGTTTATGCCTGTTCGAGTTTACCATTTGATTGTACATAAGTCTAAGGCAGTATAAAAACGCAAATTAAGTGCTTTTTCTAAATGATAGTATTATGACTGAAATTTCCGTTGCGATTTCCTGTGCAACAATTATACTTTTTTTTGCCTACAATGCTAAATAATAAGGGAACATTTGACATTGAAACACACGTTGTTATCAACTATCGGGTCATGTTATCTTTCCAACTTTAAAAAAAAAACATGTATACTCTAATCGTGAGGGTAACAAATCAATATATCAGGTCTCAAGATAACAAAATTTTCACCTTATATCAAAGTCATTTTAAATTTTACCTATGATTAATCTTAACTGTGATATTTCATCTGTTGAGGTTTAAATTGCTATAGTGAGGTAAGATCAGTTTTGATTCCCTTTTCATTACTGGACCAATCGTTCACATAGTTATATGCATAAACGTTAATAATGTCTGAAGCTTTAATCAAATAATTACCTGTGATTAAAGTCACATACCTGCTAGTATGAATAGTAACATTTGTCTCCAAATGTGGTTTGTGCATGTGCATATGTACATGTTTAAAATATTATTTAGTGTATTCATACGCGCTGGTTTTGGGCCAATGTTGTTTAATTAATGTTTCCCATAGTGTTTATTGGTCTTGCTACTTCTCCGCTATTACAAAAAACTCGATCGTTGTAAGCAACGCATAGTTAAGTAAATAAATATCAACAAGACGATGTTATATATTCACTTGATCTTATCAATGTCTCTCTAAGGAGGTCATTATACGAACGCTTCATTTAATACAGGATGGTGGCACATACAACACTGTTGAAGAAAGTAGGGTTTGATGAGAGGCTGGAAAACGTGCACGAGTAAGCCTATCAACGTTTATCGCACAAAATCACGAATTTTCACCGTAAAACGTTTACCACGATTGAAATAAGTGAAACTAAAACCAAGCATACACGGGTTAGTTTATATAACTTTAGACTTAAAATCCCCATTAGGTGCAAACTTGTCTTAGTTTTGAAATTCCTTGATTTTAGTCGGCTCTCAATACCATGCCGAGCTTTCGATTGCCGTTTATAATGACGTTCTTCCGTTGTTGGGAGATTACGAACATGTGCAATGTACTTTTATTAATACCATATTATCAAACTGCCGTTTAAGCATAAATAATAACAACATAACATGTTTAATGCAAAAATGTACTGAGTATACATTTGAAACTGATTTTTCATTGTATTCGCAAATTGAGGTTTGCGCAACGCTAACAACATGGTATTTTGTGTAATTTGCTACAGTACAAGATGGTTCTTAGTATAATAAAGTGTTAAGGCGTTATGCAATGAAAACTACAAGAACATCATTAATCAAAGTACAAAATATACAAGCAAGTAAAATATTATTATCATTATGCCATACACAAATGTGCAGGATTTCCGTAATTGCCATGATTAGGTTTGCATGACTTATAAATCGATCTTCTTTTATAGTTTAACGTTTGTATTGTACTAGATAATGAACTCGATTTATGAGATATGTGGACGACATAGATAAATTATGCTGTAAATAAATTGAATATTGTTTAACGAGGACATATTGATAGACTCTTGGTATAAAATAGTTTTCGTACGATGCACATTTCCCACTTTCACTTTGCAAGAGTCATGACTTAATCTATGGATTATTTTATATATTAAAACAAACATAATAAATAAATAAATACATATAAATAAATAAATAAATATATATATATATATATATATATATACATTTTCTCCAGACATTTCTTGCTCTGTTTTAGTTATGTTTATATATATATCGTAGATGAATACGCAGATTTAAATCGGAATTTATGCATTTCCTAGATACATTTCGGCATATGTTAAGCAGTTTGGTGTTGTCTATGTAAACTAAATCGATGGGTAACTTTGTTGCAAATTATAGGAATTGAGACAAAAATAATTTCAGGTTTCCACCACATAAAAGTTCCTTCGGCGATAATACGTTCCAACGTATTTATCCCTAAATAAAAAGTAACACTAAATTAGTTGCACGTCTTATACATAAGACCACTGTAGCAATGTATGTGTATATAAATCTAAGATATTTATCTTTTAATTTAAATTTAAATTTTCGCCACTCTATATTTATGTGTATACATTTTCTAACGAACTTCTCAAAATAAACGGTTAGTTTATATTTACTTGCGGTTAGCCACATTCTTAGGGTTATTTAATAAATACAATAGCAGCTTAAATACCTGTTAATATCCCAAGCTCTCCTAAACATAATACAGATGATTAAACCACTCCAATGGGACTCGCTTAGACCAAGATAACTTAATTAACCTACCGAAATTCGTAAATTTTAAAAATCGTTACACACGTGTAAACTACGTAAATTGTTCGTTAGAGATCTGATTAAACCAAATCGATTAAAAGGGTAACAATATGCTAATTTAAGTTGTGTGGGGATTGGTCATGAAATTATTTCTACGGCCATTCTCCCCCTACCTCTGATTCAAGTAGGGCAGTTTTCACGTAATGGAATAAGTATGTGCACTTAGTACTTGTAAACCAGCTTACCCAGGAAAAGTGTGAGTAGGTTAACTGACCGCCGTCATATGACTGAAATACTGTTGAATACGGCGAAAAATCCAAATAAACAAACAAACAAACAAACAAATTTTGATGATAAACAAGTAATTATTTCACTTATGTAGTTATTTGTCCATTAATTGATTTTGATCGTTACTATTATCAAGGCATTTTAAATGTTGTATAATTACTGTTCTTGATTCCTGTAAATACTTTATCACGAAAATATGTAAATATGTATATATTTGCTTACTCTGTTCTCATGTTGTGAACAATATTATAGAAATATACTAAATAATAAAAACAACACGAACAACAACAATATAATGATTGTATAGCATATCGGTGTATACATGCATTTAAATTATTAGCGTCTTCTTGACGGTCACCGTACAAAGAACAAAGAAAATAACAGAGACGCATTTTCTGGTTCGGACATGCTGCACGCTGTTTCGAAATACCAACGTAATTGAATTAAAGAACCTATACTATTTAATAGCAATTTAAGCTGTATATGATATATGTGATACCAATGGCACCAATAATGTGACTTAAAAATATTCCGATTGACGCCATTTGGTATAGGTGAGCCGTTTTTAGGAGTGTGTAAATACCTCATTATCACATATGTACTAAACAGCAGTCAAATATGTTTTTTGCAGTTTGCAAAATTATGTCGCAATATTTGTTTTCAAACTGGAGGACTGCATAAGGACAGCGTTTTGTTTCATTTTGTCATTACATGACATTTTTATTAATACAACAGATCGATGTTATGTCATCTACATTACTTAAATATTTATATTTTAAGATGCATTATCCTTCGAAATAATAATAACAATACGACATTAATGTACAGCAGATCCGGAGGTTGTGAGTTCGATCCCTAATCGGGGAGAGTTCGAAATATCTTTTTCAAACACACCAAGTACTTGTTCTAATCAGGAAATGGACTCGAAAATGTCTCATTAAAGAGAAACTGTACAATTGTGTACGAACCTTATAATGTAAAACCTCCATTGATCCTTATGATGTCAGTTTATTTTAAAAATAATATAATAATACATGTTGAGAATGACCTAGGTTCAGAAATGCGTATTAAGCGAGACATTTAAAACTAAAATAATACTTCGCTGCTTAGCAAACTATTATATTCATGTATATACAGCGTCAAGACGAGTCAGATCAGTTGACGACGCATGCGCAGTCCTAGTTTTCTCATTCAAAATGACTAGTAGGCTGCTGTAGGATAAACGGGACGTATCGACAAAATATATATATTTGTATAGTTATAGTTTGTTTCAATATTAACGTTTATTTATGTTATATACAACGGTTTTTTTGTTAGTGGGGAACGATTGAGACATAAAATAAATTAAAAAAAACAACAACAGACAGTCCGTCTTTAAGCCTCTTTTATTAATACAATTTATTAAACTATTGTGATTGAGTATATAAAGCCAACATTATAAACATGTATAACGTAGATAGAGAAAAAAATGCAATGCGTGCATGCAAACTGATCCTAGCAGTGGTATCCACTGCATCGCCGCATCGATACCAATAACGTAGCGTATGAGTGATAATATGTAAGATACATGAGTCTGTATCGACAAAAAATATATAAGATAAATAGTTTTTGTCAATGTTGACGTATATTTATGTTATATAAAACTTTATTTTTTTGCAAGTCGGTAACGCAAGAGGCAGGAAATAAATAATACATTTACTCCTTTTTTATAACACTTGCAATAATGCTCGATAAATTGCTCATATAGTATATATTATATACATTATATTATATGTTAGGTAGTTTTAGGAGCTCAGACATAGTGTTTGTTTTGTGTGGAATTATATGTCGACGCACTGTGCGCAATGTTTATTTATCATGGGGTAATGTATATTTATGTAATTCAATCTTTTCAATTACATTTCTAATAGACAGTTATAAAAATAAAAATATATTTGGTTGTATATATAAAAATTTACAAATCTAAAACCGAAACAAGTTGAAATATCCTGCAACACCAATACCATGTCTTTGTGCCTGTAGACAAACAATGAAATGTGATAAACGTTTTTTCACGTAAACATGTTTATTTTGGTTGTAGCTTCGGCCTGTAAACAAGACATTTGTTCAAATACACGGAAATAATACATTTGTATAGGTTTGGTTGTGAATAGTGTACATATTGATGTTGTCATTGCACCTTTCATTGGCTTTATGTATGTACTGTATGCAATGTTGTGTCATTTATTTAGAGGGGTTGGAAATACATTTGCCGAACCCGTACGTGTTCAGTAGGTTCAATAAATAATGTGCACACAGCATTATGATCTTTAATTAAAGCTTTATTATTGTAAATCAATATATTTATGATTAATTATTATAACATATTATGTTTTATTGAAAACTTAACGGCATTGCACACCGTTGTTTAGGTGATTTTAAGCGAGGAGTCCACTAGAGCTGCGACATAATCGCGCGAAAAAGCATTAGCTTAATTTCACTTGTCGCATAATATCGTCAAGTACAAAAAAGCTGAATCGTATTGTCATTAATTGAAGACCAACTAGTACCAAATGGCACGAATTCGCGCGACTCACTAATTTGGCTCTCAATATTTGAAAATATTTAAAAAAAATTATGGCGTCAAATTCATCGCCTACCATAAGAGGTTTGGGACCAGTTGGAGCCAATTAAGCGTAATTTGTCGCCGATACGGAAATGTTTATCGCCTTTTGTCTGCGCCTGGCGTACATAGGCGTAGAATTATCAATCAGGCGGACCTTTGCTGCGGCTTGGGGCCAAAGTTTTCCACGTCGTTATATAGCGCGATAAAAAGGGTCACTAAGATCCAAACTTATCTTATTGTCGCAAATGTTTCGCGCCAGTAGGCACTAGTACGTGATCGGTCTGTGGCACCCCGCACTAATCTTTGCGATTTGATAATTTATAATTTCCAACTCACAAATGCGCTTATTCAAATTAGGCGTAATTTTCCCGATAGTTCATACACCGATGAAAAAGCAGAAAATTACTATTAAATTCTTAAATGAAAACTACACAGGTATGTTTACACTATCAAACATTGAGTACCATAATAGTTAGACGGATAACATTCTGATCATATATTTACAACCTTCTAATGACAGCGTATCAGATCGTTATATAACTTCACTTAACTATTTAACTGATTTTGATGTAGACAATTCAAAGTCAATGAAACTAAAATAACCCGTCTATCTAGGTCGGATATACGGCACACTGTCTCGAATTTAATAACATTAATATTTTTGGCTGCTATCGAACTTATACCACTTAAACACTTAAAGACAACTTCACTGAACCATGAATATATATATGATACCCTTATTAGCGTTAACTTATTTTTTTTAATGTTTGAATTTACTCCACTTTAATGATCAATTAATATTTCCCAATGTGTAGTACTTGTTTAACAAAGATATGTATAAAAATCTTTAAAAGAGGGTGCTGTTTTAATGTGAGTTTATTTTTAGTGCTCAATTATCAAATTTATATTTGTATCTTTGTGACTTCAACTATTACAATTTTATTTTATTTAATTTACTAAATGTTTGTATGTATTTTGAAGATGATATCCCCTTATTAGACTATTACATGTGTTTATGTTAGAAATAATTTGCAATAAAATAAAACTACCGTATTTAGACGTTAATTTTATGCCCGATGAAAAAATTTGCAAAGCCAAATGAAATAAGCTACAACAATTTGTGAAATAGTTATATCGTTCATATTCTCGCCATGTGATCCCCCTTCTTTGCAATTAAATATCTTTAATTGTGATAACAATCAACTGCCGTGAGAATGCAATTTTATTTTTTATGAAAAGCAAATGGACAGGCCTACACCTGTTACCAATATAATTGCCTTACATGAAAAGCCATGACAGGGGTTCATTAACGTCTGCTGATTTTTATTTTTTACAATCACAGATCACCAGAAGTCGTCACACGATTATGACTCTATGATTAAATTTTGAACTTCGGATATAAGACAAATACGGCAACGGTAGCGTTTATGTTTTACGTTTTTTCGAGTCGTAGTATTTGTTGTATGCATTTCTTATATTCCCTTGAAGATTGGCACTTAAATTACTGGTTATTACAAGATAAAAGAGTAAATAAGACAAACTGTTATATACTGTACTTTTTGTAAGTATATTTAAGGACTTCTCATATGATCGAGTATTTTGTTGACCAAAACATTACACTGATATTCTTAAATGTGGTATCTACAAAGGATTACAACTCGAGTCATATAAATGATTCATGTTTTGTTTTGAACAATTCATGTATGTCGAAGAAGGACTTCACGCCATGCATTTGGATCTTTTTTTGTAATGTTGATATATCTCTATCAAACACAGCTCTTTCAATTTCAACTACCATCATTACTATTATATTCAAACACTTACAGGCAGTGTTTAGTATTTTCATATTTTTTTCAATATCCAAACCACTTTTGCCTTTTGTTTGTATCTATGCTGTGTTTTTATATAGACAATTTGCCTTTCGGATTGAATATAATTTTACCTATAATTTAACGCTTTTTAACAGTGACAGTATTTGCCTGGTTATTATTTTAACAGAAATAGGGTAGTTTAGTATTGCTTCATGATGCCTTTTGAAATTCTAATTTAATTGCACTTAATTTATGTATAAGATACACTTGTATAAGGTACTGCCTGTAAACATGAAGTCGATAGTTTCAACAGTTTCAATCCTAAATGCAAGATGTAATTAACCTGTAACTAGTCGATGTTAGTGTATAAACATAATCCATCAAGTTCTAAAGGATTTCCTGATATAATTGTTATTTCCTTTGCGTGGTCCGTGTAACTATTATAATATTGTAAGCTTAAATCGTTTAATAATTAATTTGACATGGACACATATACATGTTTTAAGCGATTGAAATGTATTAAATTTTCAGATCTTATTGTGCAGTATGTACACGACATGTAATTTAACGATATGTTTTAGGGTACGAAGAGAATTATGTGTTTATAAAATTAGATAAGGACAGTTTAACTTTCAAACTTATACATGCGCGTATTAACCAACCGTGAGCTTAACAATTCAATATATCAAGAATCTAAATAAACACTTTTACACCGTTAACCAACGACATGGATTTGTATTTTTACCTGTGCTTCCACCTGTTTTGAAGGTGAGATTTAGTTTGTAGATTGTTTTAATTGATAGCTATGCATTTGACGAATATAAAAGTTAACATTTTCTTAAGTCACGATCAAACTGTTTACGTTCGAAGTAGCATATTAGCTCGGATGAATAAACCATTTGTCAGAAAACGAGGACTGGGCTTCAATTTGTAAATATTATGTTTTTGTTTTCAATTTATATACAACGGTTCAGTTCAGAGTGTTGTCCTTTTTTTCTATGTGTAACTTCTCCACTATTATACTACAGCCTCCTTAGTGTTAAGTAACTACCAATATTTCAGTAAACACCGTCACGAAAGAGTTATATGTTCACCTTAAGATACTATGTATTTCAAAACAGTATACAATTACGAAATTAAATGTTTAATAATAAACAAATGCAGGGCATATGAAAGCATAATAAAATACGAGACAGTGGAAATAAAATGCTGTTAAACAAAATCAGGTTTTGTAAGAGAGAGAAAGGCGCGAATGTGTAATTCAACAACCTTTTCATACAAAACAATGAATGACATCGTAAACGTATACCAATACTACTATTCTTGAAACATAAACCACGCAATGTTTTTATAATTAGTTATCTATAGTATTTGTTTTTAGTAAAAAAAACAAACTCTGCAGTACATACACACGTATCACATAGACTTAACCGAGCAATCGGCTGCTGTTGATATGGTTGTGTTTACAATTTTTGACTTTTCTCAGAATTACTTTTTGCCATATTTTCACTAGTTATATTCTAACAAAAACGAGTTTTCTGTGCCAAAACAACGTTTTCTACATTCTTCATCAATAATGAAGTGATATATAGCACGAAACTTTACCCATACATTATCAAACATATGCCAACAGTTTAACACGTAATAGTAAATGTCGCATCTCCAAAAGAAATCATAACATTGGTTAAAAACGTTGAATGGATTGAACATGTATTTTTAATCGTTCGTATAAATTAATTGATGTATCATTGCTATTGATGTTTTAAGATGTGAAAAGGCAAACTGCGGAATTATTGTCCCAGTGTCTTAACATGTGGGTTTTTTTTCAATTGGATATCTATATATCTCGTTTTCATGTTGTTCGTGTATATGTTCTGGGTGAACAGTGTATTTGCTTCACATGCTGCTTGCCCCGGTTTTGGTGGGACAGGGAAAGGACAAACAGGGCAAGAAAGATAAGATTCAACCTGCCGTATCAATTATGATACGATACTAACTGGTTGTAAAACAATAAAAGTATAACAACAATTGAGTGCAAAATATTTCATAGTAATTTGACGTGAACTACTCATAACTATCTTTGATTATCAAGTTGTAACATTTTGGAAGGTGGTGAAAGCTAATACAAGAAAGGGTAACATCTAAAGAAGGCAGGATCGTGCGAGGAAGGAAGTTTTATAGTAGGCGAAGAAGCATGAACGAATAGTGAAAGAACGTATTCCATACCTATCCATGTAAGCAGTAAAAACAGTGTCTGTAATTTACGAAGGCAGCAGATAGACGTTCAGAAGGTTTTTGTTCAAAAATAAGAAACATAATTTAGACAAAACATAATACGTTGTTAAACGATAGAAACATATTTAAAACCATAATACAATTATCAAAATGATTTATACTAATAGTTTTAGGGTCTCTTTCTAATGTTCTTTTATATTCTATGTGCACAATACCTAAGTAATTGATCACACAATTAGGCCTTTATGATTATATTGAGAATTTTAGATTTTAAAACAAATGTCAAAGTTAATGTTTTTCTTTAACGCTTTTCGTATCGTAGTTGTTGTATTTGTTACACATACTGTTTATATTCTCTTAAAAACAACCGACAAGGAAAGTAGATAACACAACATGCTAAAAATTTAACTTCATTTTGTTATAAACCCTTATGTAAAGCATGTACAGTAGTTTCCAGTTGTATCACGGGTTCTTTTGTATCCCGGTAAACAAAAAATCGATTACGAGGCTAATTTGCGCTTCCTACAGTCAATGACATAAGGGGTTTCCTGACTAGAAATCTTATGTTCGTTTAAAAATAAGCAAAGTTGTATCAAAATGTTCGTAGTTGATGCAAACATGTACATATAGTCGGAATGCTATATGTTTCTTATATGCATCTGACTCAAGCTATACACCGGGTTGAGAAATAATTATTCCTAGTCTGTTAAAAGAAAATAATGACCATAATGTGCAATGCATTTTTTCGTCATTTTTAAAATATATTTTTTTCAGCTTCCGGATATTGCTGGTTGTTTTGTGTCTGAAAATAAAACTAAAACACATTATTTTAATTTATATTTAATTTTTTTATTGGATTATCAAAAATGTACACAACTGTAATTAATTTATCACGACACCCTGTCACCGTGTTATATTTTTTTTAGATTAACATGCATATAAACACAATTGTCTCTAATTTGGAGATAGAGATAACCTCTAGAAAACAGAAAGTTTGAATGTAAGCATTAAATTGTTCCTAATGAATACAAATAAGTGCCTTATCGAAATACCGCGATACAGCCGACCTTGACCTTTTCCATAGATATTCCAACATGTCCTAGTTATAAAGCGGACGTGGTTTTAATGTTAGACGATTTTTCATTTTTTTGGAACATAGAAGAAGATGATACTTTTGTCTTAATAATAGTACAAAAAGTGTTTCATTACTAATAAATTTATTTATTTATTCAAAATAATACTGAAGGTAACGCGATACAAGTGGAAACCAACCAAAGAGTCAAATTATTTTACTGCGAATCAATTCCTTGCTGTAAGTGCATGGGTCCTCTAAATACTATCTTTAAATTAATTGAGAGATTGCTATGGATAGAGGACAAGGGTTAGATCCGATTGTATCCTTTGCGAACAATCAACATATATTCTTATTCCGAATTTACAATTGCATAACCTATAATGCAAAGTCAGTATGTTTCCTTGTGTGTGTTTACAAACTATAATTTAAACACCTGTTGTGACTTTTAACTTCATCATGCAAGTCGCAGTCTTTCAGCGTTCAACGCTTTGATTGTATTATGTTATCTGCCTAGATAAGTAATACAAAATTGCATTGAAATAAAACCTTTTTGACAGTAAGAAACTGTTTGCCTTGATAATTATCCCGCAACAAGGAGTGATCGTTAAGCAATTTCAGGATCTTTTTACAGTGCTTTTTTAAATGTATAATTAAACTGCACGGAATTGACCACTGTGCTCAAGTGAACACCTTTACAAATACGAACTGTATATATATGCATATATAGAGGAAGTTATTTACCTTTAACTAGCCCCAACTAGTCTCTGTATGTCCAATATTTCCTTACTGAAAGTATAACTAGTATTTCCGTAGCGAGATCGGATGTAACCCTTAAACGTTTTGTAGCAATATTGGAATTCACCCAGTCTTAAATTCTTAAAAGATACAACAAACATGAGGTGAGTATTCGGTGTCACAAAAAAACTTATATTTTAGCTGCACAAACGCTTTTTTGACGTAAAAATGGGTCTGAAGACAATAGTCATTCTAGAACATTAAGGTCGGTCATAAAGATGCAGATGCCAAATCAAGACTATATCACTATTGACAGACCTAAAACAGTCCATGCGCTGTCAGAACTGTCAAAACTTATAGTATAGGCTTCATATAATTCATAAACAACAGACAATTGAAGAAGTTAATTTTAAAAGCATTTATAATGTCACATCATATTTTTAGAAAATCTGCAAAACCTTTGGAATTCGCACTCGCGTTTTAAAGAACCTGTCTTTTAAGTCATCACAAAGATATAAATACTATATAAAAGCGTTTATATATTTAATAAAGATTTCAATTACAAATTCATTAATATATTTTAATAAATTGAGCTCTCATATTTATTAAGCAATACTTTTTTTAATTTCAATTAATAATGTTGTATAGTGTGTAAGCGCAGTGACCTAGATCACACTTCTTCAGAAGAGACCGGGAATTGCAGACTAAAATAAACTCCGTTATTTCGCGGATTTCAGTTGGCTTGTTCTGTCATGCGAATAACATAAACTCGATTTATCAACATTAGTGTCTTAAGTGACAGTATTTTAAACTGTTGTTTCAGCAAACCAAGAGCGATTTATTTAACGTTCTTCGATGACATGACATTTCGACGTGACGTGGTCCGGTGGAGCTGTTTTGTCAGTGCTTTAATACCTCATGATGTTGTGTAATTTAAAACAACATAATTAATGTCACATATAATTGTAGAGGAAAGATTGAGCATTACATACATATATATTGTTCATGTTTCTGGCTTAAGATGTGAGATCAATTCTGGCAGTGCAAAAACTTGTTGGACACCCCTCGTATGCTTATATTGCTAAATTAACATGGATATATATATCGACGGTTTAATCTACTTCACATTTCTAAATCAGATATAATAGTTTCACGCTCAACCCCCGATATAGTGTTTCAGTCAACTGTTCAATGTTATTTAAGTCGATGAGATATTTTACTTATTTCACAGGACCTTATATTATTTCACCGTAGGTTTTCTTTCATACAAGACATGCCCTTTAATTGTTTTGTCGGTTAGAAGTATGGTCTAATACTGTATAAACCATTTGTCTGTAAATGCGACACGCTGAATAATATAATGGTTTTAAACTCGCGTGTGTATTACAGTTGTGCGTTTGGGAATTCAGAATTACAATGTTTCCAATGTTAAAATGCACTGGTATGGTGACTAACACAAAGAATTTATGAAAACTATATGCATGCGTTTATTACTAATTATTGAAATGGCCCGATTGTCTAACACGGCTCGTTACTCTGTAATATATGCGTTACCGTCCAATTTGGCAATGCATACTTTTCCTAACGTCGCTGCACACTGTAATTAATAGCTGATTTTGTGTCAGTGAATGCTAGTAAACACACCATTCAAATGCAAAACTTGAAAACTTTTAGAGGTGATATAAAATTCTTATGATGCCGCTGTGCAAATAAAACAATCCACCAAGCATGATGTTCTATCAGCTACTTTTTTAAGGGGAATATTGATATCGACGTTATTTCACATAGATAGTAATGTATATTGAAACGATATAAAGGAAATAATTCCCTATTATATTTTTTTCGATTATATTTGTGGAGTAAAAAACAATATATTGATGGTGTCTGAAAGAAAACAGTATTTACAAGGACACAAATATATTATATACAGTTCCAATAGGATTCAAACCCATGCCTGCAAAATCGCAAATTTCAATGAAACCCCCCAGCGCTTTTTCATTTGATGAAAAAACTGAACTATGTATTATACGGCCAACGTTTGGGGCATGCCCGACTATTTAGTTGTATCTAACCTATACAACATTTGTAAATTGCTCACATGCGCGTCACGTTAAACATATTTTACAAAACAAAAACAAACAGCAACAGACAACAACAACAACAACAACATAACATTGAACCATGTATTATACGGCCAACGTTTGGGGCATGCCCGACTATTTAGTCGTATCTAACCTATACACCGTTTGTAAATTGCTCACATGCGCGTCACGTTAAAGCATATGCATTTTAATTATAGTGATTTTACTACTACTAAATTTCCAACGCCCGCGAAAGTGTCACCGAAGAAAACTGTTTATTATCAGTACTGATACATTTTTTTTAAAATAGAGTCATTAATATTATGCTCAGTATATAAAGTTTGCAAATGTGCAAAAGCCCATTTAATCGTGTGCTTGATTTAGACTTTCATTTTTTGTTTTAGTTCGAATGTTGACTTGTAGTGTGTATTGTACTTGATTGATGAGATATGTAAATCAACATAGACCTATCGCTTGATAAAACTGTTACTATACGTTTGAATCAACGATCACCTATTTATCACCAGATCTATTATATCACAGTTATCGTGCCATGCACAGTTCTCACACTGACTTCGCCATGGGCATGGATGGATAATTTCAGATATTAAAATCAACATTATTAGCAGTCTATAACACTCTTAGTTAGAAAACTAAAAGAAGGAAGTTAAATTTAAGAGTAAACAGAATATAATATTCACGCAACCTTAACACAATTATCTGCAACTTTATGTTCATTTCAATGTCAATTTGGCAATTAAGGTAGTCACACACTAATGAAATCGGGTAATATCGACTCAGTTCGTAACGTATCGGTGTCTTCCGGTATATTTCGGATAACCGTCGGACGAAGATAATCGCAAAAAGTTACATATCTAAACATCGTGTATTTTGTAAATAAACCATAAACAAAAACGAAACATTAACTTTTTGGTTAGCAACATCATTTATTCGACAGAATCAACGTATATTTCCAATGTTAAACATAAATAAAAAGTATTGCGCTTTGGCTTCGTGATTATCAAAATGGCGGCGCCCATGATCGTTTACTCTGTCAGATTATAATCACTGAAATATATTTTCTAAACACAAACAGTGAACCACCAAAAAGGATTGTGAACATTTTTACTGATCAAAGTGAGCGCGTTGATCCGTTCCCTATACTGGTGTAATTATTAACGATGTGTCTAGGGCACTCAATCTCTCGAAGTGGAAGCCTTATGAAAGACTGGAATTTGTTGTTGTTTTTATTTCTGAAATATCTACCATCACAAACAGTGCTATCGTGGACTTGTATCGGTGACAATATTGTGTGGATCATTTTATTCCTTTGAACGTTACTTCGGTGCCAGAATAGAGACTGTTGGCTCATGAATAGTGTTGTATAAATGCAAGACACACCATAAACCATAAACTCCATGTAATTTGTTGAATTGAAGAGAAGGCTGGCTTGATTTGCACCACATTGCATACAGGTTTGTTTGACAATGGTGTTTGTATGTGGAATTCCTTTATTTGTTACATATATGAACATCAATATTGAGTAAATTAATACAATTATATGATTTTAAGTTTATTTAGATCTCATTCAATACCATTTTCTATAGAAAATATATCATGTTTTAAATTTATAATGTCTTTTTATTTGTATATATTGCACCGGATTCCAATAATTTGTGTGTCAACTGATTCACATTTGAACAAAATGATCCATAATTTGACATCTAAAGTCTAAAATATAAAGTTATGTTCTCAGTGTATGTAGTTAACAATGATCATGTTTTAATTACTTTTATTTATACAATATAGACTTAATAATTTGTATTTGCAGCTTCCTGGCTCATGTTCCCTGATGTCACATCAATGGCAACATTTATAACTTAGTCTAGAAAAATTATCATGGACTTTTGAGAAAAACAAAACAGTTCATCAGTTCAAGTTTTCACAAGAACACACATGTCCAGGAAACTATATTGCACGAGAAGAATTTTCAACAAGAATCATCTAGATTACAGTGCTTCTGTCCTTGGAATGGACACGTAATTTAATGATCTGCATTATTGTGCCCATATTGACAAAAGTTTTGATGTACACTTTTCAGTATAATCTTTTAGTTATATTAATACTTGATACGTTTTGAAAACGTTGCTTTGACAGCAATGAAATGTTACCATGCTTAAATAACTTTTTTTCATGGATTATTATATGAACAAAATAAAATATTACATAGTTATGTATTATTTAATATTGGTTAAGTATTATTTACATTATCAACTCAACAACATTACCCAAATACATTGTATACAAATGTAAAATATATTGCTTACAATACTACATCATACGGAATTTTGTTTTAAATTTGCTGATACACTTTGAGTAACTATTGAGTTAAATAGCAAATAAGTAAGGTGTTTCAGTTTATAATTTAATCCCAAAATTACATGTAAAGCTTCTAAACATTTATTTTAACTTAATAAAGTAAGAAATTTGAATAAACTAGAGTTTGTGACAATTTTAGTTGCAATATGTCGGATAAATAATATTTTCGGTATTTTATGTATGATAATGATAATATATAGTCTATTTTAATTGTATATAAATGGAAATAAATATATTTGTAAACTACATAAAAAGATATATGCTAGATCAACTGAAACTAAAACTGTTCAGTTCTTCTTGTGTTTTACCCTTAGTCATTTGTTAACCTCGACAAGTGTTGTTACAGGATTAATTTAAATGATTTTATTCTTGCTTGCAACGCAAGCATGTCAGTATGTTTTTATGTAAATACTAGTTTAAAGATGGTTGGATAATTCATTCAGTTTTTGGATGTCATGGGTCCTGTATGTTGGCATTTGTGTCCACTATAGTTTTCTCTCACGACTGTTTTTCGAGTGACTCTAATACTTAATTACGGTAACAATGTTCAGTATTCAGTTGTATTAGTTGTCTAAAATAATAGTTTAAGCCACCAAGCTGTTATTGGAATCAGAATATTAGAATTTATGAAGTTGTGTGACATGTTTAGTTGTGATATGTACTAAAAACAGCATTTGGCACGTTACTGTACTAGGTTTTCAAAACCGATCCGTGTATACTAAAGCTGCAAATATTTCTGTTATACAACTGTGAAAGTTCATACTTTTTTGGTATTTCATTTGCATAACTATGTACATAATTTTAGTGGGCTTAATTCACCTATACCCTTTACCTATGTGATCACAACTGACTTTAAATTATGGATACTCATTTTCAAGTAAGTTGAATTTGTCCTTATTTTTTTAATAGGGGTACTGTACATATTTTAATGTTTTTATTTATATTGTTTATATAAATATCACACAGTTGTTCATATTCTGCTTATAGATGTCCATGTAACTGTTATGAAGTTTAAAATATGCTGAAAATAACAAAACATGAACAGGTTTTGTGGCTTTTGCTAATATGACATCATGTCTGCTTGAGCTATTTTTTTGTCAAAAGGGGTGGCATTACAAAATTTCTAATAACTTTGTTATTACACGGTAAAAAGTTTTTAAAATTTCAAATTCAGTATCTTATTGATAGTAAATTATGATGAAAAAAAAACCCAACACATTTGTGATCATGACCATTAGTGTGTGGCTACTTTAAAATATGAAAATATGGTGCATAGTAAACTGGAGAATAATAACGTTTTACTTTGTCTGCACCTTGCTTGCTCCTTTTAGGTAAGTTGGAAGTTTTGTTAAAGTTCAATCAAGGTACGCCTTGCAGTAGTTTTATATTTGTATTGCATAAACACAAAATTAATGTGAAGTAATATACTAGTTAATATGTCTCATTCTAAAGTCATATATCACTCTAAAATATATTTACAACATTCTAATGAATGCGCAGTAGATTTTCTTTTGTTTCATTCTGCAATAAACTATACAAAAATAAAATTTCTTCCGTATATAGACATACATTTGCATGCCTGATTCACAAATGTACATACCCAGATCATATCAAACAACAACATTTTAGCAAATAGTCATCTTGCGCTAGTTTTCAACATATGATCTACCCTCGTTCCAATACAATATACCACAGTGATGACAATCAACTACCACGAGATCCCATTCGAATTTTATGTACCACAGTAAGACTAGTCTACAATAGAATTGCGTTATTTGAGAACGCCAAACCCATTTCAAACAGGAAGTTTTAAATGAAGTAGGTGAGGAGCAGTGAGTGTGAATTTAATGCATTATACGATTGAGTTACTTACGCTGAAGTTAAAATTTATATAACCAGAATTTGATACAGAATTCGGACTATATGACTGTGTTCTGAACTTTGGATTTTAAGGAAAAAAAACATCAAAGGTAACGCTTATGTTTACGGATTGCGATTTATACTACTGGTCAGGAAAGTAAAATTACACAATATATTCACTAAACCGTATCGTTAATTATCATTTTGTAAAGCACGCTATGAGTAAAATTATTTTAGGGTTAGTATGTTATTGACCAAACGGTGTAGACAAACATTTATAAGCTTTTAATACACGTATGTGTATACTCGTGCTATTTGTATATGTGGAATAAACAAGGGATTACAATTCATGTCATAGGACTATTTGATATGTTTTGTTTGGAACTATGCATGCATGTCGACTTTGCATTAGGTAGAACTACACATGTATACTGGTAGTTTTATTGGTGAGTATTTGTCAGAAACCAGTGGTTTGATTTTTAAATAATTTTACACAAATGTTTCTTGGGTGGCCTTTTACCAAAATAAATCAAATTATTTTGATTCGTCAAAAAACAAACTTGCAGCCAGGGGCGGTTAATGTTTTAGCACACCTATTGTCCGTCGTGCATCGTGTATTATCAACATTTACCTAGTGAACACTAGAGGCCACATTTATTGCCCAATCATCATGAAACTCGCCCAGAACCTTTGTTCCAATGATTTATCGGGCGTGTTCGAAACTGGGTCATATGGGGTCAAAAAATAGGTCAATATGGCAAATTTAAGAATATCTTATGAACACTCTGGAAGTCGCATGTTTTTCCCAATCTTCTTTTAACTCACTCTAAACATTTGTTTCAGTGATTTCTCAGACGAGTTCGAATTTTGTCACGTGGGGTCAAAAACTAGAGCACCAGGCCAATTTGAAAAAAGGTTTTGAACAATCTATAGGCTACATTTATAGCCCAATCATCATGAAACTTGCTCAGAACATTAATACATTTTGTCCACATAATATCACGGACGAGTTTGAAACTGGGTCACGTGTGGTCAAAAACTAGGTCATCAGGCCAAAATATCAGGTGAGCGACCTAGGGCCTTATGTCCATTTTGTTTTTAATTCTATGTCGCTAGTGCAGAATGGAGAAAGAAAGAAATGCTCAGTTCATGCGATTCAAAATATACCTTTATTCGTTCGTATAAACTAATTGATTAATTTACGATGACCACGCAATTAGGAATGTTATAATTTGCGAAAAGGCCAACCTTGGAAATTACTGTACCAGTGTATTAAAAATTTATCTGTTTTAACTGGATATCTAGAAGGCTCGTCTCCATGTTATTCGTGTACACTCTCTGCACGAACATTTTATTTACTTCGAAATCTGATTTTGTGGAGCTAGAAATCACCAAAAGCAAAACAACAACAAGAAGGACTAGGTTGATTCAGTATGATAATATTTGTTAAGACAAGCCAATATAGATAACAAACAAAATATATTCAGAAATAAATTAATACTACATCTGAGAGCTGTGCTACCTACAGCTATATTTGATGCTCAAGTAAACATATTTTGGAAGGTAGTTAAAGTTAATACAAGGAAGAGGTACATCTAAAGACGACAGGATCACGCGAGGTAGAAAGTTCTATGATAGACGAGAAAACGAATAGTGTAACAACGTCTTCCATATATATCCATATAAGCAATATACAAAACTGTGACTGTAGTTTTCTAAGGAGGCAGATAGACGTTTGGAAGTGTTGTTTTGCGAATATTAGAAATGTAAAACAGACAAAACATAATAAGTTTGATAATAAGTTTGATTAGCAATAGAAAAACACACTTAAACCCAAATTGCAATTATGGTATGGACATACTAATAGTTTATAAAATAAAGTCTCTGCTTTAAGGTTGGTTTATATTATGTGTGCACTATACCACCGTTATATTTATGCATGCTTTTGACTGAAAAAAACTACTAATTGTATTTATTTTTACAAATAACTTGGCTAATAAAAATACACATCAGTAAATACGCATGACTAAATCACTAGTTTAAATATTTTGTTAAATAAACATGTTTACCAGTATTAATACTGTACTAAACATGTAACTCAACATCGTGGCAATACAAGCCCAAGTATTCACAATTCACGACCGCGAAAACCATGTCTTATGTTTGCAATAGGTACACCATCTTGCACTATAATTGCGTTACAATAATTTGACACACACTTTGGACGCTATGATTATGTATTGCTATTCATAATCCGGTGAAGCACGGAAGGAGTCAAATAAATTAAGAGCTTGTCTGTTAATGACTAAAATACTGTACAGAACGAGAAAAACAACCAATAAATAGTTATAAGAGAGCCACGATGGCCCTAGGACGCTCAACTGATATCGATGTATGAAGTTTATTTAAAATATCTTAATACGTTCTAAAGTTATTGAGCAAAAACTGTTCTTCCATTTTTAGTAACAGTGACCTCGACCTTGACCGCATTATTGGCCTTGAGGTTTCGGAGAAGATTTTTAAAGTCATTTTGCTATTTAAGTCTATATAAACCATGTGACCCCCTGGGTGGCCAGCTTTGACCCCAGGGGCATCATTTGAACAATCTTTGTAGAGGACCACTACACAATGTTTCAAACCAAATATAAAAACTCTAGGCTTTGAAGTTTCAGAGGAGAAAGATTTTAAATGTCATTTTGCTATTTAAGTCTATATAAACCATGTGACCCCGGGGTGCGGTCAGTTTTGACCCCAGTTACATGCCGAATATGAAACCTCTGGGCCTTGCGGTTTCAGAGGAGAATATTTTAAAATGTCATTTTGCTATTGACCTCTATATAAACAATGTGACCCCGGGGGTTTGACCATTTTTGACCCCAGTGGCATCATTTGAACAATCTTTGTAGAGGATTCCTATACAATGTTACATACCAAATATGAAACCTCCAGGCCTTGCGGTTTCAGAGGAGAAAAATTTTAAAGTCATTTTGCTATTTAAGACTATATAAGCAATGTGAGCCCCAGGGTGTGGTCAGTTTTAACCACAGGGGCATCATTTTAACAATCTTTGTAGAGGACTACTAAACAATGTTACATACCAAATATGAATCTCTTGGCCTTGCGGTTTCAGAGAAGAATATTTTTAAAGTCATTTTGCTATTCAAGTCTATATAAACAATGCGACCCCGGGGTGTGGCTAGTTTTGACCTCAGGGGCATCATTTGAACAATCTTTGTAGAGGACCACTTAACAGTGTTACATACAAAATATGAAACCTCTAGGCCGTCCAGTTTCAGAAAAGAATATTTTTAAATTCATGTTGCAATTTAAGACTATATAAACCATGTGAGCCCCAAGGTGTTGCCAGTCTTTTATCCCAGGGGCATCATTTGAATAATCTTTGTAGAGGACCACTATACAATGCTACATACCAAATATGAAACCTCTGGGTCTTGCGGTTTCAGAGGAGAAGATTTTTACAGTCATTTTGCTACTCAAGTCCATATAAACAATGTGACCCCCGGAGGACCACTATACAATGTTACATACCAAATATGAAATCTCTAGGCCTTGCGGTTTCAGAAAAGATTTTAAAAGTCATTTTGCAATTTAAGACTATATATACCATGTGAGCCCCAGGGTCTGGCCAGTTTTGACCCCAGGGGCATCATTTTAACAATATGTGGTTTCAGAGGAGAAGATTTTTAAAGTCATTTTGCGATTCAAGTCTATATAAGCCACGTGAACCCCGTGATGTGGCCAGTTTTGACCACAGGGTCATCATTTGAACAATCTTTGTTGAGGACCACTATACAATGCTACATTCCAAATATGAAACCTCTAGGCCTTGTGGTTTCAGAGGAGAAGATTGTTTTAAGTCATTTTGCTATTCAAGTCCAAATAAACCACATGACCCCCGTGATGTGGCCAGTTTTAACCCCATGGGGATCATTTGAATAATCTTTGTAGAGGACCACCATAGAATGTTTCATACCAAATATGAAACCTGTAGGGCCTGCGGTTTCAGAGAATATCTTTAAAGTCATTTTGCTATACAAGTCTATATAAACCATGTGGCCATTGGGGCGTGGCCAGTTTTGACCCCAGGGGCATCATTTGAACAATCTTTGTAGAGGACCACTTGTGGATGTCACATATTAAATATGAACGCTCCAAGCCTTGTGGTTTGACAGAAGAAGATTTTACAAGTGTTTCAGTTTTAAAATATACTTTAGCTCTGGTGACCTACATATGCAGGGGACCGGAATAATTTGAACAATTTTGAAAGAGGGCCACTCAAGGATCATTCTTGTGATGTTTGGTAAAAATCTGCACAGTGATTTAGCAGGAGATGTTATTTGAATGAAAATGATGACACTAGACACACGACGGACGACGCACGACGGACAAAAGGCGATCCTAAATGCTCACCATGAGCACGTTGTGCTCAGTAGAGCTAATAACACATATTTGAAACACACGAAACCTTTCCCCGAATGAGACCTACACATAATTATTGTCAGTTTCATCAGAGATCTAGTAATAGCGATAGATCTATGGTTACGTGAAAACGATGAAAACTATTATTTTTTCCTATTTCTACCTGCAATAGTGACCTAATTAAGGGGTGACGGATACATTTTCCTATCTCCAGTCAACAGGGAGTGGAAAGGTTTATCCAGTTAGTAGTGTATTTCTACGCGCCGAATAGCAGTGGAGTACTGGCCCCACGCAGAGATGTGTTAACTTATCCAATTATATCCCCACCGTGATAAAATTCCAAAGCAGTTTGATATTGTTTGCTTACATTTTTAGCAGTTTGTATGAGTTTATACTGGTCATCATTTATTAGAATAAAGTTTTTGAATGGCACAGGGTCTTCCATAATAAAATCATAACAATGCATTATATGCTTATCATTTATTCAATCTGGCAATTCAGCAAATCGCACATTATTCCTTCTAATTTGTTTAACAACAATGCAATAATTATTCTAACATAATACTCTCTAAATTGTCTATAGGCAAATAAAACAATTATCGTTGTTAAACTACCTATGCTCAAGTGAAAACATGAAAACACGATGCGATATCGCGATATTAATTTTGCGATATATCGCATCGTAATCCGGCATTCTAGCATCGTGATTTCGCTTCTTTGTATCGTGTTCTCGCGTTCTCGCGCTTGTAATCAACAGGTCGAGATTGCGAAACCACGAAGTGAAATCGTGAGACTACTATGCGAAATCGCGAGAATACGATGCGAGATCGCGATATTAATTTCGCAACCTCACATCGTGTTTTCGCATTCTCGACGTTTTGATAAACAAGGGCGAGAACGCGAAAACACGATGAGAGGGCGCGAGATTACGATGCGAGATCGCGATATTTATTTCGCGATCTTGCATCGTAATCTCGCAATTTCGCATCGTTATTTCGCTACTTCGTATCGTGTTCTTGCGTTCTCGCGCTTGTTATCCAAAGGTCGAGAATGCGAAACAACGAGTGGCCCTAACGGAACACGGTACCATCTAGACCTTTTTTGATGGCGGTTTTCTCAAAAATGACCAATCGCAACGGTTTCAAATGTTTTGCAGCCCCATCATACATAATTTCTTATACAGGTATGATAAAAATTAAACGGTTCAGTGATCATTTTTGTCTCCTTGTGCTCTCGGGTGTCAAAACTAAAAATTGCACGAGAAAATCGTGGTGAATGTAGAAATTCGATGCAGTTTATAATCTAAGTGTTTAGCAACGACACTCCAACCAAAAGAACAGTTAACATCAATTATTTCATATATAACACCATCCCACAATGAAGAATTACAAGTTCAACACGTTACGCAGTATAGGGTAGAACGATTGTCCAAACGCGTAGGAATACAAAGAGCGGTGTGCTCAACCGTGTCAGTCACGTGACTGTGTTAAAGCGGGAATAAACGGGTGGATAGAAACCAGTTCCAGGCTTGGCTTCACACGGTGTGGTCATATATTCACTGAAATGGAGGGAATGGAAAGATTAGAAGACGGAAAAGTTAAAGAAGCGTTAGGAATCAATAACGAGGAACTATTGAAAAACATTGCGAGAATGATAAGCAAAATCAGCATGCCGACGAGCAGAACAGTTGAAACACAAAAATTCAAACGGAAAAGCAACGAGGAGCAGTTTAAGATAAATAGTAAAGTGCTTGACAAGATAGAGGAAACGGAAGCCAATATCAACTCAGAAATCGCACAAGCGAGAGAATCGCTCCTAGATGGTATTTATACATATTTATAAAAGCATATTCAAAAACAAAATCAATAAGTTTTTCAATGAAAAAGCAGGCATTGTCCCTTTAAGATAGTCAATTGTTAGCACGAGGAAAGTCAATAGAGCGTTTCGGCTTAATAAACACGGGTGATATAATTCGACTGGAATAGAAATGTGTTTACAAATGTTTACGGATTTGTCTCGAGTTTCAACGCATAAATACATATCTGTATGTTTGGTATACCATGATGAGGTACATTCAAAATGACGTTGCAGGTCGGGATAACAGTCGTATATGTATATAATACAAATAATTTATATAACAATCGCCTATAAATGTGTATCAAATGCATACAAATACTTTGAAGTTTTCTGCGTTTTGAATGTTCTTGTTTCAGCAAAAAATTTATTAAAGCGAAGGCAGAAGCTGATTCAGTTGGCCGATTCTTCGGAGCTTGGGTGGCGAGTAGTATCCGAGTACGAAACCAATCCCATAGCATCCGACAGCGAGGATGAAAAGCGGATACTCAAGGCTGAAGCCAGGGCATCTCGCAAAGCGAAGGTCGAAAAGGGGAAGAAGTCGACAAAGGGGCGCGTATGGCCGTATCCTCAGAGGAGGCCGAGGGCACCGCCAACAGCCGGTCAATCAATGAGACAGCAACCGGGCATCACTCAGTTACAGCGTCCGGGTCTGTGTTTCATTTGTGGCGGGGCAGGCCACTGGAAAGCTGAATGTTCTCAGGGGAGGTCATCAAATAACAAGATAAGTGTAAATACTAGATTGTTAAAAGAACATGTATTATTCACAAATTGTAACAGTGTAGACAATAATAGAAGTAAGAATAATCCCGAAAGTAGGCCTATTGTAAAACATACCGATAAAAATATCACAGATATAGATGTATCTAGAAAATCAGTAGTTGAGATAAATAGGACGCCGGTAGGGCGTTTGAAAGAGAATATTGCCAAATGGAGAGAAATTTCAAATGATTCATACATACTTGATGTAATAGAAAATGGTTACAAATTACCTTTAAAAAATATTCCAGCTTCAATTTGCCTGAAAAATAATAGATCGGCAAGGCAGAATGGAGATTTTGTTTATTCAGAGATAAGAAATTTGTTGAAAAATGGTGTTATTTCTGAGGTTGTAGAAAAGCCAATAGTAGTCAATCCATTGACAGTAGCAATTGGCAAGTCTGGGAAGCCTAGGGTGGTTCTAGATTGTAGACATATCAACCCATGTTTGCATTTGTTCAAAATCAAGTTCGAAGATATCAAGGTTGCAGAAGCAATGTTTGATTGTTCATCTTACATTTTTACGTTTGATTTAAAAAGCGCTTATCATCATATAGATATTAACAATTCACACAAGCAATATTTGGGATTCTCCTGGACAGGATCAGATAACGTGATCCGATATTACGTATACAATTCTTTGCCTTTTGGTGTATCCGTGGCCGGTCATATATTTTCCAAGCTATTACGCGTTGTGATTAAATTTTGGCTGTCTAAGGGATACAGAGTGATTATGTTTCTAGATGATGGTATCTGCGGAGACACTGATTTTCGTAAAGCTTGCGAAGCTATTGATTTCATTAAAACATGCTTGCAGGATTTAGGATTCTCACAGCAGAGGAGAAATGCATTTGGCTTCCATCCTAAAAGGGCTCATGGTTAGGACATTATTTTGATTTTGAAGTAAATCGATTGCATATTACAGAGCAAAGAATACGGAAAATAGAGTTATCAATCGATTCGCTTTTAGAGCAAATAGAAAAGGATAAATGCAACGTAATTGCAGTGAGATTTCTAGCATCAGTGGTGGGTCAAATAATCTCATTGATGAGTGTTTTTGGAAAGAAGGTTTGTTTAAAGACCAGATATCTGCACACAAGCATTTCATCAAGAATAGGTTGGAACGGTAGAGTGTTCATTTCGGCTAAAGCAATACAAGAACTCGAACTTTGGAAAGGTCACACTAGAAAACTAAATGAAACAGGCAGATCTTTGACACGAGACAATGGTGTGCCGATAAATGTTTTCACGGACGCTAGTGGTGACGGATATGGCGGTTACAATGATTTAGGCAATGATTTAGGCAAAACCGAGGTTATGTGCGGATCCGGTCGATCCATTGCGGAGCGGAATATTGATAGATTTGCTAATTATGACGTTTTTGATAAGACATGCGTCGTGTATAAAGGTGAAAGAGCGCACGCAGACAACGTTAATAGCACATTGGAGCATTTAAATGGCTCAGAATTCGATAGCTTTGTAGATGGATGGCTCGGGGAAGATATTTATGCTGTTTTAATGTCTCCAGAAATAGATGATAGAAAGTTAGATTATGCGTGGTTAAAAACAACTGGGTTGATTTCAGAAACGAGCGCGTCTGATAAATACAGAATAATCAAAAATGTTAATATGTTAACCCCGGAAGTGAGTTCGTGTAGATTACCACCAGAAGTGGGTTCAAGTAGTTTAACCCCGGAAGCGGGTTCAGATAGATTACCCCCGGAAGCGGGTTCAGATAGATTACCCCCGGAAGCGGGTTCAGATAGATTACCCCCTGAAGCGGGTTCAGATAGATTACCCCCGGAAGCGGGTTCAGGTAGATTACCCCCGGAAGCGGGTTCTGGTAGACTAACCACGGGAGTTGGTTTCAGTAGTATAATTCCTGAAATGAGTTCAATCGGACTGACCCCGGTAGAGGGTTCGGTAGGATTTAACTTGGAAGTAGGTTCAAGCGAAATTCCGAAAATAGATTCACGTTCAGGCAAGCAAGAAGTTCCAGTGTATGGGAGTAAATATTTTATCTCCGGTTGGAATGAATCCTTATATAGTTCAGAAATGACAGGCAGTTGGACAGACTTAGAAAAATCACGCAGTTCTACGTGGAGAGAACTTGAGGCACTTCATAGAGTTTTAAAGAGTTTTCCATGTAAATTTATAGGTAAATCTGTACAGTTTTGGACAGACAATAACAATATTATTTTTATCATAGAGTCTGGCAGTAACAATAATACTTTGCATGAGCTCAGTTTAAAAATTCACGAATTTTGTGAAACGAATAATATAACATTCTCGGTTGGTTGGATTCCAAGGAGTCAAAATACTAGAGCAGATCATTTGAGCAGGTGTCATGATTGCGATGATTGGTCGGTAAGTGACCATATATTTCGTCGTCTGGACAAGGCATGGGGTCCACATTCCGTTGACAGGTTTGCAACTAATTACAATAATAAATGTAAGAGATTCAATTCAAAGTGGTGGGTTCCAGGAACTGAAGGAATTGATAGCATGAAACAATCCTGGTCAGGGGAGACTAATTGGATTGTTCCGCCTCCAAGATTAGTGTCCCTTTGTAGAAATAAAATGATGAAAGAGAGATGTACTGGAACGCTTATCGTTCCCCGCTGGCAATCAGCCCCTTTTTGGCCAATGCTTATCGACCGTGACGGTCAGTTCAAAAGATTTATTAAGAACCAGTTTAGTTTTAGAGCTTTAGACGGAATTATAGCCGGCAAAGGAAACAATGGTATGTTCAGTAATAACAAAGCGTCGTTCGATATGTTAGCACTACTGTGCGATTTTTGGGACGTGTAACATATTGATGTATTTTATTTCTCAGGTCTTGACCTAAGAAAATCTCTAAAGAGAAAATTCAACGAAGCAGGCGTGGGCATGGACAACGAGGATGCGATAGTAGGACGCATGGCAACGCACATTCTAGCATCACGAGCTGACAGTACGGTCACGAAGTATTACTATCAGGTTAAATCGTTTAAAGAATATTGCGCAGACAAACGGTTTCCTACATGTCCTGCTCATTCTATACATGTAGCAATGTATTTGTCACACTTAATTGACTTAAGAAAATCAACACCAGTGATTTTGTCTGCATATTATGCCGTCAAATGGTTACATGATATAAATGGCTGGTCAGATCCAACGGATAATTCAGTTGTAAAAAACATTTTAGAGTGTGCTAAAAGGTTGTGCTCAAAGCCTGTTGTTCGGAGAGACATTTTATCAAAATAAATGATTGTATCTTTGTGCGACATGTATCAAGATTCCACAGACGTGATTGTTTTAAGAGATTTATGTATGATTCTTTTGTTTTATGCCAGTTTTCTACGATACAGTGATGTTAGCGAATTGAGGTGTAATGACGTTTCATTTTTTCAAAACCATATAGTTTAGAATTTGAGAAAAAGCAAAACAGATGTATACAGAAAGGGTAGCGAGGTGTGTATTGCTAAAGGAACAACAAATGCATGCCCTGTTAGTATGTTGCAACGTTACATTAATTGTTCAGGCTCTGATATAAATTCAGAAATGTTTTTGTTTAGACCAGCTTGCAGAACAAAAGACAAATGTTTCCTCTTATCTAAAGACAAAAAGATAAGTTATTCAAGGGCAAGAGAATGCATTGTTCAAAAGCTCAAAATTGTTGCTCCAGGGATGCGTTTAGGCACTCATAGTTTGCGTGCGAGTGGTGCAACGGCAGCCGCAAACGTACAGGGTGTTTCTGATCGCTGTATAAAAAGGCATGGTAGATGGAAGTCAGATAGTTCGAAAGATTCATACATTGAAGATTCAATTGAATAAAGGTTGTTTGTGTCACAAAAATTATCATTGTAAAGTAAACGTTTATTTATTAGCGATGCAATATTGATTGTATTTCGAATTTGAATGTACCCACTAACCTTTGTAAAGCTCTATGTAAGTCTTGCCCATCGCAAGAGGTGTTTGTTTTTGTGTGGTTAGGCGTTAGGACTAGATGTTTCCAAAAATGTCAATCATGTGCAAATTAATCTGCAATTTGATCCACTCGTTGTATTTGGATATCACGTGATTAACGTTCAACCATACAAGTCTAGTATTTTACACAAAGAAGCGCGTGGTAAACATTTAATCTGTTGTTGATATTGGATTAATTTAAATTAATCCGTTAACAATAGTTAAGGAGGAGTTTAATATGTTAGTGGCAAAACCTGGAAAGTGCTACTGTGCAGTATGCAGGACGGGAGCGCGCCACTGGTTTGTAAGAGTCCGCATTCCACGTATTTATGAATGGAGTGATTACTATACGACAAATGTTCTCTTTATTTAGATTGAAATCGGTGAAATCATTGTTTTAACGATTTTAAATCAAAATAACAGAAACAAAAACAAAAATATTTGCTCTCCATTACTAACAGTGAAATTTACTTTAGTTCGTTTTCGCATTTTGGCGAATTTTTTATTAGATATTATGTTTTATTTTTGTAAAGTTTTGTATCAAAACGAAATATTAGATGAAGGACATCACCTACATCTAAGTGTTATGTATTGTTTTGTGTTCTTGAAACGTTTGGAGAAATTCGGGCAAAAAGTATAAACGTTATAGCTGATTATAGCTGTTTTTAATAAGTATTTTCCTTTCAATTAGCCAGAGTGCAGCAATTTAGAACATTTCAATAAATCAGTTTTAAAAAAATTTGAGCATTAACCTTAAGTGCTTCTTCATTTGGATTCACGTCAGCTATCCGGCGTCAGGCGACACATCCGACTCGCGGAGTTCTAGTTTATTTTAAGATATGTATTTCTATTCGATTATTGAGTAAAGTACAATTACGGTAAGTACACAACGAATAAATAGTAACACCTACAAATACAGTGAGCTTTAAATAACAATGCTAAAATAGGGTTTAAAGGCGATTAGCATTTAGAGTTTGATAAAATTGTTATGTAATAACTAGTGCGTAGCGGGTAGCCAATGCACCTGTATCGAAATCTATTCGATATCGCTTTGACCTTGATAATCAAAGTTGATCGTTCTACTGGCGTTGCGATAAAATAAAAAAACCTATGTACGACGATTAACAGATGTTATAACGAACCAGTGCAAAAACGTATGTTTAAAATGTATAGTACACGAAATTTTGTTTTTGTGTTAGTTAATTTTTGTAACTACACCCAAAGGCACTTCTAACTAGACCTTCGCTTAATCACGCCAGTCTGGACATGTTGTTATCCGGCGCGTAGGAATACACTACTAACTGGATAAACCTTGCCACTTCCTGTTTACTGGCGATAGGAAAATTTATTCGTCATCCCTTTATTGGGTCACTGTTGCAGGTAGAAATAGGATTTAAAAAAATTCATCGTTTTCATGCAACCAAAGATCTATCCCTGTTACCAGATCTCTGATGTAACTGAAAACAACTTCTGTGTAGGTCTCATTCGTTGGGGAAAGGTTTTGTGTGTTTTAAATATTTGTTATTAGCCTACATGAGCACAACGTGCACATGGTGAGCTTTTAGGATCGCCTTTTGTCCGTCGTCCGTCGTGCGTCGTGCGTCGTGTGCCATCATTGTATTTCAAATAATATCTGCTCCGAAATCACTGTGCAGATTTTCACCAAACTTCACAGGGGTGGCCCTCTTTCAAAATTGTTCAAATCATTCCGGTTCCCTGCATATGTAGGTCACCAGAGCTAAAAATAGATTTAAAAACTGAAACACTTCAAAATTGTTCTTCTCTGAAAGCACAGGGCTTGGAGCTTTCATATTTGATATGTGACATGTTCTAGTGGTTCTCTACAAAGATGGTTCAAATGATGCCCCTGGGATCAAAACTGGCCACGCCCCGGGGGCCACATGGTTTATATTGAATTGTATGGCAAAAATCTTCTTCTCTAAAACCGCAAGGCCTAGAGGTTTCATATTTGGTATGTAAAATTGTAGTGTGGTCCTCTACACATATTGTTAAAATGACGCCCATTGGGTCAAAACTGGCCACACCATGGGGCTCACGTGGTTTATATAGTCTTAAGTAGCAAAATGACTTTAAAAATCTTCTTCTCTGAAACCGCAAGGCCTAGAGATTTCATATTTGGTACATAAAATTGTATAGTGGTCCTCTACAAAGATTGTTCAAACGATGCCCTCGGGGTCAAAACTGGCTACACCTCGGGGGTCACATTGTTTATGTAGACTTGAATAGCAAAATGACTTAAAATCTTCTTCTCTAAAACCGCAAGTCCCAGAGGTTTCATATTTGGTATGTAAACCATTTTACTGGTCTTGAACTAAGATTATTCAAATGATGTCCCTGGGGTCAAAACTGGCCACACCCTGGGCCTCACATAGTTTATGTACTTTAAAATAGCAAAATGACTTTAAAATCTTCTTCTCTGAAACCACAAGGCCTAGAGGTTTCATATTTGGTTTGTAACATTGTATAGTAGTCCTTTACAAAGATTGTTCAAATGATGCCCCTGGGGTCAAACTGGCCACGGGGGCCACATGGTTTATATAGTCTTGAATAGAAAAATGACATTAAGAATCTTCTCCTCTGAAACCGCAAGGCCCAGAGGTTTCATATTTGGTATGTAACATTGGATAGTAGTCCTCTACAAAGATTGTTCAAGTGATGCCCCTGGGGTCAAAACTGGCAACACCCCGGGGTCACATGTTTTGTATAGACTTTAATAGCAAAATGACTTTAAAATATTTTCCTCTGAAACTTCAAGGCCTAGAGGTTTTATATTTGGTATGTAACATTCTGTTGTGGTGCTCTGCAAAGATTGTTCAAATGGTGTCCATGGGGTCAAAGCTGGGCACACCCCGGGGGTCCCATGTTTTATATACACTTAATAGCACAATCACTTTAAAATATTCTCAGAAACCTCAAAGCCCAGAGTGGGGTCTAGATCAAGGTCACTGTTACTAAAAGTAGAAAAACAGCTTTCGCTCTATAACTTGAGAACATGTTGAGATATTTTAATGAAACTTCATAGATATATATCAGGTGAGCGACCTAGGGCCATCGTGGCCCTCTTGCAACTATTTATTGGCTGTTTTTCTCGCTCGTTCTGTACAGTATTTTAGTCATTAGCAGACAAACTCTTAATTTATTTGACTCCTTCCTTGCTTCACCGGATTATAAATAGCAATACATAATCAAAGCGTCCAAAGTGTGTGTCAAATTATTGTAACGCAATTGTAGTGTAAGCGGGTGTATGTATTGCTTACATAAGACTGGGTGTTCGCGGTCGTGAATTGTTAATACGTGGGCTTGTATTGCCACGATGTTGAGTTACATGTTTAGTACATAATTAATACTGGTAGAAATATTTATTTAAGAAAATATTTAAACCTGTGATTCAGTCAAGCGTATTTACTGATGTGTATTTTTGATTATCCAAGTTATTTGTAAAAATAAATACAATTAGTAGTTTTTTGCAGTCAAAATCATGCATAAATATAATGGTGGTATAGTGCACACGTAATATAAACCAACCTTAAAACTGAAAACTTATTTTATAAAATATAAGTATATGTCCATATCATAATTGAAATTTGGGTTTAAGTGTGTTTTTCTATCGTTAATCAAACTTATTAGCAACTTATTATGTCTTGCCTGTATTACGTTTCTAATATTCGCAAAACAACACTTCCAAACGTCTATCTGCTTCCTTCGAAAGCTTCAGTCACATTTTTGTAAATTGCTTATATGAATATATATGGAAGACGTTGTTTCCTCGTCTATCATAGAACTTTCTACCTCGCGTGATCCTGTCATCTTTAGATGTAACTCTTCCTTGTATTAACTTTCACTACCTTCCAAAATATGTTTACTTGAGCATCAACTATAGTTGTAGGTAGCACAGCTCTCAGATGTAGTATTAATTTATTTCTGAAAATATTTTGTTTGTTGTCTATAGTGGCTTGTCTTAACAAATATTATCATAGTCAACCTTGCCCTTCTTGATTTTGTTTTGTTTTTGGCGTCCTTTCTGGCGTCACAAAATCATTGCACAACATATTTCGAAGTAAATTCAATTTTCGTGCAGAAATTGTACTCGAATAACATGGAGACAAGACATCTAGATATCCAGTTAAAACAGACAAATGTTCAATACACTGGGACAGTAATTTCCAAGGTTGGCCTTTTCGCAAATTATAACATTCCTAAGTGCGTGCTCATCGTAAATTAATCAATTAGTTTATACGAACGAATACATATATATTTTGAATCGCATGAACTGAGCATTTCTTTGTTTCTCCATTCTGCACTAGCGACATAGAATTTAAAAGAAAAGGGACATAAGGCCCTAGGTCGCTCACCTTATAATTTGGCCTTATGACCTAGATTTTGACCCCACGTGACCCAGTTTCAAACTCGTCCGAGATATTATCTGGACAAAATTTATTAATGTTCGGAGCAAGTTTCACGATGATTGGGCTATAAATGTAGCTTCTAGTTTGTTGAAAATATTTTTTCCTGGTGCTGTAGTTTTTCAACCCAAGTAACCGAACTCGTCTGAGAAATCATTGAAACAAATGTTCTGAGTGAGTTTCTAGAAGATTGGGCAAAAATTGTGACTTCCAGAGTGTTCATAATCTATTCTTGAATTTGCCATATTGACCTATTGTTTGGCCCCATATGACCCAGTTTCGAACACGCCCGTTATATCATTGGAACAAAGGTTCTGGGCAGGTTTCATGATGATTGGGCAATAAATGAGGCCTCTAGTGTTCACTAGATAAATGTTGATAACACACGATGCTCGACGGGCAATATGTGTGCTAAACAATTAACCGCCCCTGGCGGCATTTATTTTTGACTAATCAAAATAATTTGAATTATTTTGGTAAAACCAACCCAAGAAACATTTGTGTAAAATTATTTAAAAATCAAACCACTGGTTTCTTACAAGAAGAGTGTCTATGTTTTTACTATATTCATGTAGTCATATAAAGAAAAATGACCCCGCCCCCCGTGTGGCCATGTTTTTTTAAATCAAAATAATCTGTGCATTTTGGTAAAGGACCACAAAAGGAACATTTGTGTGAAGGTATTTTGAAATCCAACAACGGGTTTCTTACAAAAAGTTTTCACTATGGCCATACAAGTAAAAAGTAAAAAAGATCCCGCTCTGGCGGCCATGTTTTTAACGAAACAAAATAATACGAAGGTAGAGGGCCAGAAAAGGTACATTGGTGTGAAATTATTTAAAATTTCCACCTGTCGTTTCTGACAACGTTTTCAAAGTTTTTTAATAAAGCCATATAATGAAAACATGCCCCGGCCCCTGGCGGCCATGTTTTTCAACGGAGCGCAACCATTTTCGAACACAGCCGAGATATCATTAGAACAAATGTTCTGCGCAAGATTCAAGAAGATTTGTTAAAAAAATGTGACTTCTATAGTATTAACAATAATTTTATTCTATTCTATAAGCCATATACATTCTACTTGCCCGAATCTACCTAAACTTGTCCGAAATGTACGAAATACAACCTAGAAATTACCTAAACAGTTCAAGCGATAGTGATGTTGTTCATGTTGTTCATGTAGTCAGTCACATGGAAAGAAACTCATGGAAAGAAAATCATGCGATGATTTTATATTTTAAAAAATCTGGAAATTTTTGTATTTTTCGTAAATTAATCATATAATCCTTTAATTTTATAATTTTGTGTTGTCTTGTACTTGCCCTTTTGGGCAGACAGGTCCACATTGTAACTTGCCCAAATTGATTTGAGGCGCGTCTTGATGAAACCGGTCTTAATACATGTGCGTAAAGTGTCGTCCCGGAGTAGCCTGTGGAGTCCGCACAGGCTAATCCAGGACGGCACTTTCCGCCGATAGAGGATTTATGTTTAGAAGAGACTTCCTTGAAACAGAAAATACCATAAAAGCGGAAAGTGCCGTCCTGGATTAGACTCTGCCGTCTGCACAGGCTAATCAGGGACGACACTTTACGCACATGCATTAAGACCGGATTTCTCACGACGCGCCACATTTTTACTTGTCCAGGGCTTTGGGCAAGTGGGATATTTCGAAAACTGGGGAAACATGTTCGTGTGTTTTAAATATTTGTTTAAACTTTCAAAACATTTTTTTTTCTGTCCAATTATCTACATTTGAAATCGTGCACCCTTGCATATATTTACTGTTAAATCCAGGACGGCACTTTCCGCTTTTATGGTATTTTCTGTTTCAAGGAAGTCTCTTCTAAACATAAATCCTCTATCGGCGGAAAGTGCCGTCCTGGATTAGCCTGTGCGGACTCCACAGGCTACTCCGGGACGACACTTTACGCACATGTATTAAGACCGGTTTCATCAAGACGCGCCTCAAATCAATTTGGGCAAGAATTTTAAGGTGAAGTATTTGCTTCCGGTTAATAGGATATATAAATATATTGTCCTTTGAGGTACAAGGTCAGTTGATCACCATGAAATTGATCCGTGTGCTCGTACTTTTAAGTTAATGATTTTTATCAATGCGCTTGTACTATCAGTTGTCTTTATACTGAATTGTAACTTGTCTTAACATACTTTACAGTCAAAAATATATGCATACGGTCGTCTTTTCGTAACATACTTAAAATGATATATCTGAGTGCATTTACCCGTATATAAATCTCGTATACCTCACTACAGAAACTACAGGCTACATTGTCCCAAAGGTCCGCTGAGGAGAAAGAAGCCGTGGGAAGAAATCAGAAACAAAAGGACAAGAACCGTAATAACGCGGATATCCCAGGTAATTTTCTAAACCACAGGCACAAGTATCGTACTCGAACTACTGATTTAAAATCAAAACAGTCGCATTTAATTCTGCTACCGATTTAAGATTCAACATCTCGCTAGTAGTCGGCTACCGAAATAAGAATTATACATTCATACTAATTCCGCTGCTGAAGTAAGGTCCGAACATACCTCATTTACATGCCTGTCCAATGCTTTTCCAAATCGTGTAACTGGTAATCATTTAATTAATAAATATGCATATTATTCTATACCATTTAAACTGAACGTCTATCACATTATTATTATTAATTTTGGTGCAGTGTGAATTGCGTATATTTTGAATAATAAATCTGATAATAAATAACATTGGTTCAATTACGAATTAAAACTTGAGTTTTTGAAACTTGCAGCGAAGTATGTAATATGCAGACATTAATTAACATCCACATCACATTACATTGCCCTAAACATATACGTTATTTTTAAACAGGTGACGACAACCGACCAAGACTAGACTTGAATCTGAAGCAAGGGGCCTCAGACTACATTAATGCTGTGTATATAAATGTGAGCGAATATATTTAGTGTACACTTGTTTATGTTAAGTTACTTATTAAGCGAAGTAAACAGTTTCGCTTTGTGAATATTTGCCCATGTGCGTTAATTTCATTTTTCGGCGACACTAGCTGTCAGTATCCTCTTTAAAAGTTATAGCAATTTACACTTCATTAGGAGATAAAGTTGCATATCAATAAAGAGCATGGATATATCTGCACATAAAAGCGCTATACCTTGACCGTATCAAGGTCAGCAGAACAAAACATGACTAAGCACGACCTGCAATCTATACAAGCAATATTATGTACTCAAACTAAAATGGACGTTTTCAGGTCATGCATGCCGAATACTAAAAATGCATTATTAAATTCCTAAAATACATACATTGTAAATATGTAAATCTGCAATTGAGGTATATATGAAGTTCGTTATATATGAAGTTCATTTAATATATAAAATCTTATAAATAGTATGTTCGATTGTAGACCCCAATCATGTAATACTGTTCCATTATATAATTTTTAGAGTTTCAAGTCAACGAAACACTGGCTTCTTGCACAGACACCTCTGCCCGGAACAGTGAACGACTTCCTCACACTGGCGTTTCAGCAAAACTGTTCATGCATTGTGAGCATGGAATCCGACACAGACGAGAACGAGGTCTTTAGCAATACGTAGTCCTAGTTATACACTAAATCCAATAAGTGGGAGTACTATATCTTAATCGAGAATTTCATGCATAATCTTTATTTACATTGTTTATAAATATGTTGGGCACATGTATAGGATTATAAGCTATTCAGGGTATAAGCTGCGTAATGTCTAAATGATCATACAAACAATTATCCACAAACTAGGTCCCCACAAATTTGATTGATTATGAAAATACGTCTGTTTTGCAGTATGATGTATTTCATAATTATGCATATTTCCCCATAATATTTTGAATTGTTTCATTAAACAGACGGTAGGTGTCTACTTACCCGCCGACAACCAGGTCATGAAGAAGGGAATGTTTGCTGTTAGTTGTACAGATCCTGTGGAGAACGAGTATATGATTAAACAATCAATGACGATAGAACACAGGGCTGCCCCAGGACATGTATAGTCATTGCACTAATTTGAACTAAAATTATTATGGTTTAGTAGTCAGTAAAACGGTACATGGATGTCCCAGTTTTCCACATCAAACTTCTAAAGTTTATTATGAAAAAGTATTTTATAAAACAAGCTGCGAGTAACAGTTAATAACAATTATCCATCGCATTAACGTGCCTGAAATTCCAAGTTGAGTGTAGGGAACACATCTTGTATGCAAACGGAATGTACCTTTTAGTCCTAAAAACGAATACTAACGGTCTATAACCTTATAAATATCTCGAAGACCACATTAATTTGCAACGTAGTTATCTAAATACTCCAGTAAATGCTTCGACATTCGTTCAGAAGCTATTTACCCATATAATTTCCCATATCTCTTCTTTATTGTGTACCTGTAATTATGATACTCAAGCGTTGTTATTTAAATAAATATTGCGTTGCCTCAGTCAAGATTCATCACCTGCAGTATACGGACTGGAACATGAACAGCAATGCCCCGAATTCGCCTGAAAACTTTCTGCTCTTCATAAAAGACGTGGAAACACAGGCCAGACATCATGGCGGTGGTCCAATTTTGATACACTGTTTGTAAGTAGCAAACTATACGTACATATACAATAAACCTATCATACGAATGATTCAAGTTGTTCTGGTATCAAACAAGTGTAATATTTTCAACGTTTCTTTTCTGCATTCCATTGGTACGCTGATTTTTTTGATAATATGCGCTAGTTCTAACGCTGATGCAGCTGAATTTGTAGTTACGTTTATATTATTTAAGACTCGCATATGGCATACTCGATGTAATGAACAGCTAACTCAACAACAGTTTACCCTTAAAGTGCTTTTCGGACTAATGAAACTAATTGCCACCAACCACCAGATCTCGTAAGTAAAGTCAATATGTTGTTTGCAAGGGGCGATGATGTTTTACTTTCAATTTCTAATCCCCAGGGATGGAGCTGGGAAGGGTGGCTTGTTGTGTGTGGTTGTAATCCTCATGGAGATGATGGAGGTTGAACACGAGGTCAGTGTGGTCAATGCCATCAGAAAGGTCAAGGCCAGGCGGAGGGCAGCAATTAAGAATCAGGTAGAGCATATGTAGCTAGAAAAATATCAAAACAATAATATAAATATTGAACATATAGTTTGTGATTTTAATTATATTATGTGTGTTTTTCTCGTTCACTAATTCACCCAGTAACTCATTCACTGACTCACCGACTCCATTAATCATCCAATTAATCGCTTATGCAATATTTTTTGTCCCGAAAATACCAATAACTTCTAATGTGTTTGTTATTTTCAGGAGCAGTTTGTGTTCTGCCATGACTGCATTCTGGAATACATTTCAAGTTTTGACACATATTCAAACTTTGCGAACGAAATCAAATCTATAAGAAAACAAAAATATTGACTTGAGATTTATATATGACTCATGAAACTTTTCCTATTTGATACTATGTATTTCAATAGTACAAAATGTATATGCGCTAAATAAATGTATGTACTCGTATATTACGATAATATATCATTGTATACTTGTCTTTAAATTCCTTGTCACCATAATACAATCTTTCATAGTAGAAGTATATTATTTAAAACATGATAATGTTCCATGAAATTAACCGATGATCATTTTACCCCTAGCTTTGATATTGGACTACTTAAAGTTGCATATTCTTCACCGAAACAATAAGGCATTGCTAATCGGCTATAACATATTAGGTCTAATTCTGTTCCATTCATGTTTGCGTTGACTTTTACTCGCTTAACATACACATTTTAAAGTAAGATTATTAATTGAAATGGACACTTTATTTTGTATGAGGTAACATAATAGAACTGTTTCTTATTAATTTTAAATTAGTTACACAATTGTTGTATATCTACAGGTTTCATTGTTGACATTCTTAATTATTAATATGTTTTCATCTTATATACAAATGTGTGAATATATATTGTTTTAGAACTCATTATTAATGTAATATGCATGTTGTGTTCTTCTTTGATTTGTAAATAGTCGACAATTATAAAAGGATTTTCTGCCTTTGTTATCCATTTTTAATGTATATTTCTCGTTTTATTATATTTTCTTCATGTTCAATAAAAATCATTTTTATATTCTTTTCAATTCTGTTTAACGTCTTCTGTTGTATTTTTTTTCTGCAGAATAACCATATGATTAAAAAATTGGGATCCTGAATTAACAAGATTTGTCCCCAAATGACTTCGATTAAAAAGACATTCAAGTCAGGAGTATATACTTCATCATGTTTATAAATGTTTTGACGTTTTTAATATGTGTGTGTTAAATTATTTTCAATATGGTAAACCGTTCTTAAGGCTTTTATATTTCCAACATCTGTTAAGGCTACTGTGTGTATTGTAGAATTGTGTTTTATATTTAAAATGTAATTAATATTTCGTGTTGGAGTTATATATTTAATAGTGCAGTGCACATTAAAGGGAATAACAATGAGTCAGGAAGAAGTGCCTGGCCATAGATATTAATACAATGAAGAAAATCAACAACAACAAAGAAAACAGTCTTACCCACTGTAAACTATAAACCCTCCATCAAATGACTTCATGTAGATAATTTGCATTACGCAGAAGCATGCTGTTGCGCTCCTCAAATATAAATGGAAATATATCATATATACCAATTAACGGTGCTGTGAAAGAAATTTCTGGCTGGGTCGCGACCTCCAAAAGTTGGTCCAACCTTGTAGCATACGATATAGGCGTGTAGACTATTCCCGATAAATTCCATTTGTAACATATAACATCAACACAAGCACTTATATATCTCCAGATATCCTGACTATAGACGGAGATGCAGAAGACATGGTCAACAGACTGGTATGTATTGTAAACATGAGGCAGTCCAGTCCGTCATGGTTCAAAAAGGGGTGTGTTTGGACATTAACTGTGTTAAAATGACGTATCGACGGTATTTTGCATAAATATATACATATAAAAATAATAAAAATTAAAACAAGATAATTGACAACTTTTGTCTAACAAATTTTCGAATAGCAACAATAAAATGATGGAATTTTTTGAAGACAAACAACGACACAAATGGTTTGAGATACACGTTTGCATTGTCCTACCCGCGCGAAAGCGTCATCTTTACATAATAAAAATATAAACGTGTGGTTTTAGAAGCAATGCCATCATTGTTTTAAAATCGCTAAAATATTAATTATATGTAAATAAACTGTATTATTGAACATGGTATTGTCGACTTGTCGTCGACACGCCTCTTGATACACTTTTAGCCGGATAAGAGTTACATATTCAGCATAAATGATTACAGTAGACATGTACTATAGAAGCATTAACTACGAATTACAACGCACGTGTAACTGGTAAAGAACAGACCGGTGTCAACTGAAAACATGGGGAATTAGTTTTTATTAAATGACACGAATGAACAGGCTATATACATCATCCAGTATTGTATTCACTTTACCATTCCCCTACAGTTTTATATGCACACTTTTACAAAACGAAATATTTGTATTATTGTGATGATGTATTTAAAGACTCCAAGCCACTTTGATATAACGGACATTTTAAAGGGACATATTTTAGACTATCAATAAAGAGATTGTGTTATTATCGTCACATCATTGTCACTCCTTATTCTGTAATGGAATGATATAATTACAAAAGATGCGGATGATATCTAATGACATAGCTTCGAACTACCCCAAACAGGAACAGGCAGTAGCATACACGTATAATACACGAGCTTCTTGAGATATAACAATCATTGACACAAATTATATGAGTTATAATAAGAAACAAATAGATATTCGACAAACAATGACATTATTATCCTTCATAAATATACTGAATAAGAATATTAATATTTAACAAGAGTTTATAATGAACCAATTAATACATGTTGCAAGGTTTATTTACTTATTAAACCCTAAACATAATAGTATATACGAAATAGTTTGTTTAATTTAAATAAAATAACAAAGAATGTAGCATCACCAGTTGAATAGTAATATGTAGAAAAAGGAAAAGCATACATGTAGATGTTTGACAAACGAAACTTACTGTTTAAGCATTTGGTAAAAATCAAGCGTCAGTAACGTATAATGTAAATTAGGAGGTTTCAATTATTTATCTAAGACTGAGCTTGACATGTTTACATAATATATCTCAATTGCGATAATACTAAAACAGTAAGTTCTACAGTTCTCGATATTTATATATTTGTGTTAGGTATACGATTTTACAGTTTGCATAAGGCCAAACAAATGTTGTTTCTTTCCGCTAACGTTTTGGAAAAAAGTATGGTAGATGGATAGGCATAACTTTTGTTTGGTCAAAAAGCAAATAAATACATCCGCTTTAACAACTTTTTTAGTAATTGGTTATTACTTTATTTTTTATAACTTATTAAAACTAATAACAAAACAAAGACACACTTGATACTTGATATTCAATAGGCAGTTTATGTAAAACAATTTGAAAACCAAAGCCAAAGATTTTCAAAGGTAACAATGTTCACTTCCGACATGAGTTCCTATTTTCTTTTTCCATGCGGGCGAATTGTTCATGTTTTTTTTTCCAATTCAAACATATAATGACATTGTACAAATAAGTAGTTCTTCTGTAGTGTGATTTCAAAACTGGAACCAGGGAAGCTACAACAGCCACAACCATCCTTCCATGAAGTTGAATTAAATGTGCTGGTATAAACACATGTTTCAAAAGGGTTTCACAATTTTTACAGGCGTTTCTGTGGTCTAGTGGTAACGCACTGGCTTCACAATTCAGGGTTTCGCAGGTTCGACCCCCACACCCTAACGTACTAACTCGTTTTTCGCATGATACGTTAAACCGAGGTGCAGTATAATAGGTGCTTCACACGGGGCACAGGGACGCCTCTGGAACGAAGCGTCTTCAGTATCGTGCACTATTAACCGTAACCCAACTAACAAGTCTTCTGGGCTGCGATGGCTATATGGGAGAGAATCTCCGTGCACTCGATAAAAATGTACTAAACACACACGTTTTCACAATTAGTTCCTGGTCACAACACCTTCGAGATAAGTACCTAGGTTCTGCATCAATATACTTTTTACCATTTATTATTCATAAGCACCTGCACGATTCAAACTTTATTAAGGCATAGACGCTTGCTATCTTGCTATGGTTAAATATGCGCCCAAATGATCAATTACTGTCAGTACTTAGGAGGAAAGCTCCGACGAACCTTGCAAAATGCGACATATTTACTAAAGCAAAAAATGGCAAAGTTGTGACAAAGGACGACAATTATTGTATACAAACGGTTAAACAACACCAATACTATTGGCGTTGCTGCTAAGAATGGTTCCGCGGTTGTAATAGAATATTGAAATAACATGTCTAGAGGCCGGATCAACATTATTTACAAACGCAAATATTAAGAAGAAAAATTTTCAAAGGGAAAAAAACGTTTATGGTCGGGGGCAAAAAAACATGGTCGGTCGGGTTAATTGAAACAAACAACTTTTTTTACGCATAACATAAACTGTACTCATCACTAACTTTGGAGTTCATATGACAACACCGAAATGCGTGTGAATGGAAAGTTTCATATGCCAAACGTCTTTTGCACTCTAGCCATGATAATGCATAGCAAACAAACATGTGAACGAACATTTTATAATAACATTTATATGTAGAATATGCCAACCAGGGGTCAATTTGCCTTATCTGTGGCTGAGTATTCTCATCTTGCATGTATAATACGCCAGTTTGAACAGGCGTTCTTATATATGAAAATAAATTTTTGAATCAGTTCTGAATTGAATGAACATAAGAGTTGTATATATGACTACGCTATTAGTCGGAAAGCAAACATTTAAATGAAAATATCAGCATCAATGCGTCAGTTAATATAAAAGAAATGTCCCATGCTTTGTACATGGAAAAATTCACCACTAATAATAATGCGGCAGTGGTTTATCCAAGACCGTATCCACTGCTACAGTCCCGGGGCTTGTATTAAAATAATCTTCTAGGACAAATGACTTCTGAATTCTAAGTAGCTGTTCAGATAGAACAAAATCCCTAGATATTTAATTATTTGAAATTAATTCAGATTCAGATTGTTTGATACAGACATCTCGGTGTGGCTTTGGTGAAAAGAGCTATTACCTCTTATTGTCTTTACGTCTTTGTGATCTTAGACATTAAGCATACATGCACCTAATTCCCTTGGCGAAAGGTCCAATGATGTGGATTTGATGTGTGATAATAAATTCCGAATCAATGTTTATTATAGGATTTAAAAGTTAAATATATAAAATTTGCAGGACTATTAAAATGGAGCTTTGTTCGGAAAGAATATAACGGTCAGAAGCTGCTTGTAACTGAATGTTCAACTTCAACTAGATAAAGGCTATGCTTGTGGGCATATTTTATAGTTTCATTATCGCAATGAAGAAAACATTTCCTTACTATTGACCATTGACAATGATTGTAAACATGGTAAAAGAAAGAAACTATCACCAACAACAACATATATTATTATTATCCCGTGTTCCGCTCTTTAATGTTGCATTGTTGTATGGAAGAAATAGAACATATGATAATCTCCAATAATCTAGTAAGAAAAAGTCACTGTAGATTTTATACGCTGACATTCAGCAACAAGACAGGGACGTAACTGTCCATTATATCAAAGTGCTGAATTGTAAGAGACTACAACAACTGGTTCTGAATAATTCACAACATTTAAGTGCAACAACACGTATGGTCGGTCAAAACCAGTGCTGCTAAAGTAATATAAATCCACGAACGACTGTACAATTAAATTAGATGTCAAAAGGGGAATTACAATAAACCAATGATTATACTTGATGGGTCAAATTAGATACAATAGGAAAAAAACATATTCAATAGAGCAATTGATATTATATAAAATGTCATAACGTGCACTTGAGAAAAAAAGTGATGTTTGAAATGTCCCAACCACCCCTACCAAAAAAAGAGAACATAAACATACTCCAAACTCATGGATCCAGACGGTGATCCGATTCCTGGATCCAGAAAGTGATCCGGATCACCAGCAAAATTTAATCCTCTGTTTATTGGCCCACTTCTAACCTTTATAGTAATGTTCATACATATTCGTTTTTAACTTTTTGCCTAAAATTGCCAACAAAAATCAACAGACAAAGCAAAACAGACAAAAACATAACCTAACTTGCTCGTCATGTTTCATGTTTAGATGCCATGTTTTTAATGTAGTATTATCAAATATTATCAAATAATACAAAAGTATTAAATGATTTTTGAAATTAAATGTATTTTAAATAAAGTATTTCAAAATAATAATGATTATTTTTATTTGATGTTGCATAGTAGTCCTCTATTGTGTTTTTGCACTTATTGACAGTGAACTTCATTTTTCTTTAGTGGTATATTCTATATTACCAGCATGTTAATATACAATAGGAAGTCAGTACATTCGCAAACAAAACCTTGTAAAAATGATTGAGCTGTGTGACAAAAAGTATCAATAATGTAAACTTAGACTACGTTTTCTAAATGGAATATAATTGTTAATGTCACACACCAAATGAACAATAACTGAAAGAAGTATAAATCAAAACAATACTTGCATCTATACAGTCATATAATCTCTTCTATTTGTTGAAATAATAAAGCTCTACTGGGAATATTAACTATTACACGCTTTATGATTACTCGTAGTAAACAGTGACAATTGATTTGCAATAGCTGGAATCATCCTAATTTGAAGTAGCTGGAATTATCCTAATTTGCAATAGCTGGAATTATCCTAATTTGCGATAGCTGGAATTATTCTCTTGTAAAAATAAATCAGATTGTAAATACAAGTAATGTAACAGCTGTTTCAAAAGAGCAGCATTATTTCTATTTTTGTTTTGTTTGTGTTGTTTATTTGTTTTTTTCGCCGTTTTTAACAGTATTTCAGTCACATCACGACGATCGGTTACCCTACTTACGTTTTGCCTGGGCAAGCTTAGCCGGTCAAAGCGGTTAATCAGTACTAAGTGCACAAACTTTTTCCAGTAACTGAAATCGACCCTACTTGAATCAGAGGTAGGGGAGAATGGCCGTAGAAATAATTTCATGACCAATCCCCACAGAAGTGACCGGGCTTGGGCTCGAACGCAAGAGCCCAGATTGACAGTTCAGCGCTCTACCAATTGAGCTAGCCCGGTTGAATGCCGATATGAATGAATACAATGTTTTCGCTTGAGTACATTGATTTTACATATGTTATATAACGGATATTTTGTATATATCCGTTATATATATATATCATTAATATTATTGTGGAAGAAGATAATAAATTATCCGTATTTAAATGGCCATATTGTCTTCATGGCTCTGTTACGCTACTGAACCGTTGCATTTTAAACCTAACTGGGTATCTATAGACGGATATTAACATATTTGAGGTATTGAGATTCTGACATTAATTCGTATAATAAAGATAACGAAATAGTTACAATGGAAAGCATTCTAAGAAATTGGAAAAGAAGAAGACCAACACCTATTGGAAAAATTGCAGTGGTCAAAACCTTAATTATTTCATTGTTTAATCATTTGTTTATATCGCTCTTCAATCCTCCTCACCACATTTTAGATTCTATTAAATCTTCTCTTGCAAGCTTTATTTGTGATGGACACAGCAGAATTAAATTTACTACCCTGGCAAAAGAATATGGAGAAGGTGGTAAAAAATGATCAATTAAGATGCTTTTATTCCAGCAATTAAACTCACATGCTTACAAAGAATTCAATATTCAAAGGGGAAATGGTTAGACATCACAAAACTGTACTTTGAAGCTTAAAAACTCTTAAATTGTGGGTACCATTAAGCTTCAAATACTTCCAACAGAATTACAAATTTATTCTTGGTAGATGTTTTGCAAAGCTTCACCTATTTTAGTGGTAAATTGGAATTCAAGGTAGATGACATTCTACTCTACACTCTTTTTTACAATCAAGATATATTGATTGGAAATACAAGTTTTTTCTTTAGGTCATGGTTTGATGCTGGAATATATTGTATAGGTGACATATTCAAAGAAGATGAAAATGTCATGTCTTTAGATGAATTGAACAAGACTTACAATCTGAATGTAAATGTTCTCATTTATACTGGTGTAATAAGAGCTATAAAAAGGAAAATGGAACAGCACAATATGCCATACTCTAGTACATTAACTGTGAACCAGCAAACCATTAGTCCCTTTTTACCGGCATTGTTTAAATTAATTTAAAAAAACGAATCTGGAGCTAAACGATTGTATGATATTTTAAATAAAAAACAATGAGCACCTTTTAATTGAAACAAAATGGTGTAAACATATTAATACCGTTATAGATGAAAAATAACGTAGGTGTATTTTTTAACTATCCTTCGTAATAACGAAGGATTTCAAAATCCAATGGTTTTAATACAGATTAATCCATAACAAACTGGAAACAAACAGCCTTGTGTATAAAATGAAAATTATACCTGAACCTTTATGTACTTTTTGTAATGAAAGGGAGGAAACTTTAGAACACCTCTTTTGGGAATGTCAGAAATCAAAGGAAATCATTGATGGACTGTTCCCAAGACAATATTTTCCACTTATCAACAACACAACATGTATACTAGGATATACTACGAAAATATTAAAAGCAATAAACAATATAATAATATTTACAAAGATCTACATCTACACGAGCAAAATGAACACAAGCTTGCCAAGCATAGTTGGCACACAGACATATATAAGGCATGAGTATGATAACCTAAGAAAAATCTCAGTTTTAAATAATAGATCAGATGCTTTTGACAAAGAATGGAAAATCTTCAATTATATTTTAAGTGCACATTAAGTTATTCAATTAAATAAACATTGTAGACATAGTATACAGTTTCTGCCACGAATATTCCATAACAAAATGTATGTGTATATATAACACACTTTCCATTTGATATTTAGACCTCTACATCTGTTATTTAGACCCATTTAGTTGGGGAAATATCTATTTTACCAAACTCCAGTCTCTTAACAATTGTTGGTTTGGCTATTTGGACAATATATAGTCATAGGCAACTTTTTCCTTTCTTTTTTATACTGTTATTCAAACATTTTCAACACAAGTGCAACTTTGTACATCATATTGAGTATGCTTGCATTTTAAGTTTATTACTTAAACTGTTTTCCTCTATTATTTGTGTGAAGACAGTTATTTTTTGAGCACACAAGACATGTACTGCATTGTATATATATATTGAATTTTTTGTGTTTTCATGTGAATGTATAATAACTTTCTCTACACAACACGATACAAGTGCAATTATAACTTTATACCACATGTTGATATATGCATGCACTTTAAATATACTGCTTAGATTGGATTCCTTCATTAAATTTGGTTAAGATACCATCATAATTTATTAAATTATTAAATATTAAATACATGATAGGTGCTGCATTGAATATATTATTTACATTGTGTGTATTTTTAATTGATGTATGCCTGTACTTAAAATGTATTCCTTAGATTTCACTCCTCTATTAGAGTAATGAAGGCACCATTATTTGATGTGAATGAACCCATTTAATTAATACAAGTAGTGTGCTCTTTTTATTTTTCGTGTATGTTTGATACTCCAATTATTAATAATAAGTGCTTTTTGCATTGATGCATCTCATGTATTGTATATGTATTGATATATTGTTAATAAACTGTGTTCGAAAAACAAGAAAAAAAGAAAAAGATATCGAAACAATTTTTACAATCTTGCTACATTTGTACATCTAAGCGGTCGCTACTTTTCTCTTCAGTACCGATCACACTCAATACAAAAACACCCTATAATAATACTATAATAATACTTTTATTATGTAGTCACTGCGTGCATTTTAGCGTTTGGGTTGTACTGAATATTATCATGTATTTACTATCACCTATAGTTATGAGTATAAATACAAGGTGGGATTCAATATTTCATCTTATAAGCCATCTCATACCCTACTTTATATATACCTAACAACAAAATGCATGTGTTAAGGAGAATACGTGACGTATTGCCTTCCGCCATTACGTGTAGGCTGCGTTGTGTATACACTTGGATATGTGTACGTGACGTATTGCCTTCCGCAATTACGTGTAGGCTGCGTTGTGTACACACTTGGATAAGTGACGTGACGTATTGCCTTCCGCAATTACGTGTAGGCTGCGTTGTGTACACACTTGTATAAGTGGCTTTTCTGTATTTATCTCAGTGCTTAATACATATTCAAAACATCCACAAAATGAGCAAACTGCATTTATAATACCCTTATTATAATATATTATATATTTTGTATATACTATATTACAGTATACGTAACGTATAAGACTAGCAATAATTCGTAAAATGCAAGTAAAAGACAAAAGAGAATACGCTATTTTATGGCAAGGTTTTCTTTGCTTGAAGAATTATTTTGATTATTTATTAACAAGTCACAAGTGTAAATGAATATATTATTCATCGGAATAATACACCGCTATATAAATAAACAATGTTCAGATTAAACAATAATTTCCTTATACGCCGAAGATTATTCAACCTATGGCGGGAAATTATAAATCGCATTCTCTTGTGGGTACTTTTATATCATAGAACGCAACAAATCAAACACTTCTGGCATGAATTGTTATAATAGTTATGAGTTGAATTAAAAGAAAGCATCGATTTGCAGAGCCGGTTCCTGTATGGATTGTCGCCAGAGGTCCTTACGAATATTTAACTCTTAAACACAGAACCGCTATATAAGAAATCATCCCATATTCGGATGTGGAACATTCCTCATAAGCGCAAGGAATATTTGTGGATTGAACTATAATATATTTCAGATTGAGCATGGTGTGTGATATTTATATTTGCTGTGGTTAATGAAATACAGAAAACATGCCTCGATCGTTTATGATTAAAGTACCGCTCTGCAAAAATAAATATAGATTAAAGGAAGAAACTAGTGAAAGTAACGTGTTTTATTATTTATACAATTTAAAATAAATATCAACATCGTGCATTTTCAAAGTTTATGTTATGGAGATATATATTATAATAACATCTATGCTAGCCAAAGGACTTTGATAGATTTCTTTACACATATTTTGCCTTTCAATGATTAAATCTTAGTTATATTTCGTATTTTTTGTAGTTCACATTAATTTTAAATGTTTTCTTCAAAACTTTACTGAAGCAGTTTTTATAGACTTCATTGTATATGCATATATTGTCACTATTAAAATTACAATTTAAATTCAGTTTCATCGTGTTATTCATGATTTAGGTTTGGAACGTATTGAAACATATTTAAAAAAATTGACTTAATCATCCGTATTTAAAATTACAACGTGTGTTTCCATAGATAACAATGATATGGGAACCTCTATTGTTGAGAAAACTTACTCATTAACAAGAAATAATGGCGAAAACACATTTGAGCCGAACAACAACAACTGGTCGAAAGTCAATAACTATGCCAGTGAATTGGAACATTTCAATTTCATTGCTCAAAGTAAAAGATTAAATGAGTCAGATATGGCAATGAATACGCCTAAGGATGCCTTCAGATCTACTGCTGTTACACTATCAACGACCTCAACATTACCAGAGACGACATTTCAATGCAACGTTCATGAATTGAATATCAACAGAGAATTGCAACCCGTGCGACAATCAAATTATGTATACAAGTGCTTAAGAGCTAAATATTGAACGAGTTTAGTTATTACTGTTTACATTCACATTTAAATGTTCCATGAATCTAAACTAATTACCAATAAATATCTCAAACACAACTCTTCGGCTGTTCAGTATTGGTATCATTTAATTTCCGTTATTTCAAGTTTAAGGCTAAAGCAAATGTGAACTTTTATGTATTCTATTATTAAGCGGTCGTCTACTCTGAAAACGCACCTGCTGATCCACAGCGACACGAAACCGTACCCCTGCTCCCACTGTGGCAAACGATTTCACCAGAAGTCCGACATGAAGAAACACATTTACATTCACACAGGTAAACGGACGTATTTACATATTCACTAAGACTATAATTTATTTTATTAAACTATTATTAGATTGCTTATTAAATAATTGGTGGGGGTAAAAGAAGCCTGTATGGCAAATAGATTAAAATATTTATCAAGCTATAATTGTCATGTGACGTACATGTAATTTCGTAATGTATGAGAACATTATTGCTTTGATTTTAGCAAACACACAATTTGTGGCAACTAAATATTATTTTATTTTATGTCAACCTAGCAAACTATTATATAAAAATGTGTGACATAATTATACATCTGTCAAATTGATAATCATTTGATTAGCATCAATCATCATCATCAACCTGTTACTCAAAACATTTCCCTATTTGAAAGAAATCATCATAATTAAATATAAAGGTCATTTGGAGGACATTTTGTTCATAAATAAACATGATTTTGTTGTACCTAGTGGGTTAATGTTTCAGGTGAGAAACCTCACAAGTGTTCTGTGTGCGACAAACGGTTTAGCCAGTCATCGAACCTGATCACCCACAGCCAGAAACACACGGGGTTCACGCCATTCGCCTGTCCCACATGCGGCAAGTCCTTCCAAAGAAAACTGGACCTTATGAAACATATTGAGAAAGGACAGTGCTTATCATTACCCTGAAGTTCAGGCAAATGCATGACTGCGTTGTCCATTTAGTAAATTATTTGACACTGCCACACACCACTGCTCAGCATGTTTGACGTTATAACCTGTTCAATGCAGATGATGCCTATAATACTGCTACACTACACGCGTGTGCTTAGCACTAGTCATTGCTATTATTTGAAATTATTCTAACACGATGCAACTTTGTTCGATAATATTCATTAATATAACATATTTGTTTTGTATCTTTTCACAGGTGAATACTGAACATTAAATCGTCACGTTTGGTTTTAAACAGAATTAATAAATTTGATTTTTATTTGCAGAAACTAATGCTATATTCAGGAAGCGTGTACATCTCATACTACTTACTGGAATATTGTATTCTTAATGTTATCATAAAAAGTAGTATCGATCGGAAATCTCCACATAGCCCAAAAAATAATTCGCAACATCGCAACTAACACAAAAGATGAAGAGAACACATAATAATCGAACATTATAAAATCAATCTGTTTAAGTTCCAGGTTAGTCAAAATACCGTTGCAAAAGCGCTACAGATTAAAAAGGATCACACACGTGTATTTGTTGTTTAAGATGTTTTGTCTGTTACCAAAATTATAATTCTTTTTTTTCAAAAAATATTTAGTAAACATTATTTTATGATGGAATGATACTGCTTTCATGGCTGACAACCTGGTAGCATGGTGTCCAATAAGAGCAAGTTATATAATAAATTGGGTAGCACTGTTTGACACTATTTCTTTCTAGCGGGAAACAGTTTCATATATAAATCGTTAGCAGATAATTTTGTGATAAGTTGCCGGTTGTATAGAATTCTGGATCAACGTTAAAGTCGCTATAGCGGAACTTTGAGACGACAATAAAGTACTTTTGTTCGGTATTCTGCGCGTGTTTCAGAATGCTAATATAGACTAGTCTTCAAATGCTATTGAACATCATTATTATTTAATGACTACTTAATTAAGTTCGTATTTCCCTTACATTAAAAATATTCTCAACTTGTTTGATCAACTTCAATTTATTGAATATCTAGATGAGGTGCATTCCACAATTTTGCTGAATATAAAGAATTTAATGTGTCATTAACAACCTTTAACAACGTGTTATTATACAGATCCATAAGAAGTGTGGGTTTTAGTTTGTCATTTTAACAGTTGGCCTCAAACATTAATGGCCGCACCCAAATACAAACGTGTGTTCAACACAAACTAACAATCTCATATTTTCATGGTCTCGAATACAAGTCTGTGCAGAGCCGTTCAATTTTTCTGTTGATTGAATCTTAATTGTCTTTAACAGTTTCCCTAAAGTTAGCTCTTGGGAAATTATCATGTTATGTAATGAATATAAAACTTCAAACAGTGTCTTTTGATTAAAAAATAGTCCAGCTGGATATTGTCAATCAGTTTAATACATGATTACTATCAACCTTGCCTGTTCTTTTAAGTTTTATAAAATTATGTATGGTTGTGTTGTAATTATTGTAATGAATTAAATAATTCACTTTTGTTCTTGATAACACATTGGCGAAGAATGTTGTGTTTATTGAAAATAACCAGTTGCAATAAACTGGTATTGTGAAAATCACAAACAACTCTAATGAGAAATGCACAATATCGTATGCACGATTTAGTTTCACCATAAGTCGGGTAGTGTGACGTTGTGATGTGAAAGTATTTCTGAACGTTGCTTCGCATATTAAAGTGTTAAAAAAAACTTCCACCCTATATTTCAATTTCAGCTGGAAAATCGCTTCAATCAATTATCAAAATACAAAGGACGCTGACTACGTATTAATGCAGACTTTCCGATGTCAACATGTCTGCCTTTGTCATAATTTATGCTGTTTTGATAAGCCATTCCACACCTAACTGAAAGTGTTCGCTTTTAAGTGTTCATAAATATATATTTACCGTCCACGACTAGACGATTGGTCCGAACGTCCCACAAATATTTAACCAAATCCATTAACATCATCGAAAAAGTAGCAAGAGTAGTTTACTTTGGTCGAAAATTTCATCCTGTATATTATGACTGGACGTTATGTCAGTACATCAAATAGCGAATGTCAGATGGTTTAATAATTCACTTGTTTAAAGTATTTCATCGCCTTTATCTTTTCAATATTCTTTTTTTAACAAGGTTAACTATTTAATTTACTTCATGTCATACTCAAACAAGATTATTAATATAGATAGTGTATTAGTTCATTGGCTTGCACTTTTTACATAAGCGACCGTTAAAAACAAACCATTGTGAAATGAGCAAATATGGACACAGGGTTAGTAGTAGCGTTTCAGGTACAGTTTAATTTGGAGAATATTATCTGATAATGGAATTCTCTCCGTTTACAATTATGGTAGAACAACGACCAAACTGTTTCCTGATGGATAGGCAACTTCACTTTTGTTCCAGTATATTGCATACTAATACAAATGTTAATACTTACCTCCAAGCTTTACACAAATTAATGAAAAAGATAATCATATTTGGAACTTTCTGAAGCACGGTACAATGAAATAATAGTGAGTATTAGATGTTTGTTTATTATGGAAGTAGTTCTATACATGGGAAATATACTTTTTACCTGGTCCTATTTGTTAACTGGATTGTGTTCCGCATAGTACACGTACATGGAGACTTACATAAATAAACTTCTTGACGAGTTTCTTTGCAGCAAATGCATCTGCTTTTGCATAATTTACGCATTACCACTCCCCAGAATAAAAGAAAATGAAAATAATCAGGATCGCAAAAAGCGAACTTAGATACAACGCTAGTAAATATACACTAAATCACGCCAAACATTAGAAGATATAACGATTTATGTCTTGTGTACGTTTTTATTTGCCGGCCATATCTTGCATCCATTCACATATATGGTGACGCCGTATATTATACATTATGCAAATAACCACGAAGACAAAGCTTACTAATTAACAATTATTGGAATCAATGTCAATATGTCGATATTCTGGTATAATTGCCTAACTACTTAATTGCCCTCGAGTGTTTTACAGCAATTATTCATTTCAGACAGCAATTTAATAAAGACGATATCATCAGACGAACAGATTTTGAAGCAGAGATGTGTTGTTTTGATTTAATACACTAAATGCCTTTAACCAAAATATTGAAATATTAAGAATAAAACAGTTTATATCTGACTTTAGTGTTGACATTGCCATAACACAAATAAAATTATAAGCGAGCAATAGCAATGGCTTTATAATCAAATGCCAAACAAAAACAACATTACGCATGTTATGGCAACTAGGTGTTAACATATGGGCCAACACCACTCCAGCTACAGATTTAACCTAAATTTTATTAATAACAATGACTTGTCTTCTTTAATGTTCTGTTCAATATGCGACTGACCATATGCTTCGATTAAGATCAGCAACATTGATGCATTTCGATAGAGATCTTGTACTGAAAAGTCATGTTTGTATGTAAAGTCAATGTAAATCCAATAAGGAAAGAGTGCTTCTATGATAGCATTATTAAATATAATTGTATCACATGCTATACCTTGATTTGCGTGTAATACAGCCATTACTAATATCTTTATCTTACACATGTGTGAGATAACATTTTGAGCGTTTTCATTGGGTGCATATTTTTTGACTGACCAATCGCCTGACGTTATTTTAGTAAACTGACATCGTCAATATCAAATGACGTCACGTCAGTATACATTTTGAGGATTTACCAACTTACTTTGGTAAAATTGGAATGGTTTTATTTTGTTTAAAAGCATGTGATAAACAAGATCTGATAATCGTTGTCATTGCATACCATATTTTATTAAACTCGTTGAGGAAATTCATTAGAAAGCTCGCCAAAGGCTCGCTTACTAACACAATTCCTGAACTCGTTTAATAAAATATGGTATGAAATGACAACTCGTTTCAAACCTATATTCTACACTCTGTGGTTTGAGTATTAAATACTTAGTCTTAAGTGAAACTGATTATTATTTAAAGGCAATCTGATTTATGAACGTAGTGAACTAATAAGTAATGGTTATGATCTTTAGACGAGGTGTCAAAGGTTGTCCTATGGGTCTAGATGTCACTTATGCTGTTGCTAACTTCATATGTTTCAATTTGTGATCACACGTTTGGGTACAAGCACACGTCGTTTGAAATATAGTCCTTTATACAGTGCAAAGTATTATTTATTGGGTTAAAGAAACATATGGCAATTACTATATAAAATGGAATATAAGAAAATGGAATACACGCCACATACAAACGTAAATGCACTAAATGTAGATTGCCCTGCCTTTCGGTTAGGACAATCCTGTGTATTGATGCATGGAATATTCATTATATATGCATTTTATAATGTTTATCTGAAAATAAAATTGACGATTGTACAATTTCAAGAGGCTAATACGTTTAAATCCATCGGGGAATTATCGCATTGATTTAAAGCGGCGTTAAGCTCGATATAAAATGTTCGTGCTTTGTGTGTGTACATGCTGTGTTTTCCGTATTGTATACTGTTTTGTACAGACAGAAACCCAACGTGGATTTAATCGTAATTATTTCTGTCGGCGTTATCCTCGATATAACCATGTTTGTGTGTTGTGTCTGTTCCGTGGTGTCCGTGCATACTTGTTGTGTAGGCTACTGGTCACTTTAATTTAAGATAATAGGCGTTACTCTTCTGCTCAAGAAGTTAGGATATGTTATTTTTTAGCATGCATTACATTTAAAGATACTTTTTGTGTGGAGGAACAAACTATATCTCCCAAGTCCTCCGATAAGGCATTTATTAGATACGCTCAACTACAAGTAGTATTCCTGACGGTCCAGTATTGCAACGATTGGCCAATATTGTCGGAGACGTAAATCACATTGCTGGATGACAGAGCGAATAAATAATTCAAATCTATAATCCTTTCTTAGTACGAAATGCATTAAAGCAGTGTCGTAAAGCGTATGCAAACACGTGTTTTGAATATTTGATACGATCTTCCAATAACTTTCGTGAATAATATGTTGATATCGCTTATTTACATCAGTGTATTTTCTGCAACACAATCATGCCCTTTAAGATTGCTTAAACACCATTACCATTACTGTTTTGTAAATTTTGTTTGCTGAACACTTTTAGTATCAAGCACAATTTTAACTTTTTACACTTTGAGAGAACGACTGTGCTCTCCGTATTTTCGAGATCTTCTTTCCATATCACTTGTATTAACATTGTTGCATTGTTTGTAACCTTATTTGTACACTGAAAGCTTCAGAAAAGTACATTTAAATGTTTGATCAAACATAAGAATAATGAAAAATCAGCAGGAGGGAAACCCTTCTTAACATCAATATTTATTCAATCGAATTACAATTTAATTACTCACTGGTTTAATGTTCATCAGAGCAACAACATTGCACCTCTGAGGTACGATGAAATGAAGTTAATATCAACTAAACACTGGTTTAGATCAACAACCGCATCGACTACAAATTGTCTTGTAATGAAAATCATGTCGGATTGTTAATTTATATTGTGAAACAAAAGTTAGTTTCTTTTGGTAAATTAAGTATCTGTGATTACATACAAATGTACTACAATGGTATTTTAGCTATTTAGCTACACATATAACGAAATAAAGCTTTGCGCTTACTGTATATCGAATACATAGATCTACATGTGTCAGATATGTTTAGAAAATTAAACTCATTAAACGAACATGAGTGGTAAGATAAGCTGTCATTTTATTCCAACATATAGGACCATTTAGTGTAAATGCATTCTATGAAAAATACATATAAATCAGTATCAGTAAGCTTTTAATTGTTTGCCCTTCAATTATCCACAGTACACTGACTGGACATTGTAAATGAATTGATATATATTACAATAGCACAAACCATGGCATATCAATAATTGTTTGTTCAATTTACTAAGCTAGCGATACCATACGATTTCGATTACAATCGGCCGTTTTTTTTTTAAATTAATATTAACAATGTCTTTAAATAACTCACCATTAGTATTTTTACACGCATTATTAAAATGCTATACCTTCTGTCTGGAATTTATTTCAAGTGTACTAAAATATTCCAAGTGCGTATATGACTAAAAATATTGCATTCAGTATTCAAAAGTGAGCTTATATTCAGCACAGTCGCCACGTTTCGATTTGGGCAAATATGCGTATAGATATTAAACATTGATATTTAAATTCAACGTTAACGCTTAATTCATGTGCCATTCTTCTAAATATAATTTGCCCCATAAGGATTTAAACATAAAATATAAACATTGTATATCGTTGTACACCACGGGCATGTTTAATTTTTTATTTAATGGGCTTTTAATATTTGTTAGGTAGCATTAAACAATATATGCAGTAAAATGTCCCAATCTTTAAAAAGGCTGATCGACATGTTAACTTCTTGTTTTTATTTACTTCATTCCGAAAATTTGAAATAAAATTACGTATTAGCGTTATACTATTAAATGTGTATGGACTATTATTATTTTTTACGAGATTGTATGTTTGCTTGGAAAAGTAGTGGTGGTCACAAAAACGTATTTATTTATCATTAATTGATAACCAGGTGCACAACACATCTTGATACTTTAATACGTTAATTTGAATATATTAAACTTTTGTGGAAATAAATACCGTATGTGGTTAATTCTGTTGATGCCATCATACTATTACGAAAGATATATTTAAAAAGATATTTTTGATGTGATTTTTTTTTTCAAATAATCTATTATTTTGCCACGACTCTTAATTCTGTTTCAAGAAGACGCGTTACTCAGAAACTAATACTAAATGGAAGCAGATCGTTGTCGTCGAATCCCCGCCTCATATACCGCCCTTAATAATACATATACCAATCCCAATAACTTATTAAGTTGTACACATAAGCGATAACTTACTTGCGATCACAGCTGTCTCATTTGGAAGTGATTTAAACATAAAATGACGTTAATTATGAATTAAGCGCGTTCAAAGAAGAACCTATTATTAAGGCTCTGTTTAAAAACTATTTTAATATGAGTCACGTTTATTAAGGTAGAAAATATTGTTCATTTATTTTGCCGGAAGAATTTAATATTTGATAAGCATAAAATACTATATAATTTTCTGTCACATGCTATACCTTTTTTCCGTGTAATACACCCATTACGAATATTTTGTCTTACACCTATCGAGCATTTTCTTTGGCTAGATTCATCACTGACTAACATACGTCATCATTGCAGTTCTCTTCCGTATGACGTTATCAGCATTTCTATAGTTGGAATTTTGGTTGAAATTATTAAACTAACTAAACTAACTAAACTATTTGGTTGCATATTTTTATCCATTAATGTACTTACACATTGTCTTCGATATAGTATTCTGAACGTGTATATACCAATAGGTGTGGCCAGTCTATTAATAATTCTGAATTCTTAAAAGTTTCTTATTGCGATAAAACGATTTAAAGCTGAAATTTATTTACTGTAATTGCAAATACACCCGTTTGTACATCATGAGGTTCTTCGAGTATATGTTGTATATTATTTAAATTTACTATTGAATTAAGAAGACAGCATTGCCATGGAAATGCTAGTAGTTTTTTTTTCAAAACATGTAGATGTAGATCCATATAGTTAATTTACTTGGAAGTGATTAATTAAACATAAACTAGAATTTTGCAGGTTCAGTTTGTTTTCCATTTAAATCTCCACATGCATGCTTTAAGAAAAAGAATAAAATACTTAAAATAAATAAACAATATCGCTAACATTAAAATATAACAATGCAATTTGTCAAAAAACACTTCTTTGACACCTGTAACAATTCAAAAACATTGAACTATTAAAAGTCTCGATTATTGCCATTCATAGAAAAATTGCATCTAAGATGGCCAATCTTTTTTTAATATCGAATCCGAGTGATTTGAAGGAATTTAGAAGAGAGTCACCCAAGAACTATTGTGTTTTGCTTTTCAAATATTCGCTCTATCGTATGAAACAAATGTAGTATGCTATAGTTACACTATCTTAATATATGAAGACAGCGTTGCAGTATTTGTATGCAGCTCGGCAAAAAAGGTCAAATCTGTGCGAATATCACCGTAAATAAGACATATTGTACACACAACAATAGTGCTGAAACCCTAGTTTTATATCACTAAGCATAGGTTTTCATCAGCGAGGAATATGAAGATGGGTAAATGGCAATTATGTTGAACGTTCTGTTAAAGGTGTTTCATTATGTGATTTAGCAATGCAATGCACATTACACAAGTATTTGGTTTATTTTAATTTCACCACATATCTTACTGTGTGGAGTATTGCTTCTCTTTCTGTGCATACACAGAACTGATTAATATCTCTAAATACGATGGAATGTAAGTGATATTGAATAGCATAGGCAAAAATAACTACCCTATACACCATTGTGCCACTGATTGATATTTGAACAAGATTCGCGCTTTGAACACAACATACACATTATTCATAAAAACAGTGCTTGATCTTCGAACCTGCAATACAACTGGGTCCATTGCGGGCAATAAATTGCCAATAATCAACAATCCGGTTATTGTTTGTGGTGCGAACATTTGTTTCAGTCTGTTTGTGAACACTTATAGTGTAAAAAACATTTTATTTTCTCAAACAGACGAGTCATTACAGTTTACAATTAATTATTATGAATGTCTTTAGATAACTCATCAATAATGTAATGCTTAGTTTTTATGCAAGCATAATTGAAATGCTAGACATTCTGTGTGGAATTTATTTCTAGTGTACTAACATATTCAATGTGCGTATATGATTGGAAATCTTACATTTAGAATGTAAAACTGAGCTTATATTCAGCGTGTCACCAGGTTTAGATTTGGGTAAATATAGGTACATATAGATATGAAAAATAGCTCTTTACGTTCAACGTTAACGTTTAAGAGAAGTACCATTTTTCTAAATATAATTTGCCCCATAAGGATGTAAAATATATACATTGTACATAGTTCTACACCACAGGCTGTTTAATTTCTTATTTAACAGGCTTTAACATCTGTAAAGTAGACTTAAACAATATATGCCGTCTGTAAAAAGGCTGTTCTAGGTCTTGAATTAATTTAATTCAACGAGATAAACGGTTGCCTTTAATAGATTACGTCAAACGCATTTAATGTGTTTCCAATAAAAGTGTTAGCGTTGATAAGTCCTACTTTTTTGAGAAAGAAAGCCATGCAAAACGCAATACAAATATAATGATTTATCCACATATCCATTGTAAAGTATATACAGAATCATTTATCTCAACTGGTATAAAAATACATCATTCAAGCATAATAAATCACGTGCCAAATAATATGACATTAAAACGCAAATGCGTATGATTATGCGAAATAAAAGTACGTTTTAGTGAAATAATATTAAATGTTTATGCACAATTATTACGTTTCTACGACATTGAAATGCGTATTTACAAAACAATACTTCATGTGTGTGCATTGATTGCCTTTGTGTGGTTACAAACACGAGTTCATTTACAATTATTTGAAAAACAGGTGCAAATTACATTTTGATACTTTAATACGTTAATTTGAATATATAAAAATTTTGTGGAAATAAATATCGTATGTGGGTGATTCTGTTGGAGCTATCATGCTATAACAAAAGATATATTAAAAATATTTTGTTGATGTGACATTTTAAAATAAATTATTATTTTGCCACGACTCTTAATTCCGTTTCAAGAAGACGCGTAACTCAGAAACCAATACTAAATAGAAGCATATCGTTTCCTTCCAATCCCCGCCTTCTACACCTCCCTTAAGAATACAAATATCAATACTGACACCTTATTAAGTTGTACACATACGCATGATTTGCTTGCGATCAGAGACAGCAGTCTCATTTGGAAAGTGATTTAAAAATAAAATAATTTCAATTATCAAATAAGGACGTTCAAAGCAGAACCTATTATTAAGGCTCTGTTTAAACTCTTATCTAATCTGATTCACGTTTATTAAGTTAGAAATTATTGTTTAATTTGTTTGCAGGCATACTTAAATATTTCACAAATATAAAATACCATATTATATTTTATCACATGCTATACCTAATTTTCCGTTCAACATACCCATTACGAATATTTTATCTTACACCTATGGAACATTTCAAGTGGCTAGACTCATCACTTATTTACATACGTCATCATTGCAGTGTTCTATGACGTCTTCAACATGTTTTTAGATGGCACTTTGGTTGAAATTGTTATGCATTCGTGTTGATTGATATTGAGTTGCCTATATTTTATCCATTAATATTGTCAAGGACATTTGCGAAATTAAATATGAGGAAATGTTTACATTTTCGTGGATGTTTTTTCAAAACTATTTTTAAGCTCAACGATAAAACGATGTCATTGCTGACGTAGTTATTTGGCTGTACAAATATTTGGGTCATAATTTTGTGTAAGAAACTGTAACGAAGTTAGTAAACCTGCAATTTTACGCGGTTTTAGCATGTGATAAAACAGATCTGACATTGGTTGTCATTTAATACAAATGTCAAAGACTCGCTTACTAAAATATTTCCTGAACTCGTTTAATAAAATCTTTTATTATACACCTATAGACAATCTGACTCAAATACTGATTATAAAATACAATAGGCCAGATAAAATTCCCATATTTCACACTGTGAAATAATTTTCCGTATTCAACGGATGCAAAAACCGGACTACTTTTACGTTTGTTGAGTATCGTATATTTCCGTACGTTCCAATCGACACTGGGAAACACCCTATTCTATTTATAGACACTACGACGCCGTTGCAACTTGTTGATTGAATTGAATGACGTCATTGATGTACATGACATGTATTCGTGCGCGTTCTTTAACGGTATTATTTTGTTATTATTTTGTTTGTTTCGTAGCGTAGCGTAGCGTATTTGTGATGTTTTTAAAGTAAGGAGGTATATAATATATGGAATACTACATGACTGTGGTGTTCCGGTGGGTTGTATCGCTCTCGTTGATTGTGTAAAGTTGTATTCCACTCGCCTGTGGGCTCGTGGAATACAGACTTACACAATCAACTCGAGCGATACAAGTCACCGGAACACCACAGTCAAGTAATATTCCCTATGTATTAAACGACACATTTTTTCAGAACCTATATTTATTCAGATCTATAAAAAGGTTATACTAATACCTTATACACACACACTTTGTAATCTGGCTTATTACAGCCAATATTACGGCTTCGTCCATAACTGCGTGACGATTATCTGAAAATTAAAATATATGACGTTATTTCTTTAAATCATTTTAATACAAAGTGTTGTAGTATATACGTTTTTGTTTCATTTCATCGTTCATTGAGCGCCCTTCATTGGTTTTAAACACCCAATGTTTTACCTTGACCGTTCCAATAGCGGTGACTTTTATTCATATTTGTGTTTGTACTTGTAGCGTGTATTTGCACTGCTCTGCGTTGTAAAGGCAATCGGCCATTTGCCTTAAATAAAGGACAGTGTGCTGTTACTAAGAGTGTTCTTTTCTGCTGATGCCGCTTTTATATTACAGTGTTTATATTTGAATAGTGTTTATATGACACAATGTTAGCAAATACCAAATAAAATAATGTTATCTTATACATATGAATATCTGAAATAAATCATTCATTTAATAAACAGATGATTTCCCTGGTGTGTGGAGTCGCCGGTTATATAACCCAGTTTTAATTCTGGAACAAACACATTTCGAGTCTCTAAGGCGAATCTTCGCGACTGCAACACACTGATTTGTGTTGTGTATTGGGCACGTTTAGCACGTAATACAAACGTCCGTCTAATTATTTAATCCATTGACGTAATTAGGGGGAACACGCAGCTTCATATATTTGACCTGTTCTGAGATTTTTGGTCAAAATGGGGTAAATTGTCGAAATTGAGTTATTCACATTTTCAGATGCCTTAATATATGTTAAACACCGAAAACGTATTATTTTTGCAATATTCGTCCATTTAAGCTAAAACTTTGGCCTTAGAATTACCTTCCAAAACACAAAATATGACATTTTCAGGATTTATTTTCATGTCAGTAAAACAAATGTCAAACAAATGAACTTTCCATGTATGTGTACAATTGTATAAATAAATCACATACAATAAGGTTTTGTTACAACAATACATTTAATAATACTATTATAGCATTGTAAAACAATCTTAAAATTACAACAAAGATTGGTTGCCTTGGCAACAGAGTGCAACTCTCAAAATAATGAAATTCCTGTAATACTCAGGAAGTTTTCAGGATTTTACTAATCTAGTTGTCAGACAGTAAAAAAAATATGTAAGGGAAATTGTTTCATACCTGATTCAACAAATTTTATTATCATGTCAAAAAAAAATTTAGTTTTTTTTTTTTATTGACGCTTACTATAATAAAATTACAATGGAATAAGATATGAAATATTTTGAAATTTAACAAATTTGAACCCATTTATCAAAATTGAAATATCTTCCTAAAACTGTACCTAGATTAGTCACATTTTGCATCTGATTTTACCAAATACAGACAGTGAAGTTGACAAAGTAACTACAGATTTAAGATGAACTGTAACCATAGCAACCATACATGCATGAATGATCTTCCCCATAAAGCCTTGCCAAATACTACACTTAATAATTATGAATTGCAATCAACATCGTCATACAGTTAATTTCATATTGAATAAAATATTCAGACAGAGGATATAACCCTACAAGTAACTGTTGATGTGAAAGTACGTTTTTCTTAAGTTTTCTTGCACTAAATGACTCTTTAAATGTTCAATTCAATTATTTTATTCATTGCCATCCTACAAACTTTATAATTTCATTAAATATAGGAATAATTAATTGAAATTTTACACATGAGTAGTTAGGTAAATGGCAATAACAATAATTTGACATACTAGTAAATTATAATTAACATAATGGTTACCATGGTAACCATTTTCAAATGCTAAAAGCATATATGTGTTGTAGTTCTTATAAGACATAGTGCAATGTGACTTTCTCCATTATGGAACGGAATAGAACATTATTTAGATGGAAAATTGTGTATATATATATTGCCTTTTCAATTTAGATTGTATCCATTAATCTAATAAACTCTTGCGGCAGTTAAATCTTAGATCTACAGTGTTGCCGTAATACTGGTCATGCAACTTTAAACTGTTATGACAATATCTGTTATTAGTCACATTTTGTCGGCTTTTGTACATTTGGCAGCGGGCATGTACTGGCACAGATGGAGTTGCACAGTGGTCTAATTTCTTCGTTAAGATATCACTGGCGTTCAGCAGATATTCCAAGTGACTCCTATTGGTCCGGCAAACTGTCAGGCATTACGTCCTTCTTCAAGATGGTCGGAGCCTCCTCAACATCAGATGCATACTTTTATAAAAAGACCATCCACGGCTTGTCTGATGTTATTCTGAGTTTAAACAGATAAATAACGTCACACATAATCAATTGTTAAACACATTTTTCAATGATGGAGACTAGAACAACACTATCATGAGTTCATCAATATAAGTTAACTTGAAAAAAAGGTAAAACATTTCGTTATGATCTATGTATAATGTATTAATTAATTATGTATATTTCCTCTGATATAATTTAATGCATAATACATTGTGTTAAGTATTTACAAGCATGTGACACAAATAACAATCTATGCAAACCTGAAGTGGTGGTATTACTGCAGATTTGGGACGGGCTTGAATAGGCGTTCCAGAAAGTCTGTCCAATAGTAGAACTTGAATGGTTGTTCTGGATCCTGTACAAGGTGTAGGATGTTGTGGCCATTGTGGGATGACGCCCTGATGGGGATGATGCCCTGATGGTCTCCGCGATATCCTCCAATGTATTTAATTGGAGTGTTTCCAACGCACCTTAAATTATAATGAAAAATGTATTTCTGATTTCAAAAACAAACATATATCTATATATTAGTTTATATTTGATAAGTACTGAACTAATTTTAGAAACAATAAACAACATACTTATAATAATCAATGAATTATTTTGTTTCAGTTTCGGGAAAAGAATCAAATTCACTATAATGTAATTTTACAAATTTATAAAAAAACAAGAGACAAATGATAGTCACTGATGTTTGTGTTTATGTGTCGGAAAAATATTTATATTTACTATGAAGTAATTGTATAAATAATAAGCAAGAGACTAATGATAATCAATGATTTGTGTGTTTTAGTTTCAGGAAAAGAATCAAATTCACTATCATTATCATCATCTTCATACTCAATAGTTCACATTTTCAATATTGTCAAAATTACAAAAATAGAGTTCACTGACTATTTCCAATTCATCAATAAATCTGGGTCTTTATGGAATATAAGTTCCGGCGAGACATTACTACAACTATTAGATGATAGCCGACTGTCAGTCATATCAAAACAGTACCGTTTTACTCAAAATTCTACATTTTATTAAAATATAAACAACCAAATGCCACTAGAAGGTCACGGCCGCCAGTTTTTAACTTTCGTTTAAGGTTTGTTTCATTTGTCAGTTTTTGTCAATAATTTTACAACTATTCGGTCATGGTAACATAAAACAGTAATGGTTGATTTAAAGAAAACACTTACCTTGGTCGAAGACCGGTTAAATCCAAAGTGCAATGATGCGCGTCAAACCAATATTTATATCGAAATGTGTCGAACTTGTTATTTAGGGCTATGGCCTACTGCTGTAAAAGGGTAGTAATAAGTTAATAACTCAATCAAAAAGGTCAAAGTCAACAAGTTCAGGAAGAATGCACATTATTCAACACAAGCTAGCTAATATTTTTTGTATTAATTTAAAAAGATCAACTCTAAAATTCTTAAAAATAAGAGGCAATTAAAATTAATTTCAGTGCAAAATTATTGACGTCATTTCAAACGACGTTTTCTCAAAAAGACGCTTGCCGAATTAGGACCAAAAGTCTCAGAACACGCCACATATTATGTATATAAATATCTTATCAGTTTTTTACATGGTTTATCTTAAAATAGTAGTTTTATGTACAAAAAGTATATCATTTAAAGTACAAGAAAACGTAAAATGTTTACAAGAAAACGTGAGATGTTCTTAAATGCAATGTGCAACCCTTCCGCTTGTTCGGCTACCACTAAGAAAAGGTTTAACATGGGCACGTTGATTGCATTTTGAAAAACATATTTATTTTCACCTGTAGAACGGACTGACACTGGATCAGGAAGTGGATATTTCAAACGGAACGATAATTTAAAGCAACCAGTATCATTCTATTCTGCTGCTGTTCTATAAAAACTACAGGTAAATTGATATATTTAACAACATCTTTATTCAGTATTGCAAAGGCAACTTGCCGAGAAACAAAATTGTTCCTAATGCAAGCTCTGCTATTTTCATTATACTAAGGAAGTTTAAATAAATGTCCTGAACCAGTTTAAATGTCCTGTAAAGTATGTTGTGAAATCAAAATATCAATTTAAACACTCCAAAATGTGCTTGCACATTGTCTTCGATATACATGTAGTATGCTGAACGTTAAAATAAAAATAGCTGTTGCCAGTGTATTAATTATTCAGAATTCTTAAGTATTTATTCTCGCGATAAAGCGATTCAAACGGTTATTTATTTAGTGTAATTGCAAATACACCCATTTTGAACGCAATGCGGTTATTTGTGTCTTTTGTGTTTTTTTTAAAGATTTAAATTACTATAATTCGATTAAGCATACATCATCTTCATGGAAATGCTTCTAGTTTCTTTCCAACATAAACGTATATGGTGCATATATTTAATTTACTTAGAAATTATTTATAAAACATAAACACAAATTGTGTCAGTTATACATGATTTAAGAACACGATTACAATATGTTAAGAATGTCGCTTAGATAAATATAGAAAATGTAGCATTTTGTAAAAACCATCACTGTCACAGTCACAATTCAAAAACATTTAAATATTGAAAGATTTAAATATAGCCATACAAACAAGAAATGTCTCGCCCTGTGATGGTCATGCGTATTTTGTTTAACGAATCCGAGTGGTTTGAATGAATTGAGAAGATACTCACCCAAAAAATATTTTTGCTTAATTATTTTCAAATCCGCCAAAAAGTTTCTGACAAGGAGAATTTCAAAGTGTTCAATATGGCCATTAAAGGACTATGTTTTTATACACATCAAAATAAATAAACTATTTTCCTAGAGGACCAGCTTAGGAAAAATTTTGGGAAAATATTAAACCGAAAACAGCGTAGAATCTTACAAAAAGATCTTCACAAATTTCAGTATAGCCATAAAAGGCCTTCGTGCTCAGATCAGCTACAAAAAGTTACAAAACTTGTCCCGAAAGTTTTAGAACACTACTCGTATGAAACACTTGATTATTTCAATGTTTCGAATATTCGCTTTATCATATAAAACAATCGTACTATGCTGTAAGTACACGCTGTTTATATATGACGACATTATTGCAGTATTTACATTCATCTCTGCACAAAAAGAGGTTAAATCTGTGGGATGATCACCGTAAATAAGACATACATCAAACAGGTACAGTTATAGTGCTAAAGCCCTAGCTTTATATCACTGAACATTGATTTCATCAGCGAAGATTACGCAGATGGCTCATTGGCAGTTGAAAGTTGTGTTAATGGCATTATTTCGTTAAGTGATTTAGCAATGAAGTAATAAATCGAACTTTATATGGTTTATTAAACTTTATTTTATCTTTCATTACATATGTTATTGTGTGAAGTATTGTTTCTATTGTATAGCTCAAAATCTGTAAACAATAACCATGAAAAGAAAACGAAGCATACACAGAAATGACTAATGTCTCTAAATCTCTAAATACTATGGAATGTTAGGGATATTGAAAAGCATAGGCAACACAAACCACCGTTTACACCATTGTGCCACTGATTTATATTTAACAAGAACCGCGTTTTGAATCAAACAATCAAATTATTCATGAACACCAGTGATTGATCGTCGAACCTGCAATACAAATGGGTCCTTCGCGGGCAAAAAATGGACAATAACCAACAATCCGGTTATTGTTGTTGTGCGTTCATTTATTTGAATTCGTTTTTGAACACTTATAGCGTAACATTTCAATTTAGACGAGTCATTACAGTTTACAATGAATTATTAAGAATTTCTAAATGAAAACTACAGAATAAAATTGAACAGAACGAACTAGTTCTATTTTCTTCGTTTGCATACATGCCCATGCAAATTCAAAACGCACTATATATCTTATATATTCAGCTTTAGCCAAGAACTAAGAAAAAAAAGTACAAGGAAGTCTCTTTTTCACAGGAGTAAGTTGCATGAAAAAAAAATTTAAAAAAATGCCACAGTGACACGAGGCCGTACCCCTGCTTCTACTATGTGAAACGATTTAACCAGAAGTTGGATATGAAGAAACACACGTACATTCACACAGGTAAACGGACGTCTATGCGTATTCCAGATGATTTATAGTCATTTCATTAAACTATTATAAAAATGCTAACGACATAAAAGCTAGCAATACACGTAGCCGGAATAGCCAACAGATTATAGCATTTATAGAGGTATAATTAACATTTGACGTATTACATAATTTATGAAGACATTTACCTTTTTGCTTTTAGCAAGCACACAAGTCGTGGCTTCTACATGTTATTTCGTTTTATACAAGCCTATCAAAACAGTAAATGTATTGCGATTTTATTTAAAGTGTATTACATAATTGATAATCATTTTGTTAACACCAATCATCATCATCAAGGACGGAAGGACGAAAAGACGGACGGAAGGACGGACAGGACGATCACTATTTGCCTCCTGCATCAAGATTCTGAGGGCATAAAAACATACTGAGTTGGGACAGTGCTTATCATGACATTTGTCATATCCAGGCAAACGCACGGCAATGTATTCCATTTGTTGTTAAACGTCGCATACCATGTCTGGCGTTATAACTGGTTCAATGCGACTGATGCAAATGATACGGCTACTCTACACAAGTCACTGCTTTTCAGATTTACAATTATCTAGATACACGAACGTATATTCCAACACGACGCAAAAATCTCAGATGATATTGACTGATTTTAACAAGTAGTTTTTTTTTTGTATTTCATCACAGGTGTATACTAATTCATAAACAGTCGAAAATTAATTTGATTTTATCTTTTTTTTGCTTTTAAACTGAAATTATAAATGTTGTTTTTATTTTAAAGAAACTAATGACCGCATTTATTTTGCTATAACGGAGACTGTAAAAATTGGAATAAGACTGCTGTTGCATTGTTATATTTCAATATCATACTGCATTCACTTTGACAATCAAATGTATTCAGAAACCGCGTACATTTCATACAAGTTACCATAATGTTGCTTACTAACGTTATTAATTATTTTAGCTCGGATATAGCACATTGCCCTTTAGATAATCCCGGTATATTTATTTCAACTGTTTATGGTTTAAACAGTAAACAAAATATTGGGAGAGGAGCAAACGGCATTTAATATAGCATGCCATCATTTGGTGAATTGTCAAAATTATTGATCTAATCCAAGGCAGGATTTATAACTTAACAGTATTACAGTACAGAACATGTGAAGTAGTCATCCCTTATTCTCCAAATGAGTGTCCTCGATAAACACTTTCGCATGAGCATACATTTCTGTCCATTTAATTAAGAAAATATTTCGTATTACATCTACGTGTGCTTATTTTCCGCTAGTGATTTGAAAAATGAATCATAAAAATGAAACGTTTATTACATTTATACTAAAAAGTGATCAACTACCGATACCGCCCTGCACAGTTTTGGAGTCGGAACATAGAAATATTGTGAATATACATATTTGATTATCTAAGACCACAACCTTCCGAATGTTAATTCAAATCTTGCTGAACGTGAACGTGCTGTAGAATTCCACCACACAACATCCTGTGCGAAATTGATCATCAAGCTTCTCAACATACATACATGTTGAAGAGAAAACATGATAAGGCGACGTTATTTAAATAAATCATTTTAATTTTTAAGTTAGTTAACAAACCGCTGCAAATGAGCTACACCTTTAAAAACAAACACAAAAAACGATCGCCTACGTGTATTGGTTGTTAAAGATGTTTAATGTATCTGTTATAAAATGATGATTATTTTCCGGTGTGTTAAGTGGTCGGTAGTATCAATCAGTGGAATTCTGGATCAACGTTAGAGTGGCTATGGCGAATCGTTGTGCCGACAATAATTGTATTCGTTATTCAGCGCGTATTTCAGGATGCTAATATATACTAGTCTACCATTGCTATTTAAAGTAATACTTACTCGATCACTATTAGTAACGTCAGTTTTGTATTCGAATAAAACAAATCATCTCAAATAATGTTATCAACTTCAATTTATTTAATATCTAGAAATCGTCTCAAATAGTTTTATCAATTTCAAATTATTGAATATCTAGTTGACCTGGGTTACACAATATGGCAGAATAAAAAGAATCATTAACAACCTTAAACATTTAGCAGCGTATTTTTATTCATATCCAAGCAAGTGATGCGTTATTATTTTGCTTTTTTGAAATTTTTCTTCAAACATTTATGAATACACCCAAATACATAATTGTGTTTTATCAACACAAACTAATAACGCATATTTTCAAGTCATGGTCTCGAATACAAATCAGTGCAGAGCCGTCCATTGTCTCCGTTAATCGAACATTAATCGGCCCTAACGGTTATCCTAAACTTTGCTCTTTGGAAATAATCTTTGAAAGTAATAAATATAACAATTCTAACTTGATTTCTGATTAAATAACCGTTCAGCTGGAAAATGTAAATCACTTACAGTTTATTAAATGATTAATATCGACTCTCTCATTTCTTTGAAGTTTCATCAAATTCTGAATAGTTAGTGTTGCAATTGTTGTAATTAAATGAATAACCTTTTCTTGATAACACATTTATATAGAGCGTTTTATTCTGCAAATAACCAGTAGCCGCAAATCGGTATTCAATAGTTTAGAACACAAACAACTCTAACAAATGAGCAATATATATGTGCACGATTTAGTTTCACAATACTGAGATGTGTACGTATTTCTGAACCTCGCTTCGCATGTTAACATGTTTTAAACATACTGCATTATATATTTCAATTAGAGCTGGAAGATCGCTTCAATCAATTAACGAAATACAACGGACGCTAAGTGTTCATAAATCTATATTTACCGCCCACGACCATACGATTGGTCATTACCAAGTCCATTAACAACATCGACAAAATAGCAAGAATAGTTTACTTTTGTCGAATAATTTACCCTGTATATTTTAACTGGACGTTATGTCAGTACATCAAATAGTGAAAATCAGATGTTTTAAGAATTTCTTCGCCGTATTCGTGACGTAATGTTTTTACTATCGCAAAGACCATTGGCAAAAATGCAAAACATGGACAGACAATAACGGCTTTAACTTTTACTATTCAATTTACTTCATGTCAGACTCAAACAATAGTATTAATATATAGATAGTACTGGGCTATTGACTTGCACATTATACATTAACGACCGTTCAAAACAAACCATGGAGCAAATATAGACGCAGGGTAAGTTGTAAACAGTTGAGGTACGGTTGATATTGGTGCATACAATACAAGCTGCATAAATAATGGAATTCTATCCTTTTAAAATTATGGTAGAACAACGACCAAACTGTTCCGAAACAATGAATGTTACGCATTGATGCCTTTAACTGATTGATAGGCAACTTCAATTTGTTTTAGTACATTGCATGATAAGACAAATGTTAATACTTACCTACCAGCTTTATACGAATTAATGTAATAGATAATCATAACTGGAGCTTTCTGAAGCACGGTGGAATAAAATAATAACGAGCATAAGCTTTATGTAAAGTGTGGAAGTAGTTCAATACATAGCATATATACTATTCACCTGGTCCTATTTGTTAACTGTATTGTGTTCCGCATAGTACACATATATGGTGACTTACATAAATGACCTCCTTACAAGTTTCTTTGCAGCGAATTCATCTGTTGTTGCATAATCTACTCATTACCATTCTGGAAATTCATGAAAATAATCAGGATCGCAAACTTTGTGCCTGGCAATAGACACACCAAATCACGCCGAACATATAACAAATGTAACGACTTATTTTTTGTGTATGTTTTTCTTTGCCGGCTATATATTGGTCGTTGATCTCCATAATATATAAACGTGAATACTTTCCATATATATATATCCGAAAGTAAATGCATCCATTCACATATATTTTGACGCCGTAGATTATACATTATGCAAATAACCATGAAGAGATTGCTTACTAATTAACTATATTGGATCAATGTCATGATGTCGTGATTATGGTATAATTGCATCACTACTTAATTTCCCTTGAGTGTTTACTGCATTGTTTTATTTCAGACAGCAATTTTAGTAGAGACGATATCATTAGACAAACAGGAGCTGAGATTTGTAGTTTTGATTTTATCCAATTAATGCCTTTAACCAATAGATAAAAAACATTCAAGAATAAAATCTAGTTGGAACAATAAAATGTACAACGTGTTATATCGGACTATACTGTTGACATTGCATAACACAGATAAAATCATAAGTGAAGAACATTATTAATGGTTTTATTATCAACTGCCAAATAAAAGCTACATGACGCACGAAATGGTATTCCTAAAAGCGACAGACCACATGCTTTGATTCAGATCAGCAAAATTGATGTATTTCAAATGATATCTTGTACTGAGAAGTCATGTATGTTGGTAAAGTCAATGTAAATGCAAAACAGAAATTGTGCTTCTATGATAGCATTGTTAAATATAATTATACTACACTCTGTGGTTTGAATATTAAATAAACGTATTCCTAAGTGAACCGATTTTTATGTAAAGGCAATATGATATATGAATGTAGCAAACTAATTATTGATGGTTATATAATTTGATCTTTAGACGTGGTGTCGGAGGTTTTCCTATGGGTCTATGCTGTCACTTATGCTGTTACTATCTTTATTTGTTTCAATGTGTGTTCATACGTATGGGCACAAGTAAACGCCGTTTGAAATAAATAGATGCATGTGTACAGTGCAAAGTAATATTGATTGGGTTTGCGAAATATATGGCAACTATATTATATCAAGAAAATGAAACGTGAGAAAATGAAATACCCGTTACATACTTCTCGAACACGAAAACACACTAACTATAGAGTGTCGGCAATGACAATAATTTTTATTGATGCATGAAATATTCATTATAATAAATATGCATTTGCAAATGTGTATCTGAAAATCAAATTAACGATTGTACAATTTTAAAAGGCAAATAAATACGCTTAAACCCAACGTGGAATTTATCGCATTGATTTTAAGTGGCGATATTCTCGATTTAACGATTCTCGTGTATTGTGTATGTTCCGTGCATTCCGTAGTGCATAATGTGTTGTTAAGGCTACTGTTTATTTAAATATGAGATAATAATTACTCTTCTGCTGAAGAAGCTCGGATATGATATTTATTTGCATAATTTACATTTGAAGCTACCATATTGTTGCAGAACCAACTATTTCACTAAAATCCTCCCATAGTGCATTTAAACATGTTCATTGTTCTGCAATTTTAACTGACGAACCTTATTGTAGTGATTAGCCAGTTTTGTCGGATGAATAAATCAAATTGCTGAATGTCAGAGCGTATAAATAAATCAAATCGATAAAGCTTTGTTTAGTTAGAAACGCATCAGACTGGTGTCGTAAAGCGTATGCAAACACGTTTATTTCAATATTCGATACGATCTTCCAATAACTGTCGCGAATAGTTTGAAACAATGTTCTGGTATTGAAATATGTTGATATCGCTTATTTACATCAGTGTATTTTCTGCAACACAATCATGTCCCAAAAGATTGTTTAAACACCATGATTACTGTTGTGTAAAATTTGTTTGCTGGACACTTTTATTATAAAGGAAATTTTGAGCTTCAGAGAAAGTAAATTTAAATGATACATCAAACACTTTATTTCAAAACAGTTCAACCGTATCGTCTACAATATGCATTGTTATGAAAATCATGTCGCATTGCTCATTTGCATCGTGGAAATAAGAATTCCTGTTTATTTCTATCGGTGAGATACATATGTGCGATTAGATTAAAATATAATGCGATAGTCTTTTAGCAATAACGCCATAATGATAGTGTACTAACATATTCAATGTGCGTATATGATTGAAAATCTTCCATTCAGAATGTATAACTGAGATTATAGTCAGCACAGTTACCACGTTTAGATTTGGGTAAACTTACATGTAGATATGAAAACTATGTCTTTACGTTCAACGTTAACGCTTAAGTAATGTACCATTCTTCTATATATAATTTGCTCTATAAGGATGTACACATACAATATATACGTAGTAAATAGATGCACACTACAGGCTGTTTAATTTCGTATTTAATAGGCTTTCAATGTTTGTAAAGTAGCATTAAACAATTGATGCACTTATACTGATTCAGTTTGTAAAAAGGCTGGTCTACTTCCTGTATTAATTTAATTCAAAGAGATAAACGATTGCATTTAAAAGATTACGTCGAGTTATTTTTATTTGTTTGCAACGAAATTGTTAGCTTTGATAAGTCATACTTTTATGACAAAGAAAAGCCATGCAAAACGCAATTCAAATATAGTTTTTTTTTGTCCACATATTTATTGTAAACTATATTCAGGACCAATTATCCCAACTGTATTCAAATACATTATACATTCAGCATAATCAATCACATGCCCTAACATACTAGTTCGTCCGTACGTAACTAGGAATATAATAGTCACCACACACTAGTTAATGTTTATTTGGAATTCCACATGTATTTCTTGAAAATGCATCATTATGGAATATTTTAATAACGTTATATCATTTTGTACGAACTCAAAAATACGAAATAATATTTGCAGTGTATATGTATACTCATGTTTTAAGTATGAAACAATAAAACATTTACAGTCAGTACGTAAGTACGAACTGTAGATATAGGCGAAAAAAGATTTCATGTTTATGGAATATTTTTACGTTTTTACGAAACGAACTACAACATAGTGTTGTTGTAAGTATCAAATAATATAATATTAAAACGCAAATGCGTATGAGTATGCGAAATAAAATTACGTTTGAGTGAAATAATATGAACTATTTATGCAATATTATTACGTGTGTACGACATAAAAATGGGTATATAAAAAATAATGCTTTGTGTTTGTGTGAAGTGATTGCCTTAGCACAGTAGGTGTCCCCACAAACACGTGTTCGATTACTTTTATTTGAAAATCAGGTGCATCATACTGATACTTCCATACGTTAATTTGAATATAGTGAACGTTTGTGGAAATGAATTTCGTATGTAGTTTATTTTTGTATGCCATCATACTATTACATAAGATATACTGAAATACATATTTTAGATGTGACATTCTGTTAAATAATTTTGCCACGACATTTATTTCTTTTTCAAGAAGACGCGTAACTCACAAACCAATACTAAATTGAGACAAATCGTTATCGTCGAATCCCCGCCTTATAAACCTCCCTTAAGAATACAGATATCAAGCCCGATAGCTAATAAAGTTTTAAACACACGCGTTAATTTGCTTGCGATTACAGACAGCTGTCTCATGTAGAAAGAGATTTAAAAATAAAATAACGTTAATTATGAATGAAGCGCGTTCTAAGCAGAACCTATTATTAAGGCTCTGTTTAAACACTATTTTAATCTGATTCTAGTTCATTATGTTAGAAAAAAGTTTTCCTTTTTTTTTGCAGGATGAATTTAATATTTCATAAATATAAAATACTGTATTATTTTTGTCACATGCTTTACCTTGTTTTCCGCGTCATACACCCATTACGAATATTGTATCTTACACCTATCGAGCATTTCCTTAGGCTAGATTCATCACTGATTTACATACGTCATCAATGCAGTGCTCTTCAGTATGACGTTATCAACATTTATGGAGTTGGCATTTTGGTTGAAATTATTATTGATTCGTGTTGTCGGATATTTGGTTGCATGGCAACTGTTTTCCAACTGAGAATGTGTATCCTGTCATGTATAACACTTCTCGTGTACCCTACTAGCATTTCCATGGCAACTGTTTTCCAAATGAGAGTGTATATCCTGTCATGTATAACACTTTACGTTTCCTGTACCCTGCTGACATTTCCATGGCAACTGTTTTCCAACTGAGAATGTGTATCCTGTCATGTATAACATTTTACATGTCATGTACCCTACTGACATTTCTATTGCAACTGTTTTCCAACTGAGAATGTGTATCCTGTCATGTATAACACTTTACATTTCATGTACACTACTTACATTTCCATGGCAACTTTGTCCAACTGTGAATGTGTATCCGGTCATGTATAACACTGTACATTTCATGTAGCCTACTGACATTTCTATGGCAAATGTTTTCCAACTGAATATGTGTATCCTGTCATGTATAACACTTTACATTTCTTGAACCCTACGGACATTTCCATGGCAAAAGCTTTCCAACTGTGAATGTGTATCGTGTCACGTATAACACTGTACATTTCGTGTACCCTACTGACATTTCCATGCCAAATGTTTTCCAACTGAGAATGTGTATCCTGTCATGTATAACACTTTACATTTCGTGTACCATATTGACATTTCCATGGCAACTGTTTTCCAAATGAGAATGCATATCCTGTCATGTAAAACACTTTACGTTTCGTGTACCCTACTGACATTTCCATGGCAAAAGTTTTCCAACTGAGAATGTGTATCCTGTCATGAATAACTCTTTACATTTAGTGTACCCGACTGACATTTCCATGGCAAATGTCTTCCAACTGAGAATGTGTGTCCTGTAATGTATAACACGTTTCATTTCGTGTACCCTACTGACATTTCTTTGGCAAATGTTTTCCAACTGAGAAAGTGTATCCTGTCATGTATAATACTTTACATTTCCTGTACCCTACTGACATTTCCATGGCAAGTGTTTTCCAACTGAGAATGTGTATCCTGTCATGTATAACACTTTTCATTTCATGTACCCTACTTACATTTCCAAGGCAAATGATTTCCAACTGAGAAAGTGTATCCTGTCATGTATAACACTTTACATTTCATGTACACTACTTACATTTCCATGGCAAATTTTTTCCAACTGAAAATGTGTATCCTGTCATGTATAACACTTTACTTATCGTGTACCGTACTGACATTTCCATGGCAACTGTTTTCCAACTGAGAATGTGTATCCTGTCATGTATAACACTTTACATTTCGTGTACGCTACTGACATGTCCATGGCAACTGCTTTCCAACTGAGAATGTGTATCCTGTCATGTATAACACTTTACATTTCGTGTACCCTACTGACATATCCATGGCAACTGTTTTCCAACTGAGAATGTGTATCCTGTCATGTATAACACTTTACATGTCATATTTACAATTGACATCCCCAATGCACATGTTTTCCAACTAAACAATTTTATTCTATCATATATATAGAGAATACTATTAGGTTTGTGTTGAATATAGAGAAGTGTATATTGCGGGGCTTAGAACACCGGAAGCGCGAGTGGAATAATATAGTTTAATATATGCAGCAGAGGTCAAACAAGCTAGGAAATCACACATCAACACGTAGTATCAAGCATTTATAAATATTGTGAAATAAGGTATTTAGTACCCTGTTGTATTATATACCAGTTCTTAATTAAGGTTTAAAATGTTTGATCCGTTGATTTACATATTGATACATCATTGCAGGAACACTAAGAATACTGAAAACTGCAAGCTCTAATAATTTAAATATCTCAATTTTTATTTCTAAGGTTTTTCAGTGAACAGAACTTATTATCCAGTTATCATTAAATATGTGTTCATGTAACTACAACTGCGTCTGAATGAAATCTTTAATTTTTCACGCCGTCTGAACTTTGTGCATGATACTACACAGCAAACACACAAGTCATCGTCTGGTATTATAATAATGATAGATCATATCCCACTAGAGTCCCATTTTCATTCTCCTTGGCTGAGAAATCGCGGTTTGCATTAATAATGTGCCTGAATTAACAAGAGTTCAATTTCCGAGAAGCAGATTTTAAGTCTCTTATCTATCGAACATCATTGAGATGGTTTTCTGACAGCACTGTTGCGGTTTGATTAATATGACTACGTAATAGGTCGGACCACTAATATTTAAACACATGTATCATTATCAATGTTTCAGTAAATATGAAAGTAAAGTCTAATATTATGTGTATAACCCAACAATGAATTAATGTGAAGTTGTTTTTTCCTTGATCATAACCACAGCTACCATCCTGGGTCTTGTATAAATATAAACTGGTAGGACAAATCATTTCTGAATTCAAAGTAGCTGTTCAGATAAAACAATAACCCTGGGGATTTAATTATTTGCAATTAATTCTGATTCACATTGTTTGATACAGACATCGTGGCTCTTACTTTCTTAAAATTCTTTGTGATCTTCGTTCAATCTCCCTGACGAAAGTCTTTGCATGTAGAAGGTATATGTGATAATAAATTCCGAGCCAATGTATGTTTTGAGTTTCAAATCGAAACGTAATATTTAATTGCACGAACTTTAAATCATTTTGGTCATCGAACTAATTGATATTCAAAAATGCTAGCAAATTTAATGCATTTTAGACTGTACCAAACAAACTAATTATGATTATTATGATTATGATTATTATTATTATTTATTATTAATTATTATTATTATTATTATTATTATTATTATTATTATTATTATTAGAAGTAGTAGTAGTAGTAGTAGTAGTAGTAGTAGTAGTAGTAGTAGTAGTAGTAGTAGTAGCAGTAGTAGTAGTAGCAGTTGTTGTAGTAATAGTAGCAGTAGTAGTAGTAGTAGCGGTAGTAGAAGTAGTAATATTCTGGAATCATAGTATTTGATGATATGCAACGAATGATAGTTACTGAATAAACCTATTTTCAGGGAATCCTTATTTATCTAATAAGGACAAAATCCCTGTGAATTTTCTATGCTGACATTCAGCAACACGACAGGAACGCAATTGTCCATTATATAGAAGTGCTGAAATGTAAGAGGCTCCAACAACTGGTTCTAAAAAATTCATAACATTTAAGTGCAACAACACGTATGGTCAGAATCATGTCAAAATCTGTGTAGCTAATGTAATATATATCCACGAAAGACAGTACGATTCATTTATATGACTAAAACCTACCTGCACCGCACAATAGTGGATTACTTTTGAAGTTAACGCACGGCCTACGCATAGTTATCGCAGAATAACAGCAAGTGGCTTGCACGGTCGCCGCATGACAGTAGACGTATCTGGGCAGCAACACAAATTTCAACAATTTTTCATTAAGATCCTTCATGGTTTGTAACTATTAACGGCTTTTAATTTGACATATACATCAGGAAGAGATACTATTATATGTAAACAATGGAAACAATACAATTGTGAAAGAAATATTTGTCTTGAAAACATGGCAATAAGGTCCCAAAAGTATGCAAATAATGTCAGTTATTTACATATATGTGCATATGTGCCGTGGGGGTGCCATGCAATAAGCCAACATGCTAGTATTCCTTTAGGTTTACCGCACGATGTCCGCACGGTTCCCTCAAGGTACCCGCACGATTAGTGATTGGCATACGGCCGCCGCATTTAGTGCTTGCGCTAATGTCTGCGGTGTTCTTCGCGGCTACCTTAAATTCAAGAAAAAAACGCACGGACATCGTACTGATATCGCACGTATTTGACAAAAATCTGGCCGTACGGTCGCCGCAAGCCTGTTGTTACCGACGCTCAAAAGGGAATTACAGGAAAACAAGATATGATATGATTCATCACAAAACCAATTGAATGCATTGCACTCAAATTTAATGGAATATTAAATCGTATGATGTGCCAAATATCAGCAAAGCGAAACTCCAGTTGCGACAGCGGGAGAGAACTCTTATTAGCAGCCCGAGGTCCTTTGTTTATGGCAAACGACCAATTGCCAAAACATTACACAGCACATCACAAAAACACATAACGAACATAAAACACAAATGAATAAAACTGGGATCACTGCCTTGGAACGGTCAAGACAAAGCATTGGGCGTTTTAACCGATGAACGTGCGCACGAACCGCATAGTTGTCCTAGAATTATTCACAAAACATGTAAGTGTAAATAAAAATTGACATTGCAATTCAACTTAAACAGCAATAAAAGAGAATACTATTCCATTTAATTACTATTTAATTACTCAATGGCTAGATGCTAACCAGTGTAACAGAACTGCAACTTTCGCAGGCACGATGAAATGAACAAGAAACAAGTATCAACTAGATTCTACAAGTCGTCTTTTTATAAAAAGCTTTAAAGACAGCATCATATTGTTCAATTTTCAGATCATCGACATGCAACTTCAGGAAGAAGCCGTAATGTTGGGTGTAAAAGCCAGATTTCATAGCTTTATTGTATATGTTTATTTGTAAACTGAATAAAACTTAATATACTATTCTACATCGTCCTGCAAACCCAAATTGAAAAAAGTAAATTAACTTAATGAACGTGGGCGTTAAAGCCAGTGAATACATTCGAAATGCTGAAAAATATTAAATAAAAGGGCACAATATATTCCAGATAACCTTTCGCTACGTTACTGATTCATTAAACTATTTAAATGATGACGTGATCCAGAAACGCGCAATGCACCCGATGACGTCATAATTTTAAAACGCAAAGAAGTTAAAGCTACTTATCTACCATTTTAAACCTCCAAATTTGTGACAATGAAAGAAATTCAGTATCGAAAACTAATAAGCATGTGTTTTTTTTAATATCCTTTCGATAAGAAAGAGCGTACTAAAGTATACGTTTAGCATTCACTTTAACATATTTACATTTGCGAACACGTTTCAATACATCATTGTAAAATGATGGGTGGAATATTCCGTTAGATAATAACCATTTCAAAGAAACATTGTAAACTAAGACATTATATTTTGTATAGAATTTAACAAACTTGTTGCGTAGAAATGATATAAAAACCTTGTTTTAATAATTTCTTGGTTAGTGTCAGGTTACGGTCATTGAAATCTTTAAGTCATGAGCAAGCTCTTGCATATCGATCTAATTGCGAAATCTATATGCCATAGGACGGCCCTTTAGGAATATTACCATCCAAAAATGGAAATTTACAATTTCGAAATTAAAATCATCGCGTTTCTCATTAAGACTGGTTTTAGGTATATTGTTTGTAAAAGTAAGATGTAAGTCTAGGAATACTGCATCTGTGTACGATGAACAGGATTTATTTAAGGAAAGTTCTTTAGGGTAAATGTTTTGGATATTTTGTTCAAAGAAAGGGTTATCTATGTTTAATATATCATCAATATATGTACTAGTTTGGTTAAAACATGGAATCAAATTAAATTTTTTATCTTTTGATAAACCTGGCATAAAATCCCGTTCAAAGCAATATAGAAATATATCAGCTATAAGCGGTGCACAGTTAGTACCCATTGGCACACCAATAGTTGTTTAAATATTTTCCCATTGAATTCAACAAATAAGTTATCCAGAAGAAAGGCGATGGCTGAACATAAATCTAAGCAAGTCCAAATAATATAATCATCAAACATCTGATTAGTAAAGAATGCTGTATTAGTTTTTAAAGCCAGGTATGAGCATTTTCCTCGTGCAACTGTTTTTTTTCAATAAGCGAAACAAGTTTATTTTTAATAAGACTGTGCGGTAGGGTTGTATACAATGTAGAAAAATCATATGTACTCACACGGGACGCTTTGTAATCTTTGCTTTCAATTGTATTAACAACTTCAGACGAATTTTTTATTGGACAGTTTTCCAATACATTTTTATCGGTGGTAACATAATTATAATTAAAAACAATACTCCTTACTGGTTTGCTGTATTTGTAACAAATAAGTGGTGTTTCAGTTAAATGAAAAGCTTACGGGGAATACAGAGTTCCTCTAAGACAGCTTATTCCCTAACGAATTTATGGATCCAGACGGTGAGCCGTATCACCACTAAAATCAAATAGGTGTTTGTTTTGTTTTAAAATTTCCAAACTAAGTAAGCAATTGTATGCATATCAGTTCATAACCTTTCGCGTTAAATTGATAATTCACAAGTAGACAAACCAAAGCCACAAAACACTTAACCTCCCTGGCGGAGATAAAAAAGAAATTGTATCATCTTTGTATTACATGTTTTGTCATCAAATAATGCATGTGCATGAATTTTTATTTGTCAAAAACAACAACGACGTGTAATAATTAAACAATTGTACAAATTAGTATGATATTCACATAATGCTGACATGCTAGTAATATACTGATCGGTTTATTGGTGGCAATTATTTGCTTTGTTGCACTAATAGACAGAGCAATACAGATTAATTATGTACATGCTACGTTACCAACATGCAGTTGGAAAAAAAACACATGTCAAGCGTTCAAAACGCAGACATAACACTGCAGACATGTCAGACCTGTGTGACATATGCCTCATTTATACTTAACCGATAATATGTCCAAACTATAAACTTAGACTAAATAAACTTACTGAATGGAATTGTGAATTTAAAAGATGGACAATATCTGAAACAAGAAACAACAAATACACTACACATTAATCTATATATTAAAGCTTTTTTTCGCTGCGAGAATAAAACTTTACTGGGAATAAAAAATATTGCACGCTCATTTATCACATGCATTTAACGGTGAGCATGTATTTATAATACCTGCCATTTTCATCATGCAAAATAAATCAGAGTATGAATCAAGTGCTTTAAACCCACCGCGTTTTTCAAAGAGCAGCATGAATTTTATGCCCTTATGAACAAAAAGAATCATTTTGATTGTGTACATTTATGCTATACATTCTTTTTCAACGGACGTATACATCATTGTTTAATCATTTACTAACATAATTCGTATGTATATCTCCATATTGCTTTAATTTGATAGCATCTTCCTGGCTCTATTATGCGTATTAACCGTTCCATATTAAACTTAACTGGGTATCTTTAGAAGGAGACTAACCTACTTGAGGTCTGGATATTCTGGCATTAATGTTCATGTGTTGTCCTCCATACAATAAAGATAACGATATGACATAATTTGAAAAATGTTGCTACATTTGTAGACCTCAGCGGTCGCCACTTTCCTTATACACTACCAATCCCACTGAATACCAAAACACACTATCATAATATATTTATTACATAATATGTACATAAGCCTTTGCTCTGTGCTGAATGAACATATGTAAACAAAACAAACAGTTCAACATTCACAAAGACAAAACCAAATGTATGACGATATATATTTATAGGTTAATACACGGGTCTTGTGAGCCCTTAGGTCATATCAGTGCACCTTCGGACGTATTTATAATTCCGAAGTGGCGCCGATACGGCCTACTTGCGTACCATTGCCGTGTTTAACCATTTTATTACATACCTTCAACGCAAGTAGATTAAGCAAGAGTTTAATTAGTCAAATCAATTTATTTAAACAACATACTGTACTAAATAAAAAAAATACGTAAAATACGTTCAGCACCTGTGCCGGAATTTCAAATTTGAACCTAGTTTGTTTACCCGATTACATAACGTCCGATTTCGTTTTTCTTTTGGTAATTTCATTTTTTATGTAATCAAAAAATTCGTGGATATAATTTCGCTCATTGCCTTGAATATGGCCGTCTAATACCAACAAACGATATGCTAAAACCTTAAGCGTACGCTCCGCAGCAGCCATTTTGAAGTTACTAATGACGTCAGCGCGCTGTTAATTTGAAATCGATATTATATATTTTTTTATTTATTTTTATTTTTATTTTAATTATGTATAACAAACACTATTTTGTAAGCGTGTTAATAGCAAACGGTATTTAAATGTCATCTTATCAATCCGTCTGAATCCCTTACTATTCTGACAGAAACAATCATACAACGAAATATGTGTGTTTGTGTTTGTGTTTAAGAGAACACGTGAAACATTCTCGTCAACACTTATGTTGCGTTTTGTGCGCTATTAGATATTAGGCGCAGCACTTTGGTTGCGGTGTGTGCAATTTTGGAAAATTGGCGAAACAATTTGGTTGCGTCGTGAGCGATTTTGGATAATCTGCGTAACAACTGTGTTGCGTTGTGTGCGCTTTTGGATAATAGGCGCAGCAATTTGGTTGCGTTGTGTGCGCTTTTGGCTAATCGGCGCAACAATTTGGTTGCTTTGTGTGAACTTTTGGATAATGGGCGCAACAATTTGGTTGCTTTGTGTGAGTTTTTGGATAATGGGCGCATTGGTATTAGATCTCAGTGCTTCATAACTTTTAAAAGTATGCATAAACAAGCAAACTGCATTTTTGATACTGCTATTATAATATATTATCTATTTCGTATATACTTAATTACAATATACGGTAGCGGTAATTGTAAAATGCAAGTAAAAGACAAATAAATATAAAATAGCATACACGCGTTATCACACCAAACAATTCGATACAAGAGAGATTCGCTCTTTTATGGTAAGCATTTCTTTGCTGGAAGAATTAATATGATTATTTATTTACTAGTCACAAGTGTAAATTAATATATTATTCATCGGCACAATACCTTGAAAAATAAATAAACAATGTTCAGATTAAACAATAATTTCCCTATACGCTGAAGATTATTCAAACCTGTGGCTGGAAAGTATAAATCGCATTCTCTTGTGGGTACTTTTATATCACAGAACGCAACAAATCAAACACGTCTGGCATGAATTGTTATAATAGTTATGAGTTGAGTTTAAAGAAAGCATCGATTCGCAGAGCCGGTTCCTGTATGGATTGTCGCCAGAGGTCCTTATGAATATTTAACTGTTAAAGCACAGAAGCGCTATATAAGAAATTATCCCATATACGGATGTTGAACCGTCCTGATAAATGCAAGGAATACTTGTGGATTTAAACAGTGCCAGTTACAATATTACTGTAGTTTCGGATATATAATATTTGCCATAGTTTGTCGTATACACGAACATATGCCTCGATCGTTTATGATTAAAGTTCCATTTTGTAAAAATAAATACAGATTAAATGAAGAAAAGAATGAAGGTAAAATGCTATTTTATTATCGAAAATATAAGTTTAGCCATTTGCCAGTTTTAATTTTGATTTTTAGCATATATTATTTATACTACAATATATTAGTTATAACTCACATGCCTTATGTGCAATTTTTAATTAAAAGTTTATGTCTACATAAAAATGTGCATTAATTTATTGTCAAAATAAATATGTTGTAAAATTTAATTATTTTGCTTAATTTAGATTCTATGTAATATTAAATGTTAAATCGTTTATGTATTAGAAAAACAAACAATTTCACATTTAAAACAGGTCATTCATTTTCTTGTTTACTTTTTATTGTTACAGTCCATAACAATGTCGTAAAAACATCTACCGTTGAGTCAACGGACATACATAAAGGTTTAGATGACGACAGCGCAATTGAACCGAACAACAACAACTGGTCGGAAGTCAATAACTATTCTAGTGCTTTTCAGTATAATTACATTGCTCAAAATAAACGTGTGCATGAACCGGATAATGGAACATTTAAGTCTAACGATGCGTTGAAAACAACTGCTGATACAATTTCAACATCTTCAAAACTACCAGAGACGCTGTTTAAAGGCAATAGTCATGGATTCAACTACATCAACGAAGTACAACGCATGAGAAAATCGAATTATGCTGACTTTCTAAAAGAAAGTAATGATAATATACATGTTTATCCCCACTACGGAATATCTAATTCCCAAGACGAATGTTTTAATGCCCAGGACCCCACGATATCACCCATGGATAGTTCGGTTTCATTCATGAGAGATGTGTACGCACCTCAACAATTGTGCTACAGTAATGGCAAATTATTCCGATGTCATGAATGTGGCAAAACGTTTAAGGTAAGTTGGACGTACCAAATTAGTGTATTTAATCAATGTTCATATGTTCATTTATATATTGCGATACAAATCATACTTAGCTACAATAATTTGCACATATTGTCAATTACAAACAACTAACAATCGGCATTAAATATTTAAATTTTCTAAGGTATGTTGAGTATAATTCGTTATTCCTAAATTAAATATGTAAACACCATGGTATCTGTTTCTGTATTTTATGTATACATGTTGTCATACCCAACATTAACTGTTACGTGCTATATCGCTATTTAAATAAAGTAATTAGGCTATATCCAACATGAACTGTTAAGTGCTATATTGTCAAGCGCTCGTCTACGCTGAACACGCACCTGCTAATTCACAGCGACACGAGACCATACCCCTGCTCCTACTGTGGCAAACGATTTCACCAGAAGTCGGATATGAAGAAACACACATACATTCACACAGGTAAAATGACGTCTGATGTTTTTGAATTTACGAATGTGTATTTTTCTATATTTTGTTAGTAAGGAAATACATGCTAGACTTAACTGTAAGCATAATAGCAAAAGGCCGATACAAATGATGATCGTATAATAAACATTGCCTTATTTAAGCATTTTCTAAGCAAGGGATTTAGAAAGGTTTGATGTAGAAAGGCTGGCTGCTAAAGTTTATTTCGTTCTCAAACGATTTTTTTTTAATTAGACAAGTAAATGTGTTGCTGTTTAAAATTGACTTTAAAATGCATAACAATATTACTCTTTTCGTCAATAGATTTGCAGGTTTAATTAATATAACGGTTTGTTATCGTGTATTGCAGGATAAAGCGTTTGTGTATAAAAAATAATTGTACTCATATGTGTATTTTGTCAGTTTCGTGCTTTTTGTAGTGGGCAATGTTGCACGGTCAATCGGCATCTTGCTGCAATAAAGGATCGTAGGACCGTTGGATACTAATAAGAATTTATCTCCTGCGGATACATCGATACTGCGCTAATTCTTATATATTTGTATTTGCATTAACATGTGTAATAATGTTTCAGGTGAGAAACCTCACAAATGTTCTGTATGCGACAGACGGTTTAGCCAGTCATCGAACCTGATTACCCATTGCCGGAAACACACGGGCTTCACGCCATTCTCCTGCCCCTCGTGCGGCAGGTCTTTCCAACGAAAACTGGACTTAAAGAAACATATTGAGAAGGGACTGTGCTCATCATGACCCTGAAGTCCAGGAAAATGCATGACTGCTGTGTCCACTTAGTAATTTCACATACCTCTGTTGGTCGTTATGGTCGTAGTGATTTGGTTCAATGTGCGCTAAGCAAAAGCGTTTTTCCCAGATTGGCGAAGAGATGCAAGTTAATTTCATTGTCCATTTTATTAAGAATGTAACTATTACATTATTGTATTATTTGCTAGTGATTTTAAGAAAAATAAAATAAAAATCGCACTCCAATTGTGAATGTATTGTTCTCTTATTGTAATTGCAGTATTAACACGTCCCCATGCATGTGATTAGGCGACTTTTATAATTATAATCATAACATAGAATATAGAAAGAAGGACCTAATAAGTCCTTTTCACAATGCACATGTGTATTAATTTTCATATTGGAACAACATCCCATTCAACACTCTTTTTTTTCATAAATCATTGACTAGAACGAATGGTATATGGCTGTAGGACTAAAGATTATTCAAAACCGTTTAACAAAGCAATGCCATGTTTTGTAATGCCAAATAAGTATTAACTGAAGTTCGATATGTGTTAAAATAAGGTTTGATTTTCGTTAATAGCATTCATTTTATATAAAACCAGACATTATTTGTACCAAACTAAATATATTGAATATCGTGTTGGTTTGCGTTCGACAATGCTGAATTTCATAGTAATTTTTTTAATTCACAACCTTTGCCAATCACCAGTATGATAGTATAGTATGTTCCGATTAAATTTGGAGTTAAAAACTGTTACATTTATTTGCAGTTGACCCGATGTAATCCAATTGAATTAAAATTCTTTTTTGTTGACTATTTAATTTTAATTTTAATGCTATGATGTTAAGTTGCATTCACATGTGTATTGTGAAATAATCTTGGCCAAATGTGTGGTTCGGCATGCCTTTAACCGGTTTAAATGCACAATGCCATCGACCGTTCAAAGTTTATGGCAGTTTTTATAAATATTCCATTACAAGTGAATATGTACATACTTTTTGTTGAAAAATCAATTGAGGTGGTGTTCGCCTAAAAGCAGGATATTTATTTTATGGTTTGTTGTAAACAAAACTTACCCTCTCTTTTAACTTCAGCTAGTATATCACCTAAATAAAACTAATTACGACATACAACGGGCAATAATGATTCATTTATGAAGATTTATTTATAAAGACTTGGCAATATCAAAATGCCCGATTGTGCCATAAATGCCGTTTTGAAATGCAATTTCACACCTGAAAGGAAGTGTTCGCTTTAAAATATTAATAAATCTATATAAACCTTCCACGACTAGACAGATGGACCTTAATTTCACGAATATTTAACACAATCCATTAACAAAAAAAAAAAATACGCAATAAATAGATGAATAACCAGGTCCAGATAGATATACAAATTCAGTTTTGTGAGTATTTCTTCGCCTTTATTGCACCGTAATGTGTTGACTACCACACAGACCAGTGCCAATATACAACAAATGGGCAGAAAAAAAATCACATTCCATCCGTTTGAAATTTTTGGTAATCACACTGCAGTGAATTGTTCGATGTAACGCAGTGATGGCTTTAACGCATTTATAGGCGATATAAATTTTACTTTGTTAAATCATTAATGCATATTAAGGCAAAAATAAATACGTCATAGCTTTGCCATCGATTAAACAATTTAATGAGGTAATACACCATCCGAAATGCATTTTGATCATGAACATGTTTAGGGTTTGGAAATAGTTCAAGATTCTATAGAATGTATGTTATTAACTTGGTCCTGTTTGTCGACAGTTTTGTGTTCGGCATAGAATATGGTCATTTACATAAATTAGCTTGATGAGTTCCTTTACTGTGAATGCAGCTGCTGTTGCATACTACACACTGGTGTAAATTCAGAATAAACATACTTTTGCCTAAAATTATGGATGACAGTCTGGACAGCATTGGCACAACGCCAGAGAACACACTCTTAAGATCACGTCGTTATAAACTTATTAAAACTTAACATAACATTGTATGATGTTGCTTTTAAGGTTTCCAGATCAGGCAATAATTTCGACAAAATTATGTCCATGATATATTTGATAAACTGTTTTCATCCCACAAACAGCATATTCTTAAATGAATGTGTCAATACAGCTGCATATCTGGTAATGCCATCTGGAGACGAATATTGCTTCCTAATTAACACTTATTCTAATCAATGTTGGGATGTCGAGAGTCTTGTGTAATTGCATAACTACTTAATTTCCCTTGAGTGTATAACCGCGCTGTTTCATTTCAGAGAAATGTTCTATTAGAAACGATAATTACAACGGAACAGACGCAGAGATTTTTAGTTTCGAATTAATTGTATCATTGTTCTGAATATACGTAATATATACACACATTCAAATATAATATCCAAGCAAAACTATAAGAAATATAACTAACAGGAGATTACACGGTAGCGTAACTACAATTAAACATACACGTGTTTCACTCTGCATTGTATACTGTCGTATATGCTTTGGTGCATTTTATTAACCTAGTGATTGCTCTGATTACTTATATATTTTAGTTTTAATTGTACAATACTGGTGTTTTGAGTTGTATAAGGCATGCGAACATGGTATCTTGTAATTCTATCAAAGTGGGCATGTACAAATTTGTGTTGAAATTTTGATGTTTTATATGGACAATGTACAATATATGAATGAGGCGCAAATAAATAAATACAGCATTTATATTGAATTAACTTCACATCGACAGCAAAACAAAAGTAACAATTTAGCACCAATTTGGCATTCCTTCAAGAAACAAAGTGTATACACTGTAAACAGAAATTTCACTCCAAGGAAATACGGATGCTGAGAATGATTATACATTAATAAAAGTCCATTATTACGTCTAACTACCAATTGCCTTTAAACGATGTCATGGAAAACACAAAGCATATAAAAAGCATATACTTGAAAGTGAATTTATAATAGTAATTTACATACTACACGTTTATCGAAACACGTTCCAATATGCTTCTATGCCAGCATTATGAAATGCCATTTTTACACTCTGTGTAGTTTGAATATTACAAAAACGTACGTAGGTTTCAGTGACACAGATTTATATTAAAGGCAATCGGAGTTATACATTTAGCGAACTAATTCTTATTGACTTTGACTTTTTATATATAGACTTGGTGTCGATGTGGGGCTGTATGTCAAAAGTTAAGTTCATTTGTTTCACTCTGTGATTACAAGTAAGAGTACAAGTACGTTCCGCTGGAAATGCAGGCAGCGCTAAAGTGAGTACGACTATTTCATGGCTTCGGAAGAATTGATGGCGCCTATGTCATATTAGGAGTATAAAAAGCATGTAGGCACAAAAACGAAAAGACAGCGTCGTAACATTTGTAGAAGTCAAGAAATGTAATTGATCGATTACTGGATTTTATCGCATGTATGGCAATACTATCATGTATTTCATATACTTCCAGATAACGTAATCCGAATAAAATTCCGCCATGTAACACATTAAAACAACGTGTGTGATCAGTTATTGTAATGTTAATAAAACCATTCATAATGCCGTTCGTTTAAATATGTGTGTAATATATTATGTTCCAACACTACTCTTGATGGATATGTTTCTATTATGCATCAACTGCAAATTGCATTGTAAGGAAATTTAAATCACGGCACAATGTTCATTAAGTATTAGTTTAATTATCTAATGGCGAAATAATTCGTATGTTGTTGTTTTTTTAAATAAATATCTGTAACATTAAATTGCATTTTACTACAATGATGTATATAGTAACGAATGATACTGAAGTGTAAGGCAAGCGGTCATAATTGTCAAACACATTTAAAAGCACTTAGTATGACTCATTAACGATCACATAAATACAACTCAGAAGCAGTAAGCGTTTTACGGTGTGCCATTAAATTGTCCTCAGCGCACTGATTGGCCATTGTAGTTTATTTTGTATATCATAATACCGCATGTCAATTCATGTCAATAACTCAGAAGTCTTAAGTAATGTTATGGAATATAAAATGGTGTCGAATCACTACGATCTTTCATGTTGACAATTTTTTGCATTTGTTGTATTGTTATAAAGCTAAATCGTGTTGTTTCGAAAACAATACATGTTTCTTATTATACTTTTGGCATTCCTGACAATTTTGCTAGACGTTTCAGTTACATTTATGTCATCAACATCATCTTGAATCATTTGGTTGTTTAAATGCGTGTCGTGTTTGTTTGTGTTTCGGAAATTTTTGTAGTGTAAGTTTTCCGATTTCCAATGGTGCTGTTTTCATGTAGGAAATGCATTTATATTAGACGTGATATCGTTTTGCTACCGGGCTTGGAAGCATTTGCATTTGACGATTTCATATGTGATAGACCATTATCAGGGATGGCACGGTCATAAGTTGAACCACTTGTCCATTTTCGAAAATTTCTGTTTGCCATTTGACTGTACGTGAACTATATACATGTTGTAAATTCTGGCAAAGGTTCACTTGTCCTTACGTGTTATGAGACAAAGCTGGGCAAAACGGACACATGATTTCGCCACCTCTGCCATTGAGTCAATGACCATAGCATTTCAACCCAGACCGGTATTTACATAATTTTTTTTTTAATTTTAAGTCACGACTAAAACATGAACTTTTTTTATCACAAATTTATATGTTTTGCTAAGAGTCTATTCTTTTTTTTTCACAAAGCTTTCCAAGATGTACCAGGGGTAATTTGTGCTCACCGATTTGGTTTTAGTTTCTTCAGTTGCTCAATAACATGCCGGCTTGCAAATGGTACATTTTCAGCTTTGTAAATATGACGTCACTTCCTGTAAATGACGTAATACCTGGGTTTCTTGGTAAGAATTGTTTTGAACTTAAATGGAATGTTTGGTGGAATTGTTGCTGGTTTCTATGGTAACTATGGTAACAAGAAGTCAGTGAACATATATTTCTTTTTTATTGAGAGGGTTTATTGAAAAACCAAGAAATCAGGTGTCTAATGCATGTGATAAACACAGCAGTTTTATTTTCTGGTCTTGGCGATATGAAAAGAAATGGATGGTATAACGTCCCTATGATTTTGTTATGAAAAATTGAGTTGAATGCCATAATCACCTGATTGTAAAAAATATTTTTACTTTATGATTGATACCACCACCATCACTAGTGTGTTTTATGTAGCGGGTTCCAAATTTTGCGTCAAAACGTAAATTTTCACACGTAAACAAATTGCATTCAGCAGGGTGTATATATTTATTTGTTAAAAATCATAAATCATTCTCATGATGTATTATTGACATGTATAATTTAGTAAGTTTTGTCCTTCGTCATTTAGTCATTAAGCATTTATATGTTTTGATTTTGCCAATTTGCCAGCGTTAAAATTGCAGAATTTTGTGAAAACGTTGGTTGTGTTGTATGTAATGGTTCATGTTTTTTAAGTGATTATCTTTTTTTCCATTTTGAAATTTATTAATGTCTTTGACAGTCAGAACATTTTTCTGTGTCGTAAATAAATACATTAAATATATCTGAAAGCTAGAGTGTAAGAAAGCAACATGATAATTGCTTACATAAAAGAAGATATTTATACACGACACATCTATTAATAAACTCAGTTTATACAAAGTTAACGTTATTGATTCATTAGTAATAGAAAAACGTTCAGTTTATATTTCATGACATTTGCAGTCAAAGCGATCTAATTTTATTTCATAGGTGGTGCACCTATGATCTAGGCCCGAATTTACAAGCTCCTGATGGAAAACTTAGGTAAATTGCTTTAAATCGTGAAATTCCTTAAATCTCTGACTATTTCATGTATAGTTTTTTTTTACATTAAATTGTTTGGAGCTAGTAAATATTGTTCAGACGTTAGTAAATTACACTTTTGTTCTCAGAAATCGTTACATTTCACATAGAAAATTTGATCCGAATTTGTCACTTATGTACAACTTAAGTTAAGATTTCAATCCGAACTAGTCACTTATGTACAACTTAAGTTAAGATTTCCCTTAGGAGCTGTGTGAATACGGTATGGACATGTGCTCCAGTATGTCTTGATAAATAATAAGAACATATCTTTAATTCCGTCGGCTCGCGTCTTAACGTTTACTTCGTTTACGTTAAGTAATGTTTACGGAAATGTACGATTTGTACCGGAAATTGCCGGAATCGGTTAATTCGTACACGTTTTCAAAAATTCAGATAAAACATTTTTTTTAAACATACTGCGCAATAGCGTCTATTAATTATGCAGTATTTTACGACCTTTTTCATTCCATTATCTTCACAATATATGTCAATGTGTATTAAGCTAGCGCCATTGTTTTTATATAATTTATTACACTGATTTTCCATACCTATTCTTTAGCAATTATAAATTAAAACTTTATGGCCACTTCAGCTAACGAAGTAATTATTATACAAACATGATAAGGATATCGTATTATTTTGGCATTTTAAATATTTGATGTGTTTGTTGAAATATATGAACGAATTTAAATTTGATTAATGTACACAAGTTCCCGAGAGAAATCACCGAGTCTCAACTAGAAACTTAAAACGCTTATTGTCAGGCGACTTTAAATACTTTATGGAATTATTAGTACATGTATGTTGTTTTACGTTTTAGGTTTTAAAGACGCCTACAGAAATTGTAATTTTGTAACATTTTTACTGTTTATAGAACTGTAAAATATAGTTCGCATTGTATTTGCAGAATATGTTGTCAGGTCATTTTCGCTAACGCCCTCGTGGTTGTATTAAGCTTGTATGTATATATGGGTGTTGTTTTTATATTAATTTGCCAGTACATATCGGTGTGGGAGTTGGACACGGTTAAGTGTAAAATGTGAGCAGTGTGGGGGTATTCACAAAGCTTCTAAGAAAATTGTAACTTAAGTTGTACTTAAGTGAAATTTTCATCTCGAATCGAGGGCTGAAAACCAGAAGGTACTGAGTACAATCTCATTGAAATCATCTTTAGTCTTACTCTGCTATACTATCTGCTGACTGGATCTGATGACATTTCATTAGGGGTCACGTTCAGATGACCTTTTCCGGTGCCGATCCAATCGCTGCCTTTAAAATGTTGCGGTATAACTGTATATATAAACCACAAAAACAAATTAACATGAACTTTGGATATTTAGTCGCCTAAGGTACCACAATATCAAATGTTATCCACGTGAAAACTGTAAATGATTTATCCCAGAGGATCAGTTGGAAATTCATCACCTTTTCAAAAACCGTGGCCAAACTTTGCTGTGCAAAAAACAATTTCATTGGGCGTAGCAGGGCTGAGATTGTTATTGTTCGGAAGGTCATTTGAATGTGACCTGTTTTGCGATGTCTTCAGACTTACAACTGTTAGGATTTGATTTTAATGAGATTGGTACTGACTGCTACTGATTTTCTGATTTTCAACCCTCGAAATGTTCTTCGTGAAATGATATGAGGCGTGTCGTGGGAATACCGGTCATAATGCATGTGCGTAAAGTGTCGTCCCGGATTAGCCTGTGCAGTCCGCACAGGCTAATCCGGGACGGCACTTTCCGCCTACAGTGGATTTATGTTTAGAAGAGACCGCCTTGAAACAGAAAATACCATAAAAGCGGAAAGTTCCGTCCCGGATTAGCCTGTGCGGACTGCACAGGCTAATGCGGGACGCCACTTTACGCACATGCATTATGACCGGTTTTCTCATGACGCGCCACATATGATTTCGGTTCCCAAAAGGGTAAATATGACCGATCTTTTCAATGTTTACTACGTGTGTAGGATCATATATATTTTTCACACCTTTGTAAAATAGGATCTCATTTGCTACATTTTTAAGTGTGAAGAATGCGATTGTCCAAAAACGGGGTATGCGCGAGGATCACAGAAGAATATGATTTAATTGCATATCAAAAACTGGATGCGATCACAAACGTTACAGAAAATGTGAAGAAGAAGACTTTGATGTGTGAAGAATAAGATCTCAATTTTCCCACCTGTGAAGAATGAGATCCTATTTTCCCACCTGTGAATAATGAGATCCTATTTTTCGAAGATGTGAACAATATGATTTGTGAAAAATATGGTTCTACACTACGTGTAGTTTAAAACGTTTTATGGTTAAAGGCATACACACGAAACAGTTAGAGACTTAACTTTAAGATTTTAAGAAATTTACTTAAGTTTTTACTAAGAAGCTTTGTGAAGTTCCCCACTGTATTATGTGATTGTTTAAAAGTTCCCTTACTGTGTTATGTGATTTTATTTTAGTCCGAGAGGCATTTATTTACGGTCATCATATATACAATTGATAAGCTATCAATCGTCATTTTTCTTGTATGTTTTACTATGCAAACACGTTATAAAAGAGATAATACAATTTTATAAATCTGCTTTGTTATATGTTTAGCTCGACTAATATTCCGAGCTGTTGTACTCACACGTTCGTCGGCGTCGGCGTCGCCGTAATGCTCTGTTGCGTGCAACAGGCTCATATCGCTGTAACAACTACAGATATTCAATTAAAACGTCACACATATCTTCAGGGTCATTATGTAAGGTCACTGGCCATAACCCATAACTGTGACCTGCATTTTAGCAGAATTATTCCTTTTTGTGTACTTAGAAAAAGAAAATGTTCAGCTTTAAGCTTGCGTGCAAGTGCTTATCTCTGTTACTACTACTGATATTCAATTGAAAGTTCACGTGTGTCGTTAGGGACATTATGGAAGGTCACTGACCAAGGCCCATAAGTCTGACAAAGCGATATGAATAGTCAAGCGCGCTGTCATGAGACAACTTTTGTTTAACCGACCAATGGCTGTCTTGCGTCCGTTGTAATTTGCAGTCAAAATTTCTAGAACGTATCTACACTTGCTATTCAACTGCCAAATGGAATTACATTCCCATGTAACAAATATGTCTTCGATCGACTGTGAACGAAAGAAAGCCATCGAATGTGGCTTAGGTGCCAAATAAATTTAAGATTCTAGTTATATACTGACAGTGGTATATCAACAGGGACATTCTACGCAGTTACAGTCTGACAGTAGAATATCAACGGAGACATTCTGTGTAGTTACAGACTGACAGTGGAATTCAACAGAGACATTCTATGTAGTTACAGACTGACAGTGGAATTTCAACGGAGACTTTCTATGTAGTCACAGACTGATAGTGGAATATCAACAGAGACAGTCTATATATTTACAGACTGACAGTGGAATATCAACAGGGACATTCTATGTAGTTATAGACAGTGGAATATCTACAGAGATAAACTGTGTAGTTACAGACTGACAGTGGAATTTCAATTGAGACTTTCTATGTAGTTACAGACTGACAGTGAAATATCAACAGAGACAGTCTATGTAGTTACAGACTGACAGTGGAATATCGACATAAACATTCTATGTAGTTACAGACACTGAAAGTGGAAAATCAACAGAGACATACTATATAGTTACAGACTGACTCTGGAAGGTCAACAGAGACATTCTATGTAGTTACAGTCTGACTGGAATATCAACAGAAACATTCTATGTAGTTACAGACTGACAGTGGAAGGTCAACAGAGACATTCTATGTAGTTACAGACTGACTGGAATATCAACAGAGACATTCTATTTAGTTACAGACTGACTGTGGAAGGGTCAACGGAGACATTCTATGTAGTTACAGACTGACTGGAATATCAACATAAACATTCTATGTAGTTACAGACTGACTGGAATATCAACAGAGACATTCTATGTAGTTACAGACTCGCTGTGGAAGGTCAACAGAGACATTCTATGTTTGTAGTTACAGACTGACTGGAATATCAACAGAGACATTCTATGTAGTTACAGACTGACTGGAATATCATCAGAGACATTCTATGTAGTTACAGACTGACAATGGAATATCAACAAAGACATTCTATGTTGTTACAGACTGACAGTGGAATATGAACTGAGACATTTTATGTAGTTACAGACTGACAATGGAATATCAACAGAGACATTCTATGTAGTTACAGACTGACAGTGGAATATCAGCAGAGACATGTTATGTAGATACAGACTGACAGTGGAATATCAACAGAGACATTCTACGCAGTTACAGACTGACAGTGGACTTTCAACAGAAACATTCTATGTAGTTACAGACTGGCGGTGGAATTCAACAGAGACATTCTATTTACTTACAAGACTGACTGAAATATCAACAGATACAGTCTATGTACTTACATACTGACTGGAATATCAACAGATACATTCCATATACCTATAGACTGACTGGAATATCAACGGAGACTTTCTATGTACTTACAGACTGACTGAAATATCAACAGATACATTCTATATACTTATAGACTGACTGGAATTTCAACGGAGACTTTCTATGCACTTACAGACTGACTGGAATATCAACAGAGACATTCTATGTAGTTACAGACTCACTGTGGAAGGCCAACATAGACATTCTATGTCCTCTTGGAATGTATTGTGATTTAAAAAAACTTCCAAAATTCCTGTACAAATACGTTTTAAGTTGAATAATTTTAAATTAGAAAGCAATGTTTGAAAGACCGTACAAATAAGTTCCATTAATCCAGTCACACATACTTTATTTAGTTAAATTAGAAAGCAATGTTTGAAAGACCTTACAAATAAGTTCCATTAATCCAGTCACACATACTTTATTTAGTTAAATTAGAAATCAATGTTTGAAAGACCGTACAAATAAGTTCCATTAATCCAGTCACACATACTTTATTTAGTTAAATTAGAAAGCAATGTTTGAAAGACCGTACAAATAGCAGATCATTACGACTGAAAACAGCCGTCAGCGGCTTCGATGATCAGTTGAAATCAGACTGGCAGACAGGCAGCATGGAAAGCCGGTGTCCTCTGATAGTTGCCGTCGGCATTACGTGGCTTGTCCTGGCGACACTGTCCAGCAATGCACGTGGAGTGGACACACAGACGCTGAAGACCGGACACTGCTTCCACGCAGACGCTGTGAGAGTTCTCCAGCACCAGACAATCCAAGCTTGTGAGGAAGCATTCGAAGCCCTCTCGATCTGCAAGTCCGTCAGCTACAACCGCCAGATCTCGGCCTGCTTCCTGAGGGTCAATTTGTACTGAGAAGACGAGACTCCAGACACTCCCAAAAGATGCTTCAATTTTAACAGGACCAACGCCAAAGACACTGACGACACTTCGAAGGGTACGCCCGCCGCCACACCCGGAACACAAGGGAACACAGAACCAAGCTCAGTAGAAAAGTTTTGCTTCGCCAAAACAAATATACCAAATGCTTTGTTCTTGTCGGCTTTACCGGCATTCGTGGAACATAAGAACAGCCTTTGCTGCGAGAAAGGTTTCACAGGATTCGGAAAATCTTCTCTTACCTGTCTACCAAACGGCAGCTTCACTGAGACCGATTTCAGCTGCGTCTAGAACTGCGCGTACCCACCAAAAGAGACAGCCACGGCAAAACTGTTGTCGTGGAATACGTACAGGTTTGTGGAGGGCACCACGGCGTTCTATCAGTGCAATGAAGGTTTCTACAATTTCACTCTGCCACAGATAGTCTGCGGCACCAGTGGAGAGTGGTCGACATACGAATGCCTGCCGGCTTGCAACTACACAACCGTGTCTCCGATACGAAATGGTTACGTTATACCAAAGAAAAGCCAGTGGTACACAGTGGACGATACGACACATTACGCATGTAATGATAGTTATTACCTGAGTATTGGCAGCCCGGTCCTCTCGTGCGACATCCAAGGCCGCTGGAGCATCCCTGCCGTTAGCTGTTACCCTTACTGCACGCAGGACGCTGTTCCTTTCGTTGCCAACAGTGAGGTTGTGCCGGGAGAGAACTATACGTACAACATCCAAGCTGCATACCAATGTAATGAGGGACATTACTTTGGAAATGAGCATCGTCATGTGACGTGTGGTACTGATGGCCAATGGAGTAAAGCGAAAGTGCTATGCTATCCTTACTGCACCGTCCCGAAGGCTTCAGAGAATGGTTTCCTAAAGGTACGTCACTATGTCTTATATTAATCTTGTTCGTGGAAACGAACGTGTATTTTGTGATTAATATTAGTATAATTACCATTTACATTTCCAAACTGATGAACCCAGTTGTAATCATAGTCGTGTATTTGTTAGTTTTGAATGGTTTTCATTAAACACCGGCCCCAAATAAAGAACCGTTGTATGTTAAACAGGGTTTCTCACCTGCTGATTCAGCTGGACTTTTTAAATATTCAAAGAAAATTGAAAGCACCGTAATATATGCTTTTGTTAGTTTTGGCGCAATATGAAAACAATAAGACATATTACCGAATACGTGACTTAGTTCCCATATTTGCGCATCACACACATTATATATAATATGCATAATCCGCGACTACAATGTTTTTTGAAACATTGGTTCACATGCGGATACCAATACATTGGTTGTAACTATACAATATAAATCTGAGGCGTGTCGTGGGAAAACCGGGTTTAAAGCATGTGCGTAAAGTGTTGCCCCGGATAAGCCTTTGCAGTCCGCACAGGCTAATCCAGGAAGCCACATTCCGCCTGGAGTGGATTTATGTTTTGAAGAGACTTCCTTGAAACAGAAAATACCCTTTAAACGGAAAGTGTCGTCCAGGACTAGCCTGTGCGGACACTACACACATTCATTAAGCCCGGTTTTCCATTGACACGCCTCAATTATAAATTTTATCAATAAGAACGCATGCAGTAAGCCTTGAATGCCAAAAATAAAACTTATACTGAAACTGGTTTATTTGATTAAACGCCTATTTCAATAAAATTAACATATTCCATGGCGTTTTACAAAAGCTGTAACTAAAGAATATATTATAATAGTTAATAAATATTATAGGATACATAAATAGAAAGCTGAAACAACTCTGTTAAATGCTAACATAACAACTACAACAACTATAACTGTTGGCGTTTCGTCTTGCAGACAACCAATGTCCAGTACAGGGCCGATGAGGTCGTCGACTATGATTGCAACCACGGCTACTACCCGAGGCCGGTCAGGTTTGGTGAGACCAAGTGTGACGTCAACGGCGAGTGGTCTATGAGTCCAGAATGCTACAAACACTGCCCCAACCCGCCCAGCTACGGATGGGGAACAATCCTCATCAACGGAGACTCTCCGTACACTATAGACGACACATATACTTTCGAATGTGTTTTGTCGTTACATATCGACAGCACGGTTGGAATTGACTACAACGAATGTCGGAAGAGTGGAGAGTGGACAGACCGAATCGGCTGTTGTGTTAAATCTTTATTTTTAAATTATAAAGACTGTGGAGGAGGAGGAGGAATGTATAAATTGAGTTGCTAGTGCCGACCTCGTGGTTTAATACATACGCTTCAGAACCCCAAATCGTTTCTATGTACAGATAAACAATGATAAATCGAAAATTATTTCTAAATAAAAAACAGAATACAAAGGAAAGCTGTCCATTTAAACTTTAACCGATTCAGTTTTTAGTACATTGACCTTTCTGAGTGAACGCCTCCTTTTATTCATTCGCCATCATCTTAAATGGACCAAACTCAAACTCATAACAACAACAACGACAACGACAACAACAACAACAACAACAAAACACAACAACAACCTAGTGGGTTAACCTACCCGTAATTTGAATAAAACTCAAACATTATGACATTAAGACGTTTTTCATCAATGTGAGTACCTGCCGCGGCCTGCTCACTAACGCTGCCACTGAAGCTCCTCTGGCCAGGCCTAAGAAAGCATGAAACACTCGAAAACAATGGTGCAAGTGAAAAAGCGACTCACCATATTCTAATCTGACTAAATGGTCTTTAATGCCTTGCTTCGTATATTTTCCCCGACGTAAATCAGAACGGAAATACACATGTAACATGATTATTTCAACACCTTTGAATTACAAGCAGACTGTTTTTTTAAACGGCAGAAATAAAACACTGTACGAGCATCATATTATCATTGCCTTCAGAGTAACCACCTACAATAATTGCTTCGATGAGAAACTTGTACAAGGAACTAGTAAATGAAACTAGTAAAAAAACTTTTAAAATAAACTAATAAAAGAATAAAAGGGCACAAACTCATATAACGCACGCACACTGCCCTTTATTGGATCCAGTTAGGTGGAATATAAAACACCTGAAAGAAGATTTGTATTCAGGAGAAACAACAAAATAAAGAATTTCTAGCTTAATGTGTGTGCAACGGAAGGTCATTCAAGCTTCACTTAAAACAAAACGAAAAGCTTTGATTGTTTTGGCAGTTATTTTGATTCAGAATTGCTTTGAAAACTGTATGGAAACTGCAAATCAATAAAATCACACACAAAAACCAACGAAATATTACATATAACTATACCTTATACACATACATATATTGTCAATATTAGTAAAGTATGCTGTATAAGGTGTTCTATAAATTTATATGCAAAATCACAACTCATTTACATTTACCATTAACGTGCATAATTAAGTCAGTGTTTTTAATGCTTTTTTTACGTATCGATTTTGTCGATTTGCATGTTGATCATGGTAACACTAAATCTGTTCCAAAACGAAGCATGTAACTTGAAAATGTATGTTGTGCTGTACAATGTTTCACGTTTATTAAATATTTATCTTGAACTGATCATCTAAGCTTTTGATGTTCAGTATGATTTACAAAGACGGAAATAGTCGACGTGACATAACTGTAATCAATACATGCATTTTCCGAAAGAAGATCGGAAAAATGCTTTTAGTTAAACAAAATTTATAATGACGTGAATTAAATCCCACCCTTATTAGCTGAACAATTTGCAAAATGTCCGAATTGTGGTCATCGATTTTTAGAATGCACAGCAGTTTTCCAGACTTTGGAAGAAGCAATAATTTAAACTCCACATCAGCTAATGAAACATTCATTCGATATACATGATAGTGAGCGCCTAATTTGGTTTTATAAATATTTTATGCGTTTGTTGATAGATTAATTATAACTTATTTTTGTAAGTACAAACATTCCTAAGAGCCCCAACAACAACAACAACAACAACAAAAACAACAAAAGCACAGCAACCGTGTCCCAACTAATTACTTTCCATTAAACAATGTCGAAATGACATGCATTCACAATGACTGTATATTACTTTCCATTAAACTATGTCGAAATGACATGCATTCACAATGACTGTATATTTAACTTGCTCTTAGTGGTGTTAAGACAATATATAGAGATTATAGGAATGTAACATTTGTTGACGCATTACTGTTTTAGCTTGTATTAAACTTTATATATTGGTGTTTGTTTATTTTCGTTTGCCAGTACATACCACTGTAAAATTATTATGATGAAGTGTGAGTGTTTACATATCCTCCATTTTGTTACGATGGTATGTAATAAATGCTTTTTACTTAAAGGCCAAGTGTAATCATTCTTTATTTAAACCCCCCCCGCCCAAAAAAATATAAAAAAAAATAAAATAAAAATAAAATAATGGGGCATTGTACTCCTGTGTTATAGAACCCTGCTGTGGAGCCAGTATGGACACAGTGTTGCGACCCTTATCAGCTGAGATCAGAACACTGCTGCAATTGAAACAGCGCATTCGGACATTGCTCAGTCAGCTGAGAGAAAAGATTGCGTATAAGGATAAGAGATTTTATGGTGGACCAATACACGAAGTGGATTACCCCATTGAGAGGCCAGACATTCATTAAACTTTAATAACGACCGCGGCTCTTCTAGCAGATCATTACGACTGAAAACAGCCGTCAGCGGCTTCGATGATCAGTTGAAATCAGACTGGCAGACAGGCAGCATGGAAAGCCGGTGTCCTCTGATAGTTGCCGTCGGCATTACGTGGCTTGTCCTGGCGACACTGTCCAGCAATGCACGTGGAGTGGACACACAGACGCTGAAGACCGGACACTGCTTCCACGCAGACGCAGTGAGAGTTCTCCAGCACCAGACAATCCAAGCTTGTGAGGAAGCATTCGAAGCCCTCTCGATCTGCAAGTCCGTCAGCTACAACCGCCAGATCTCGGCCTGCTTCCTGAGGGTCAATTTGTACTGAGAAGACGAGACTCCAGACACTCCCAAAAGATGCTTCAATTTTAACAGGACCAACGCCAAAGACACTGACGACACTTCGAAGGGTACGTCCGCCGCCACACCCGGAACACAAGGGAACACAGAACGAAGCTCAGTAGAAAAGTTGTGCTTCGCCAAAACTAATATACCAAATGCTTTGTTCTTGTCGGCTTTACCGGCATTCGTGGAACATAAGAACAGCCTTTGCTGTGAGAAAGGTTTCACAGGATTCGGAAAATCTTCTCTTACCCGTCAACCAAACGGCAGCTTCACTGAGACCGATTTCAGGTGCGTGAAGAACTGCCCGTACCCACCAAAAGAGACAGCCACGGCAAAACTGTTGTCGTGGAATACGTACAGGTTTGTGGAGGGCACCACGGCGTTCTATCAGTGCAATGAAGGTTTCTACAATTTCACTCTGCCACAGATAGTCTGCGGCACCAGTGGAGAGTGGTCGACATACGAATGCCTGCCGGCTTGCAACTACACAACCGTGTCTCCGATACGAAATGGTTACGTTATACCAAAGAAAAGCCAGTGGTACACAGTGGACGATACGACACAGTACGCATGTAATGATAGTTATTACCTGAGTATTGGCAGCCCGGTCCTCTCGTGCGACATCCAAGGCCGCTGGAGCATCCCTGCCGTTAGCTGTTACCCTTACTGCACGCAGGACGCTGTTCCTTTCGTTGCCAACAGTGAGGTTGTGCCGGGAGAGAACTATACGTACAACATCCAAGCTGCATACCAATGTAATGAGGGACATTACTTTGGAAATGAGCATCGTCATGTGACGTGTGGTACTGATGGCCAATGGAGTAAAGCGAAAGTGCTATGCTATCCTTACTGCACCGTCCCGAAGGCTTCAGAGAATGGTTTCCTAAAGGTACGTCACTATGTCTTATATTAATCTTGTTCGTGGAAACGAACGTGTATTTTGTGATTAATATTAGTATAATTACCATTTACATTTCCAAACTGATGAACCCAGTTGTAATCATAGTCGTGTATTTGTTAGTTTTGAATGGTTTTCATTAAACACCGGCCCCAAATAAAGAACCGTTGTATGTTAAACAGGGTTTCTCACCTGCTGATTCAGCTGGACTTTTTAAATATTCAAAGAAAATTGAAAGCACCGTAATATATGCTTTTGTTAGTTTTGGCGCAATATGAAAACAATAAGACATATTACCGAATACGTGACTTAGTTCCCATATTTGCGCATCACACACATTATACATAATATGCATAATCCGCGACTACAATGGTTTTTGAAACATTGGTTCACATGCGGATACCAATACATTGGTTGTAACTATACAATATAAATCTGAGGTGTGTCATGGGAAAACCAGGTTTAAAGCATGTGCGTAAAGTGTTGCCCGGGACAAGCCTGTGAAGTCCGCACAGGCTAATCCAGGAAGGCACATTCCGCCTGCAGTGGATTTATGTTTTGAAGAGACTTCCTTGAAACAGAAAATACCCTTTAAACGGAAAGTGTCGTCCCGGACTAGCCTGTGCGGACAGTACACACATGCATTATGCCCGGTTTTCCATTGACACGCCTCAATTATAAATTTTATCAATAAGAACGCATGCAGTAAGCCTTGAATGCCAAAAATAAAACTTATACTGAATCTGGTTTATTTGATTAAACACCTATTACTATAAAATTAACATATTCCATGGCGTTTTACAAAAGTTGTAACTAAAGAATATATTAAAAGAGTTAATAAATATTATAGGATACATAAATAGAAAGCTGAAACAACTCTGTTAAATGCTAACATAACAACTACAGCAACTACAACTGTTGGCGTTTCGTCTTGCAGGCAACCAATGTCCAGTACAGGGCCGATGAGGTCGTCGACTATGATTGCAACCACGGCTACTACCCGAGGCCGGTCAGGTTTGGTGAGACCAAGTGTGACGTCAACGGCGAGTGGTCTATGAGTCCAGAATGCTACAAACACTGCCCCAACCCGCCCAGCTACGGATGGGGAACAATCCTCATCAACGGAGACTCTCCGTACACTATAGACGACACATATACTTTCAAATGTCATTTCCCGTTACATATCGACAGCACGGATGGAATTGACCACAACGAATGTCGGAAGAGTGGGGAGTGGACAGACCGAATCGACTGTGTGCTTTTCTATTGAAGTGCTGTGTAGGCAGAGAATCGTGTAAATGTAGCTGCTAGCGCCGTCCTCGTGGTTTAATACATACGCTTCAGAACTCAAAATCGTTTCTATGTACAGATAAACAATGATAAATCGAAAATTATTTCTAAATAACAAACAGAATACAAAGGAAATATGTCCATTGAGACTTTAACCGATTCAGTTTTTAGTACATTGACCTTTCTGAGTGAACGCCTCCTTTTATTCATTCGCCATTATTTTAAATGGACCAAACTCAAACTCAAAACAACAACGACGACAACAACAACAACAACAAAACTCAACAACAACCTAGTGGGTTTACCTACCCGTAATTTGAATAAAACACAAACATTATGACGTTTTTCATCAACGTGAGGTACCTGCCGCGGCAAGCTCACTAACGCTGCCACTGGAGCTGCTCTGGCCAGGCCTAAGAAAGTATGAAACACTCGAAAACAATGGTGCAAGTGAAAAAGCGACTCACCATATTCTAATCTGACTAAATGGTCTTTAATGCCTTGCTGCGTATATTTTCCCCGATGTAAATCAGAACGAAAATACACTTGTTACATGATTATTTCAACACCTTTGAATTACAATAAGACTGTTTTTTTTAAAGGAAGAAATAAAACATTATACGAGCATCATATTATCATTGCATTCAGTAAGCACATAAAATAATTGCTTCGATGAGAAACTTTTACAAGGAACTAGTAAAAGAAACTTGTAAACTAAACTAATAAAAGAAACTGGTAAAAGGGCACAAACTCATATAACGCACGCACATTGCCCTTTACTGGTTCCAGTTAGGTGGTTTGTAAAACACCTGAAAGAAGATTTTGTATTCAGAAAAAACAACAAAATAAAGCATTTCTAGTTTAATGTGTGTGCAACGGAAGGTCATCCAAGCTTCACATAAAACAAAACGCAAATCTTTGATTGTTTTGCCAGTCATTTTGATTCAGAATTGCTTTAAAAACTATATGGAAACTGCAAATCAATAAAATCACACACAAAAACTAACGAAATATTACAGATAACTATACCGTATACACATACATATATTGTTAATATTAGCAAAGTACGCTGTGTATGTTGTTCTACAAAGTTATATAAAGCAAAATCATTTACATTTACCATTCACGTGCATAGTTAAGTCAGTGTTTTTAATATTTTTTTTACGTATCGATTTTGTCAATTTGCATGTTGATCATGGTAACATCTAAATCTGTTCCAAAATGAAGCATGTAACTTGAAAATGTATATTGTGCTGTATAATGTTTCACGTTTATTAAATATTTATCTTGAACTGATCATCTCTATCTTTTGATGTTCAGTATGTTTCACAAAGGCGGAAATAGTCGACGTGACATAACTGTAATCAATACATGCATTTCACGAAAGAAGATCGGAAAAATGCTTTTAGTTAAACAAAATTTATAATGACGTCAATTAAATCCCACCCTTATTAGCTGAACAATTTGCAAAATGTCCGAACTGTGGTCATCGATTTTTAGAATGTACAGCAGTTTTCCAGACTTTGGAAGAAGCAATAATTTAAACTCCACATCAGCTAATAAACCATTCATTCAATATACCTGATAGTGAGCGCCTAATTTGGTTTTATGAATGTTTTATGCGTTTGTTGATATATTAATTATAACTTATTTTTGTAACGCACAAACATTCCCAAGAGCCCCCACAACAACAACAACAAAAACAACAAAAACACAGCAACCGTGTCCAAACTAATCACTTTCGAGTCAGGCATTAAACTATGTCGAAATGACATGCATTCACAATGACTGTATATTACTTTCCATTAAACTGTGTCGAAATGACATGCGTTTGTTGATATATTAATTATAACTTATTTTTGTAACGTACAAACATTCCTAAGAGCCCCAACAACAACAACAACAACAACAAAAACAACAAAAGCACAGCAACCGTGTCCCAACTAATTACTTTCCATTAATCAATGTCGAAATGAAATGCATTCACAATGACTGTATATTACTTTCCATTAAACTATGTCGAAATGACATGCATTCACAATGACTGTATATTTAACTTGCTCTTAGTGGTGTTAAGACAATATATAGAGATTATAGGAATGTAACATTTGTTGACGCATGAATGTTTTAGCTTGTATTAAATTATATATATTGGTGTTTGTCTATTTTCGTTTGCCAGTACATACCACTGTAAAATTATTATGATGAAGTGTGAGTGCTTACATATCCTGCATGGTGTTACGATGGTATGTAATAAATGCTTTTACTTAAAGGCCATGCGTAATCATTCTTTATTTACCCCCCCCCCCCCCAACAAAAATAAAAATAAAATAATAGGGCATTGTACTCCTGTGTTATAGTATCCTGCTGTGGACACAGTGTGGCGACCCTTATCAGCTGAGATCAGAACACCGCTGCAATTGAAACAGTGCATTCGGACATTGCTCAGTCAACTGAGAGAAAAGATTGCAGATAAGGATAAGAGATTTTATGGTGGACCAGTACACGAAGTGGATTACCCCATTGAGAGGCCAGACATCATTAAACTAGGACTTTATAGCCCTAGTTTAATCCTTCTTTATTTGCCCCTCTCCTAAATCTAGGATATTGTGCCCCTGTGTATTGGCACCCTGCTGTGGTCACAGTGTGGACACAATGCGGCGACCCTTATCAGCTGAGATCGGAACACTGCTGCAATTGAATCATTGCACTCAGCCATTGCTCAGACAGTCAGCGGAGAGAAAAGATTGCAGATAATGCTAAGACATGTTATGGTGGACCAGTACACAGAGTGGAATACCCTACGAAGACGCAAGGCATTCCTTAAACAAGGCCTTTAAGGCCATCATATGTCAAATTAATAAGTTTTGAATTACCATTTCATTTACTATGTTTTCTGCTCAGAACCTGGCAGTAAAACAATGGGAAAATAATAAAGAGACAATATAATTTCGTGAAATTTATTTTGTTAATTTTTCGCTCCTTTAAACTTGTCGTCATGTATCCTGCTTTTTTCAGTTGATTTTATACTCGCTAAATATCCACACATTTGTTTATCGACGTATTGCTTCCGTAATTGCAACAATTGCCACTACATAAATAGAATGCTCGCATTCGGAAGGCAATACATGCTTACAATAATACAATTTATAGTAAGATTTGGTATTAGCAAAGGATATATACAGCATATTATGCTAGTCAATTGTTCCATGAGTATGTATTACTCGAGTGGCATGTGTGATGACGTAGCATACGAGAGGCGGAGCATCGAGTGTGATGACGTAGCATACGAGAGGCGGAGCCTCGAGTGTGATACAAAATAGCGCAAAGCACGAGACTAATACATACTCTTGGAACAATTGACTAGCGTAATATTCCTTTTATTATATACCACGATTAACTTTAAATGTGCATTAACCTTATTTTATTTGTTTAAAAACTACAACATTGACTAATCATTGAATGCAAAGATTAAATTTGTTTACATAACTCTAAGGACGTTCTTAAAAAGTAGTCCGGCTAGTATGGTAATACGGGATCGGAAAAATAGCGAGTAGCATAATACGGAATTTTTTTCTGTCGACATGTATTTCACCGATTGATAAAGCATGTATTTTCTAAAGATTTTAAACAGGTATATAATAAAGAGTGATATGCAAAAGAGACGAAAGGTCAGGACGAAATAATTGTTGATACGATATGGGATTTATAACCATTCTTGTCGAATGTTAAGGCAACATGTTTAGAACTTACTAAACTGATTCAATTTACGGGTTTCAACGTTGTCACAATGTTATGTATATAGTTGGTAGTATAGTGACTGGACAGGTACCCGGATATATTTTCACTACCCGGGTACCCGATATTTCCGTTAAGGAGTATTTAGAATAAATCTGCATTTTTCACTCCAAACAATACAAAAGGGTACCCAATAACTTCCAATCTCAAGTCTGGGAAGTGGTGGTTGGAAGTCTGTGAAGTGGTGGTTGGAAGTCTGTGAAGTGGTGGTTGGAAGTCTGGGAAGTGGTGGTTGGAAGTCTGGGAAGTGGTGGTTGGAAGTCTGGGAAGTGGTGGTTGGAAGTTGTCACTCGTACTTAAGATACATGACATCACCGCCAAACAATGAAGTCCTAGCTTTCTGAATGGCTAAACTCATTGGCGTAGTGTCAATTGTTGGTCAAAAGAAATAGCACAATTGTTTGTTGAATTGCGGAAAAACTTATATTCTGGAATAAAGAGATTTCAATTGTTTTAATTGGTAAATGGTAAAATTGTAGCTATAAATGAATGACTCCTATATACGAACAGTACTTTCAATGAATTCCAAAGAAAATATTTTTTCCAAGCAATTTTTTTATTTTCTTTTTGTAATACTCTGGAAGAAATCATTGTCCGTTTCTAGATGTTTGGATACTGTAATAGTTTGTAAATATTGTTATGAATCTTCTTGGCTTTCCTTTTAATATTATATTTATTATGTATTTTATTTAAACTTTAATGAAATATGGAAGCGTCCTAATGCAACAGTCTAAATTACTTTGTATTCCATTATATCATAATTAAAGATACTAAGTCCTAATTAGGAAATACTAAGTCCTTATTAGGAGATACTGAGTCCTAATTAGGAGATACTAAGTCCTTATTAGGAGAATGTAAGTCCTATTAAAAAAAATACTAGCATTGGGACGATGAGTTCTGTACAAAGAAAACAAGAAAATCACAAAGCAAAAAGAAAATATTGACAAGAACAACATTAAAGAGACAAACAAAACAACACTAAAAATGTTCCAACGCTGTGTTCAAATAGGTAATGTTCCACTTTCTCAGTTTAGAATATTGTCAAGGCGTATTGCAATGCTATGACGTTAATTTTTATTTACATTTGCACAAATAGTGATTTAATATGTCAGGTTCGATGTGCCTTTAAACCGGTGTAACCCCCCCCCCCCCCCCCCCGACGTTTTGTTTTGACCGTTCCAATGCGGTGAACCCAGTTTTTATCACATTTGTGTTGTTTTTTTTACTTCATGTTTCTTGTTTTTCATTTTGTGTTGTATGGACAGTAGGTCCCATGCCTGTAGTAAGGCGTAAACAAAGTTGATTGTTTCCGCTTACCCGACACCCCCCAATAATTTTGGCCGCCGACCCTAACAGTCTTTATTGCCTATCGATCATTTACTTCTTCTGACTTTCAGTCAAAAGAGCAGTTTCTGCTTATATATATGCGGCTTTTCGGAAATTCATATTTTGAAAAAGTTAATTTCAAACTCATACTGTGAAACGTCTATGACCTTATTTATAGCTAAGGTACAGCTTCTTTGATGGGAGGCGTTTAACAATTTTACGTGCTGTCCAATATACCTAAAATTGTGTGGTGAATATGCCAAGAAGAAAAAAATAAAGAAAAGTTACTTTTTAACTCTCGCCTAGAGTTTTTTAAGATGTAAGCGGAAACACAACAATTATTTTTTGTTGGGCCTAAGAACCATAGGGTGTAAACAAGTGTTTCTCTCCAGCTGGTTCATCTAGTGTTTCATATACATGTATTAACTAGTTTAATTTTATGATAATGAACGCAGCTGTCAACGTCAATGCCGAAAGGATTTTATCGTGCTTCGGTCAGCAATGATTGTTTCATCGGATGAATATCGCAAGCACGTCAGCCAGTTCTACTCCTGAAAACAACAACAACAACAACAACAGATCAATTAGATTACTAATGGACAATTGTTTCAAGTAGTTCTTACATCTATACTTCAAACGATGAGAAATGATTCATGTTTGCACGCTAGTATAAACTAATCTGAGGTGAATGGCGATAAATATTTCGCGCAAAATAACTATTTCAAAGGCGGTGATTTTTTTAACCGTTTATTTATATTATAATTTTGTACTATGTCATGTTTTATTTATTGCAAGTAATATCTGATAAATACAATATGATGAAAGAATGCATCGTGGATTGCGTAGGAGGATAAATGAACACAAACCAACCAATGTTTTATATTTAAAAGCATATTTAAGAGATAATTTTCGATTTATCGTTGTTTAACGGCCAATTAACAACGATTTGGAGTTTTGATGTGTAGTAATTAAACCACGAGAACGACAAAGAATTGTTTATTGGCTGATAAACAACGATAATACGAAAATTATTTAGATTCTAACATGATTTGACATATAGTTTTGCAATTGTAATTGGAACTACTTTTTACTGAGTTCCGCTCAGATTCGGGACTACTTTTTGCGTTGTTTATTGGTAGTTTAACAACGATAATTGTGTTATTTGTCTATAAAAAAAATAGCGAGTATCATGTTAAAATTTATTGCAACAGCTGAACAAATGGAAGATATGCAGTTAATAAACTCACTCAGGAATTGACTAACCGTTCATGTTCTGGGGATATCCGGGGTCATCCCCGCTGGCGAAGTAGAACTGGGGGAACGAAGGTACAGCTATAATTCTATTGTGCATCCACAACAAGAGTGAAAATCCGATCGGTTTCACAACTGTTGTATTTTAAACACGAAAAGAAGTAGCGACCCTTATTCCTGCAATATACACATATTGTTTTAATTGTGCAATTATATTTGGCTACTGATTAAAATCCAACACTAAATACTTGGTTATAAACGTATATCCAATACTTTCGTTAGTAAATACACTACTAAAATAAAAATAAAGTTTTACTGGTGCTTATTGATATCGAAATTGTAAATACAAAGTTGGTTACGAAATGGATAAGCTCAAACTAGAGGTGAACAATCTTCTCCGCTTGCACATGGAGAGTGATTTATTAATAATTTTCTTAGAATTTTGACATGACATGATTGAGAATAATTATTAAAAAAACGTAGACATTTAGCATTACCCCTGCAAAGAAAAGTAGTCGTAGGTTTGAGACCGAAGAGAAGGCCATGAAGTGTTCAAAACCCGTTCTTTGTCAAACCAGTTGGAGAGGTTACTGCCATGTCCGTCAAAGATTATGTACTTCTCCTCGGCGCCTTTTTAGAAGGCAAGTTTGACCAAGTTTACAACATAAGAAAGATATATATACGTAGGATTGTTAAAGCAGAACAAGACATAGATGAGATCTATACGTTTAGCTGTATGTTAAACTCATGAGTACCTTTGTGATATTCAGTGTACTCCAAGAGTCGACAATCGGGTGTCTGAAGTGGTTGTTGCATGAAAATGCCGTGAGCGTCTTGCATGTGATGTCAGACGTCGTTACGCCGTTTCCAGTCAACCAAGCTGTATCAGCCTGCACATCTATACCCGGAGTACCTCGAAATACCAGGAGCCAATATGGAGAAAGAAAACGGATCTTAATATTACGGAATCCTGTTTAAGCCAGTTAAATTTTACCCTATGCTTTACCACGACGATGCGACATTTTAACTTTTACGCTCATTTGTTTCGTTTATTAGATTTCAAATACGACAATATAATCGATATCGAACGTCATCATCTCATATGCAATGGTTTTTACTGTTATGCATGAAAAAGAACTAGTTCATGCAAACGGTGTCAGTACAGCAATTTTGTAATACCAACAATTAATCCTGGGGCTAAGATACGACGATGCGACAACGCGAGACCTGCAGAAAATAACAATTAAAATGTCGGGTTGTCGCATCGTCGCCGTCTTGAACCGTGCGAAATTTTAACCGGTGGAAACAGGATTCCTAAGGCAAAATTTGATTATTTGCAGTAATCTTTTTTAAGGAGTGAAAATAGAACCTGGAACATATTTAGCTGCCCATTCTGCGTGGCAAGACAAAACGTAACAGCAAAACATAAATGAAAAATAGCTACTTGTAACAATGTTCCTTTCGAGGTGACGTTTTTTTAAACTTTTTTTAAAGTGAAATTAAAGTAGAGATAAAATAAGAGAAATAGATTTACCAAAAGGCTCAGAATATGAAAACTATTAAATACCGTCCACACTGTAGGTTATGTAACTGATGTCTTCAGTTCCGTATTTTGATACAGCTACCAAAGGGAGTTCCAACAGCATACATTATTTTGTTGCCGTCTTGTAACTAATACTCGCACATAATGGATCCGAATTACACTCAGCAGAACAAGCAATTGCAGAACGTGACGTCATGGTCTTGTATGATGCCGAAAGCGCTAATGATTGCGTTTTTGTAAATCTGCAATTGCCAGATGACTTATATGCATAACAAAAACACGTAAGCCAACAAAGCGCAAGCGATTGCGTGCATCCACGTTGACCGCTCGATGTAATAATCTCGATGTGGCTTTTCCACTGAATGTCTTCAAAGAAGGTCCAATCGTTGATGAGAAATACTTTGACCGTAAAGTAATTATCAATATCAGTCAATAGTTTACACAAAAAGTTGTACTGAAAGCCAGTTTATATAAACATGTTTTATCACTAACTAAAAGCATGTGAAAAAAAACGAGCCGAAGAAGTACCATTGTTGATAGACTATTTTAAAACATGCGTGTTTGTTAATTCGATATGAAAAGGAAATTTCCACATATGGGCTATTCAACTGTAGAGTAGTTAAGTATATTCATTTAATAGTTACTTTTTTAGATTGGCAGTTAAATGACTGTATATTAATCAGCAAATGAACAAATGCGTTGGCCTAGTTATACAGAAATTATATTTTCTTCGCTTAAGTTGTTAACATGCACATCGAAACTTTAACAACGAAATTGATTTAGCAGTTTTGTTCGTCACTCGTTTGTTCCCGTCGCAGTGATAAACCTTTAGCCGTTGTCATTGGCAATGTCGAACAGTATTTATTGTCATTGCTGTAGTGTACATATCCAGATACACTTGTACCAATATAAACAATGTGAAACTCTACCTGCATCATCAGTAAAGAACTTTCCATTCTTTGTTTAAGGCAAGTGACCAATTTATACGCTATATTTAATGCATATCGGCATGCATAACGCCTTTGGGATCACACATACATATGATTATCAGATGGCCAAATAGCAGAACAAAGATATATATACAAAGTTTGAAAACATACAAATACATGACATACAGAGATCAGATAAATACAAATACATGAGATAAATGCGGAGTTGAAAATAATCGTTGGCAAATGTATATACTGATAGTATAGTATAGTTTACCAATGTAACCAAGAAGCTTACTAATTATTTGATTGTGTACGTCTTAACATAGAAAAGTAAACGAATTTCGCAAATTTCCTTTTAAGCACTCTTGTAATTTCAGATTACATAATTTTTTAATAAACTAATTAATATTGCTCCATGTACCATATTTTCGTCAAACGTCATGATACAAAGGACAACAACGTAAAAAATGAAATTCTGTTTCCACAACATTATAGTTATAAATTTTATATATTCTCTTACTTCTTTCTCTATGATGATATTTTCTAGTTTCAATTTTGCATCTATCAATATTTTCCCCCAGGTGGGGGGGGGGGAGCGGCGGGCTGACCTAGGGGAATTTGAGAAATTTTATTTTTTGGGGGTTTAATTTCCCACCCTATATGTCTATCAAATGGCCCGGGGGCCTGTGTAACCGGGATCTAAAATCCGAGCAAAGTATTTTACCCTTGACCCGGATTTATTCGGAATTTCAAATTCCCGCCAGTCGGGTATCGCTTTGAGTCTAAAGTCCCGTATATGCCCGTCGCTTCCCCTGGGGGAAACATTGATAGGTGCATTTCTGATGAATGAGCTGAAATATCAATATCAAATATGTTTGACCAACAGCACAATACAAAAAGACGAAACAAACACAAAACACAAATATGAATATAACTGGATCACCGCATAGGAACACGAAAAAATTGAGGATTTAAGCCGGTTAAAGGGCGTCATAAAACCTTATTCTATAATATAATTTTTTTTATGAAACTAACATAGATAATAATATATATGCTTTAAAACGCAGACATTTAACTGAACCCGGGTGTTTTACTGCAAATTCATGTGACAATAAATAATAGTTGTGAGTTGTAATCAACAACTAATGCTGTAATTAGGCCATGTCCTGACTCATTCTTGCCCTTAGCATGTACATGTTGCATATAAGCATTTCATTGCTTTCAAATTTATGCCGTCTAATTTCAATGTAAAGCCAATTTGTGTACTTATGACAATCTTTTGAAAAGGTACTAACTTAGAGACCTGCTGCATGTACACGTACAGGCCAATGTACTCTCCTCTCACATAATTCAAATGTATTCTTTTGTAGATATAACATAATACATTGTACACATATATTAACAACAGCCAGTCTATACATTTCACATTTGTGCTAAAAGTACCTTCAGTTAAACATGGTTGTCATGCATAGTAAACTTAAGTACAAAAGCTACTGAAACATTACATCACTGAATTTAAATAATTCTAACACTAACATAATGTGCATTGACAAGAAGTAATAAGGTCAAATAATAACAATATGCGCTTTGAATAGCCACACAGGAATACAGTAAATGAGACACAACTATTTTTTGGCTTCATGCCTCGCTTCCACGAAACACACCTAAACATTATACAACAGTTTGGATTGTTCCACTGTTAGCTATGAAATCACATTAACTGTCGGCTTTATGCCTAACTTCCAAAAAAATACCTAAAACATCAGACAACAGTTTGGATTGTACCTCTGTTAACTATGAAATCAGACTAAACAATAAATAACAGTAACAGTCTACAATAAATAAAATAAAACACGGATTTGTGCTTCGGAAATATATCGTTTATCTGATGAATATTGCAAACACATCTGCCAGGGTTACTCCTGAAATAAACCAATATAAATATATATTAATAGACCAAAATAGGTTACAAATACATATTTTGATGAATCAAGGAACTACAAAACCTTTATGAATAAATTATAATATGCATATTGATGCCCATTTTAAGGGTTTGTTAATTAATGGTTTCTAGCACCTGGAATAATACAATCGAAACTAAACATTCAGTACAGCACTTTATAACATCAGTCTCCGCGAAAGTCGTAAGACCTCGGACAAAAGCCAGTAAAACTGTATAAGGTCCAGTTAAAATGACCAGAACACTGGCCCTCCTGTCTGGTAAAAAGTTATAGTCAAATAACTCCTTGTACGCTAAATCTTCTTGAGAGGGCAGTGAAATGGAGTTTGGGCCAGTAATGATGAAAAGATTAACAGACCTTGTGGCCAGTGAAATGGAGTTTGGGCCAGTAATGATGAAAAGATTACCAGACCTTGTGGCCAGTGAAATGGAGTTTGGGCCAGTAATGATGACAAGATTACCAGAACTTGTGGCCAGTGAAATGGAGTTTGGGCCAGTAATGATGAAAAGATTACCAGACCTTGTGGCCAGTGAAATGGAGTTTGGGCCAGTAATGATGAAAAGATTACCAGACCTTGTGGCCAGTGAAATGGAGTTCGGGCCAGTAATGATTAAAAGATTACCAGACCTTGTGGCCAGTGAAATGGAGTTCGGGCCAGTAAATGATTAAAAGATTACCAGACCTTGGCCAGTAAGGGATTTGGGACGTTCGCGGACACTGAACATGATGCATTAGTAATAACCGAATCAGGAGTTTCATTTAGTTTAATGTAAACCAATTTCATTTAATTCGATTGTGTTGAAAGCCTTAGGCTTATTGAGACACTCTCGAGTCCATTTCCTCGGTAGAACCAGAACTTTGAGAAAGATCACTAGAACGCTCCCCGCGTAAAGAACGAACTCTCGACCTTCCGATCCATAAGCTTACACCATAGACATTACACCACTGCGACTTCTATCTAACTAAAGCACCAAAAATGAAACATTACGAGGGGCTTCAAATCACTCAAAAATGACCAACTGTCCATGTCGATTTTGACGTCCGGGTCGATGTAGGCCTATGTTTCCTATGTAACACGGTTTTTCGTTGAGGTTGTTGTTCTATAAATAATACAGCCGTTTTGCACCACATTTACATGCTCTTTTGAATCGTATATGAATAGCAGAACTTTTATGTATCTGATAATGATTTATTCCGTCGCGCATAGTTAATGTTACAGCATGACGTGACATCGAGCTCGCCGCCCAAATACAAACACGCTAATCAATGATCATCATGAAATATTGATCTGGACAGAGGCTGTTCTGCTAATTGATTTCGTTAATTAGATGAGAGGACACGCTTAATGGAATGTTCATCTGATTGTGGAAACAAAATGCTACAGCTTGGCAATACATGAACGATTTAGCGTATGCTAGATTTAAGAAATATTTTGTTTATGCCCCCCGAAGGGAACTTCGGCGGCATATACCGTATTTATTCTATGTTTTCGGACACTTAAACAATAATTATTGTTTTCAGTGTCCAAATATTTAGAGTCACAACAAAATAATTATTCAAAATCTGTCCGAAAACATAGTATCTGCAATATTGTCATAAAACTCGCAATTAACAACGGACTTCCCAGCCAGCAAGCCTACATTGGTCCGATATCTATCCGATATGTTCTGAATATCGGATAGATATCGCTCGCGATATCTATCCGATCAACGTTTTTGCCAATCGCCATTTGATCGGGCCGTCATCGAAGCATTGCATATCGGATAGACATCGGGCCAATATCGTCCCAGAAAGCGAGCCTACATCGGTCCGACATCTATCCGATATGTTTTAAATATCTCGGATAGATATCGCTCGCAATATCTATCTGATCAACGTTTTGCCCATCGGCATTTGATCGGGCCGTCATCGAAGTATTGCATATCGGATACATATCAGATAGACATTGGGCCAATATCGTGCCAGAATGCAAGCCTACATCGTCCGATATCTATCCGATATGTTTTAAATATCTCGGATAGATATCGCTCGCGATATCTATCCGATCAACGTTTTGCTCATCGGCATTTGATCGGATAGATATCGATCATTGTTCATCGGACGTATATCGGATAGACATCGGGCCAATATCGTTCCAGCTAGCAAGCCTACATTGGTCCGATATCTATTCGACGATGTTGTCAATATCTTTGGAATTGCTAACCACACTTGTTTATTTTAATGCTAAATTTCAAAATGATGTGCAATTTGGAACAACACTCAAGAAAGTGTACATATCTTCATTTTTAATAACTACATCTAATTCTATCTTCTCAAAACATTTCATACGTTTGAGAACCAAATTATAATAAAACAATCCCAAAAAGCTGTGATAAATATAACAGAAGCAATGTTTATATGATCTTTCAACGTCTTCATTTTAATTAATATATAAATCAGTTACGGGTTTATAGCTAAAAACATTAAAGGACATGTCACATTGAAATCTTATAAGTCTGTATAAAACGTCACTTACAACATGTCAGTGATGTGACAGTAACCAAGAAAACGCTAAGAAATGCAATCATTTATTGTAAGTCGAATTGCCAATGAAAACAGTTACAAATGCTTTCTATCAACATGTAAGTTATTTATGAATATTAGCATCATCCACCATCATACATGCTATAAAACCAGTGCAACAAAATTGTAAAAGTTAATAATTCAGCAATACTTAACCGACAATTAATTGTATTAGACATTTAGTATCAAATTGAAATTTCCACAGTTCAATGACCTTAATTTAGATAAAACTAAATATTTAAAAATCATATACACAAATGGAAATCTGATTCGAATCCAAACTGGAAATTAAAACAAAATGGAAGACAATGCCAGTAAAAAGTGTACACACACTGAAATACAAAAAAAATAACAACACATATTTGACAATATTATGCTTCTAAAAGCATCCTTGATGATATGGTTTCTTCGTTATCCTCACAGAATGTTTACATTTAATTTTGCAAATAAAAGAAAACTACGGTTCGGTCAATATTATATATATTTATTACATGTAATTTGTTAGCATCATATATAGGTTGCATCACATCTTTAAAAACAATCAGAATTCTAAGACATTCACACAAACATGAAAAATGTAAAACAATTAGTTAACACTAAACCAGTGTGTGTCATTACATTTTTTTTTTGAAATAAACCACATTGTACACTTGTGATTAAGAATTGTGGTTAAAGTAATTAAAAATAACTTCATAAATTGGAACTTTCCAGTATCGATCACACATTTAAGAGTGTTTACTTTAGAAGTCTTCATAATATTAATGATTAGTATAATGTTTTTTATCCACTAACAGTCTGTTCTTAATCTCAGTCAAATTCCTTAGACAGTGTTTGATGCAGCATTCCACCCGATAATGATAATGATGTTGTTCAAAGCAGACCATGTATGTCACTGGCAGCTGGAATGTATGTAAATTAAACTTTAGATCACAGAAAGTAGTTCAATTAATAATTGTAGTCGTATAAAGAAATGCAATAAATGTTTTACTATACACTCCAATTTTAAATAACTGTAACAATATTACACAGAAAATGTTGAGTCATAATAATAATAATAAAATCAGAGTTGGAGAAATTGTACTTGATCTCTGCAATGGTGTTATGCAGAAACTGCTTAAACAATGTGTTACTAACTTGCTCACATCAACAGAAGTGAACTGCATGTTCTGACCAAGTATTCCTACATCCAATGTATATTTGATGACCTTCATCTTTCCAAATGACAAATTCAAATTAGATTATTCTCTCCATATTGATATGCAGCCGGTTTGTCAGTGATGAACGTTATCAAGTCCAAGACCTTATTGTCATCCAAAGAGGCCCAAGAGCCACCATTTCGAAGCAGGTAATTCGTCTGAAAACAAAACTGTTTTCAGTATAATTTGTTTTAATTGTGGGTTAATTAGTTTAGTGTATTCATTTATTTAAAGGGACCAGTTCACAGATTGGCCAACTGACAATTTTCCAACTTTTTGTCACAGATTCCCACAATGAAAGAACAGCATATATAAAGGAGCGAAATAACACAAAGGACATACTGTAAATACCGTTTTGTTAATGAGTAATCAGTGGAAATTTAGAAAATCATAAAGTGTTTGTAACGCTAAACGATGGAATAATTTGGAGTGTTTCTGTTGTTTTCGTTAAAATTGCTGACGACATATGGATCGCTTACATAAATTATACAATCATATAATAAAATATATAATGCATCCCCATATATAAAAGTTGGAAAGCCCGTGTGGTTTAGGCGGTAGCCTTTTGATCTAGAGGTCGAAGGTTCGAACCTCCGTGGGAGCAACTTTTTTCTTTTCTTTTTTTGTTTTGTTTTTGTTTTACTCGTCATTATACTTGAGCTTTTTAGTTTCGATGCTTAAATCTGTTAAGACAATGATTGGCATTCTACAAAAAATACAAAAATATGTGAACAAGTCCCTTTAAATATAATGTATACAATACTGTTAAAATTAAAATAAATTTAAACTGTAAGCCTTTAAAATACAAATATTTAAAGTATATTGAAACTGTAACATGTAAAAAAAAAAACTTATCTCGCTGTAAATACTTACATTCGTAGATATGACAAAACAGTATCGTAATATACTACTAATAATAAACAACACTCGCGAAAATACGTTACATTTCAATAACCTGGATTTTTCTACGCCTACAAGACTTAATAAATTTTGAATAGCTGATATAAAGAAACACGGTGTCTACAAATAGTCATAAGTACTTACTTCTTGTTGTTTTTTCTGCGTTGAAGAGGAAACTGAACATTTTAATGTTACTTTTCCTTTCTGGAGATCAACCGTTCAAGTTTAAACGAACAAGAATTTTGCGCCGACCGAAAACGATTTTGTTCGACGAAAATAATTTCGAAGCTATTTTAAATAAGATTGGTGAAGTCATAGAACGTACATTCATTTCAGTAAAATACTCTTAAGTATTGCCGGATTGATGCACATAAATAATTTTATGAAAATAAAGAGAAATTACTGCTTGCCATGAACGATATCGGCCCTACATCGATCCGACATCGTTACTTAAAATGACAACAACGTAACACCTATTGAAGAAATGCCACTCATATATGGATTTTTTAAACATATATCACATACACTAAATGTAAACAGCTACTTTTTATTTTTCACCAAAACTATATCGGATAGATAACGGATAGATATCGAACTATTATATCGATAACGATATACCGATATCTATCCGATATATGCTTGCTGGCTGGGTTATTACTTGTCTACGATGATGGTTCTCGTTTATTCCCAGAAGCGTTAACTTTTGACACGTTATTGTATATTGAAGCCAATATACAACTTGTTAATTTATAACACTTTGATGTATATTGAAACCATTATACAACTTGCTAATTGGCATTAATGGTTCAGCAAACACTTCGCAAGGTTAAATTGACAGGCAATAGAGAATTAGAATCCTGTGATAAAAACTGTCTCTACCTGGGAAACATTAAATGAAAATGGGTGTAAACGGCAAATTAGTATCTGTCCGAAAACATAGATCTCAATTTAATTCCTTTTCTGAAAGTGTCTGAAAACATAGAGACACACACAATAATTATTTTGGCCAATGTTGTGGGTGTAGTGTGTCCGAAAACATAGAATAAATACGGTAACACTTCTGACAAAGTATCGTATCGTATCGTTTATAAAAAATCACCAAATGAAATGGATACATGTATAAAGCGTTTTTAACGCTTTTCATCGTGTTTTTAAAAAAAAACAACAACACATGTATCACGAATATAGCGTTAAAAATACACCATTTGTTTGTAAGACATAATGGCCGAGTGGTTAGATGGTCATATATTTTATCCTGAGGATCGTAGGTTTGAGCCTCGCGAGGGCAATTGTTTTAATTTATTTTTTTGCTGGATTTAATTTGTGTCATTTCTTAGTCCAGATGCTTTAGCTTTTGCAGTTAATAAATACTGGCATTTTTTAAAAAATCGTAAAATCTGTGAACACATTCCTTTAGATTTTCGACCCATAACTACCTTTGTGACATTCAGTGTACTCCACGAGACAACAATTGGGTGCCTGAAGTGTTTGCTACATGAAGAGGTCTTAAGCGTCTTGCATGTGACGTCACTCGTAGTGACCTCATTTCCAGTCATCCTAGCTGTCTTAACCTTACATCTATCCCTGGAGAATCTCGAAATACCAGTAGCAAATCTAGAAAAAGATAAGAAATGCAAGACAATGCAAATTAAGATTTAAAGTTTTGTAAGGGATGAATATAAAATTTGATTCAGACATGACGGCCCTGGATGTGTAGCAGAATAAAATGTTACAGAATTGTTAGTTGTTATTGACTATTGTGACTCAAAATTATATAGATCTAATTGAAATAAAATACGTTCTACAAAAAAAACTCAATAAAAAGTGAGCACTGTTTTACGTACCTTCCACACTATATGTTTCGGAACTAATGTCTTTTGTTCCGTACTTTGCAAGAGCAAATAAGGGGATATCCGACAACAGACATTCTTTTGTTGCCATCTTGTAGCTAATGCTCGCGCATAATGGATCCGAATTACACTCAGCGGAACATAAAATTGCAGAGCGTGACGTCAAGGTCTTGAATTATTACGTAAGCAGAAACGATTGTGTTTTCATAAACCGAGAATTTCTACAGAATACGTATCCAGAAGATAAACAAGTAAGGCAAAACGCCTTCATGCTGACAACCGTTATACTGTTGAATAGTTTCCACACCTTCGGTTTTATAGTTTTATTTCATAATACATTATGTTGAACTTATACATATTTATGATATGCCAATCAATATATTGGAGTAACGTGTTTACATAACTCAATGACCCTTTTGGTAATTCATTCGAACAAAAAGCAGCATATACAATAATTTCCCATCTAAATCTTTTAACAAATATCTATTGTTCAGTTACAATAGGACATAACAAGCATTTTCCAAAACACTTAACAATATCGAAACATTCATTATAGGTCGTTTTTATAATTGAAAATTAGTTTATTAAGTGCATGGTTTTAAAATGAGATGGCGGTTCTAACTTAATATACAATTTACTAAATGCTTTAAAAAATGTACATATTTTTTATTAAAAACATATTAATTATTTCATTTAGACGAATGCGGTTTTTATCAAGCTGTGGAAGGTCACTTCAGTTTTAAAATATTTCTTTTAAGTTATATGTTGAACGTATTAACGTTTATAACATGTCAATCAATATTTAAAAAAGCCCAGCTCCGTTTATTTGCATAACTAATACAACCAATGAGGGTATACAGAAGAACAAACGAATATAGAACCGTGGTGTTTTATTTGCATAACTAATACAACCAATGACGGTATACAGAAGAACAAACGAATATAGAACCGTGGGGTTTTATTTGCATAACTAATACAACCAATGAGGGTATACAGAAGAACAGACGAATATAGAACCGTGGGGTTTTATTTGCATAACTAATACAACCAATGAGGGTATACAGAAGAACAAACGAATATAGAACCGTGGGGTTTTATTTGCATAACTAATACAACCAATGAGGGTATACAGAAGAACAAACGAATATAGAACCGTGGGGTTTTCATTGCATAACTAATACAACCAATGAGGGTATACAGAAGAACAAACGAATATAGAACCGTGGTGTTTTATTTGCATAACTAATACAACCAATGACGGTATACAGAAGAACAGACGAATATAGAACCGTGGGGTTTTATTTGCATAACTAATACAACCAATGACGGTATACAGAAGAACAGACGAATATAGAACCGTGGGGTTTTATTTGCATAACTAATACAACCAATGAGGGTATACAGAAGAACAAACGAATATAGAACCGTGGGGTTTTATTTGCATAACTAATACAACCAATGAGGGTATACAGAAGAACAAACGAATATAGAACCGTGGGGTTTTATTTGCATAACTAATACAACCAATGAGGGTATACAGAAGAACAAACGAATATAGAACCGTGGGGTTTAATTTGCATAACTAATACAACCAATGAGGGTATACAGAAGAACAAACGAATATAGAACCGTGGGGTTTTATTTGCATAACTAATACAACCAATGAGGGTATACAGAAGAACAAACGAATATAGAACCGTGGGGTTTTATTTGCATAACTAATACAACCAATGAGGGTATACAGAAGAACAAACGAATATAGAACCGTGGGGTTTTATTTGCATAACTAATACAACCAATGAGGGTATACAGAAGAACAAACGAATATAGAACCGTGGGGTTTTATTTGCATAACTAATACAACCAATGAGGGTATACAGAAGAACAGACGAATATAGAACCGTGAGGGTTTATTTGCATAACTAATACAACCAATGAGGGTATACAGAAGAACAAACGAATATAGAACCGTGGGGTTTTATTTGCATAACTAATACAACCAATGAGGGTATACAGAAGAACAAACGAATATAGAACCGTGGGGTTTTATTTGCATAACTAATACAACCAATGAGGGTATACAGAAGAACAAACGAATATAGAACCGTGGGGTTTTATTTGCATAACTAATACAACCAATGAGGGTATACAGAAGAACAAACGAATATAGAACCGTGGGGTTTTATTTGCACAACTAATACAACTAATGAGGGTATACAGAAAAACAGACGAATATAGAACCGTGAGGTTTCAGATTGGCGAGGAAACGGAGTTGATCTACCTAAGTTTAAATGATTATATTCTAACCGTTCATCAACTAAAATATATTGTTGGGTTATTAATTAATTTATTATAAACCATGGTATCAAGGTTCGTCTGCCGTAGAACGCACAGGCTTGATTCTATAGTTAGCAGCAATACATCAGAGATTTTCTTCTTTTGGGTAAATGTATATGGTTATCTATATACATGCATATATTAACCCTTTAAATTGAATATGCCTCGATAGAAAAATAATGAAACAGTTTGCCATAGTATTTACACTACTAAACCGTTTCGTTATCCGAAAAAAGAATTACTAATTCTTACTCGAAAAACTAATCGAAATACTGAATTTAAAGCAATTCTAACACTTTCAAAACGTGCATTGACAAGAAGCTATAAGGACTTCTAATAATAATATGTATTGTGAGTCGTCAAACAGGAATGTACAACATGTAGTAATTATTGTAACATACGTTGGAGGGTAGAAAGTAGGTAGGTATTTTTTATCAATGGTCAATTATCATTATTGAACATCATGTAAAAGCATAAAATGACAACCACATATCGTTTGGCTTAATGTATCACTTCAAAAACCATACCTAACACTTCGGACAACAGTTTTGATTGTTCCATTATCGCCTAACATACACTAATATACAATAAATATGGTACATGCTTTGCTCTTCGGAAATTGTTTGTTTATCTGATGAATATTGCTAGCACGTCAGCGATTGAAACTCCTGAAATAAAAATACCGGTATATAGATACCTTAATAAATCAACTGGGTACAAATTCATACTTCATTAAATAAAGAAATGACACATTAAAAAAAAATATGAAAGGTATTTATTGATGCCGATTTCAATATACGAGGCTTCAAATCAATGTGGTTTTACTAACCATTCATAGAGTCGGGATATCCGGGGTAGTAATTGCAACAGCTAAAATAATGCAAGATATGCCGTGAATAAACTCAGTCAGGAATTAACTTACCGTTCATGGACTCGGGATATCCGGGGTCGTTTCCACTGGCGAAGTAGAACTGGGGGAAGGGCGAACGCAGGTCGATGTAACATGTGTGGAGCTGTTTTGAATCCACAACCAGAGTGAAAATTCGATCGTATGAACACGACCAGTACGGTGTGCACGAGAAGAAGTGGCGACCGCTATGACTAAAGTTATAAAAATATTTGAGTTCAACGACCGGAAGTGACTTCATTGTCATAATTCAGTCTTATGTGTCCATGCCATAATAACCATATATATGATGCGCAAATATTGACGTTATAGCTAGATTTGATTGACAATGTGTTCAGCCATTCAGAAAGCTAGGACTTACAATTGTTTGACAGACGTATAACTTGTACCAACATTCGTACACTGTCTTGGGTGTTCGTCTGTTCGTCGGATCTTAGCCTACGGAGGCGTGGTTATAAATCCCATAGGGTAAGATCAATTCGGTTACGACATTAAGAGATCTATTCTGTCGTCAAACCGCCATAAAGCACGAAGAATATAATTCCATTATTTAACTAGTTCATGATATATACATGCGATCGGAAGAATCCCGCTTACATGTGAAAATTATTCATATCTAGACAAATCTAATAACTTCTATCCCTTCTCTATTAGATATGGGTCAGCAATGCGATTTTATTAGTATCCAATGTGACCTACATTTTTATATAGCGTACTGTAAACTCATGTTATTTTGCGATTGTCTCATTTTTAATTAATTTGCGCTCCAACCTTAGCGCGAATTAAATACCCTGTATATTTTTCGCATGATTATTATGAAGAATATAGATAAACCTGAACAAATTCGTGAATTTGAAGACACGATCGAACCGTTTTTTTTAATGCGCGAAATTTTCACACCGAGAACTAAAATAATATTACAGTATTCTGAATGCGTAACGCAACCTCCTACTCGAGACCCAGTTTTCAGTCCGGGACATACATGCTATAAATGTATTCTCTTTTAGGTTAATAAGGAAACCATAACTGCTTTATTCTTCGAAGTCACATATTGTCAATTTTTCAATGTTTTGTCACCGATTCCAAAAATACAAGAATAGTGTATACAAGGGAGAAAAATAATACTACGGACCTAGGAATATCCTGCAAAAACCGTTTCGTTCACGAGTAATCATCAGTTGAAATTGATAAAATAATAAAGCTTGAAGCGATGGAATAATTGTAGTGTTTCTGTTGTTTTCGTTGAAACTGTTGACATCGCGTAGAACACTTACATAAGGTAAATAATGGAGGTGCAATTTTGTTGTCGTAATGGCCGAGTGGTTAAGACGGTAGCCTTTTAATCCAGAGGCCCGGGTTCGAACCCCGATGAAACCATTTTTTTTTTTTTCTTTTTTTTTTCTAAATACTTTTTTTGTTATTATACGTGAGCTTTTTAGTTCGGATGCTTAAATCTGTCAAGTTAAGGCATTTAATGGCATACTTCAAACAAGAAGGCCACGATGGAGTTTAAGGCATCCCAGTTTTGACCCCAGGGGCATCATTGGAACAATCTTTGTAGAAGACCAGTATGCAATTTTAAATAACAAATATGAAACCACTGGGCATTGCGGTTTCAGAGGAGAAGATTCTTGAAGTAATTTTGCTATTTAAGTCTATACAAACAATGTGACCCCCGGGGGCGTGGCCAGTTTTGACCCCAGGGCATCATTTGAACAATCTTTGTAGAGGACCAGTATGCCATGTTACATACCAAATATGAAACCTTTGGGCCTTGCGGTTTCAGAGAAGAAAATGTTCAAAGTCATGTAGCTATTTAAGTCTATATAAACCATGTGACCTCCGGGGCATGGCCAGTTTTTACCCAAGGGGCATCATTTGAACAATCTTTGTAGAGGACTACTATGCAATGTTACATACCAAATATGAAACCTCTGGTCCTTGACGTTGCAGAGGAGACGATGTTTGCAATAATTTTGCTATTTAAGTCTATATAATCCATGTGACCCCGGGGCGTGATCAGTTTTGACCCCAGGGGTATCATTTGAACGATCTTTGTAGAGGACCCCTAGAGGATGCCACATACTAAATATGAAACCACTAGGCTTTGAGGTTTTAGAGGGGAAGATTTTTGCACTAATTTTGCTATTTAAGTGTATACAAACAATGTGACCAACGGAGCATGGCCAATTTTGACCCCAGGGGGATCATATGAACAATTTTTGTAGAGGACCCCTATATAATGTTACCATTCAAACACCAAACCTCTGGGCCTTGCGGTTTCGGAGAAGAAGATTATCAAAGTCAATTAGCTATTTAAGTCTATATAAACCATGTTATCACCGGGACGTTGCCAGTTTTAACCCCAGGGGTATCATTTAAACAATCTTTGTAGAGGACCTCTATGCACTGTTACATATCAAATATGAAACCCCTGGGCCTTGCTGTTTCAGAGGAGAAGATTTTTAAGTCGTTTTGATATTAAGTCCATATAAACAATGTGACCCCCAGGGCGTGGCCAGATTTGACCACAGGGGAATCATTTGAACAATCTTTGTAGAGGATCACTAGAAGATGCAACATACCAAATATGAAACCACTGGGCCTTGCGGTTTCAGAGGAGACTTTTTTTTTGAAGTAATTTTGCTATTTTGGTCTATATAAACAATGTAACCCCCGGGGCGTTGCCAGTTTTGACCCCAGGAGCATCATTTGAACAATCTTTGTAGAGAACCACTATTCAATGTTACCAACCAAATATCAATCCTCTAGGCCTTGCGGTTTCAGAGAAGAAGAATTTTAAAGTCATTTAACTATTTAAGTCTATATAAACAATGTGATCCCGGGGCGTGACCAATTTTGTTCCCAGGGGCATCATTTGAACAATCTTTGTAGAGGACCACTATGCAATGTTACATACCAAATGTGAAATATGGGCCTTGCGGTTGCAGAGGAGAAGATTGTTAAAGTCATTTTGCTATTTAAGTCTATATAAACAATGTGATCCCCGGGGCGTGGCTAGTTTTGACCCCATGGGCATCATTTGAACAATCTTTGTAGAGGATCACTAGAGGATGCCACATATTAAATATAAAACCACTGGGCCTTGCGGTTTCAGAGGTGAATATGTTTGAAATAATTTTGCTATTTAGGTCTATATAAACAATGTGACCCCCGGGGCGTGGCTAGTTTTGACCCCATGGGCATCATTTGAACAATCTTTGTAGAGGAACGCTAGAGGATGCCATATATTAAATATAAAACCACTGGGCCTTTCGGTTTCAGAGGAGAATATGTTTGAAATAATTTTGCTATTTAGGTCTATATAAACCATGTGACCCCCGGGGCGTGGCCAGTTTTCACCCCAGGGGCATCATTTGAAAAATATTCGTAGAGGACCACTATGCAATGTAACATACCAAATATGAAACCTCTGGGCCCTGCGGTTTCAGAGGAGAAGATTTTTTTAAGTCATTTTGCTATGTAAGTCTATATAAACCATGTGATCCCCGGGGCTTGGCAAGTTTTTACCACAGGGGCATCATTTGAACAATCTTCGTAGAGGACCACTAGAGGATACCAAATACCAAATATGAAAGCTCTCAGCCATGCAGTTTCAGAGAAGAAGATTTTTAAAGTTTTCATTTTAAAATATATTTTTAGCTCTGGTGACCTACATATGCAGCGGACCGAAACGATTTGAAAATTTGTGAAAGAGGGTCACCCAAAGATCATTCCTGTGAAGTTTGGTGAAAATCTGCCCAGCGGTTTAGAAAGAGATGTTGTTTGAATGAAAATGTTGATGCAAGACGCACGACGGACGACGCACGATGGACAAAAGGTGATCACAAAAGCCCATTATGAGCACGTTGTGCGAAAAATGCGAAAATCTGTGAACAAGTCCCTTTAACGCACTGCTCCCTGGATCATTGTATTATTTCCCGAGTCCTTGCATTTCTTGCAGTTAATGCTTAGGCGAGAGTTTTTTGAATTCTTGGTTCTCGAATCCGCCGACTTAATTTTTTCCCAAAAGCAAAAAAAAAATTAATAATTTGTAGAATGTAACCGGTATCATAAAAATGACCTTTTGAAACGGTTTCAACCTGTTACACGGAATGCCAAAAAAAATTAATGTGATTATCATGTAGTGATTAAGTTAATGTTGTGTAATATGATTTTTGTAAGTAATAATTCATTAAGATTTTAATATCAATGTCCATTTCCATTTGTGAAATTCTAGTCATTAATTTACTCAATTCTGTGATGTCGGTTTTTTTATTTTTTTATTTTCTTCCCTCCTCCAACCGGACACTTTTCCAAAAATGTCCGAGAACCAAGATAAAAAACACACTCTGGCCTTAATTGTGTTACAGTTCACATAAAGCCAGTACTAAAGTAAAGGTTCAGGTATCTATGCGTTATGTTAAAGGGGCGTATCGACTGCTAATGCGGTATACTATTTTCAAAAATAAAATTATATTTTATGAAGTATTCATTAAATGATTACTTCACACATAGGTCTCGTTTTAATAAACAAACAGTATTTTTTTTAAATATAATAAGGCTTATCACAGGATGTGACGTGTGCCGCCCAAAGCATATGCTTGTCAGAGTACAATATTGTGCCTTGGACAAATATCTTGAGATTTCAGCAACAAAGCTGTTGTGTGTGTGTGTTGGCAAAAATATTGCTTTCAACAAAAAAGTTATTTCTAATATTTGACATTTAAGAGTAACCTTGGATATACATATATTGACCGAGGAGCATGTTAGTGGTATGCGACACATCGTCTGGGCATGGGAAAAAATAATCTGATGTAATATTAAAATCCTTCCAGGCTTGTGGAAGTTTAAGAGCAAAAATAAAATTCCTTGACCTTTGACCTTGAATTGTGACCTTGACCTTTGACCGACGACCATGGAAGTTGTATACAACACATCGCCTGTTCATGGGAAATCATAATCTGAAGTAATATTAAAATCCTTCTAGACGTTTAGAAGTTATGGTGGAGAAGCAGAAATCCTTGACCTTTTACCTTGAATTGTGACCTTGACATTTGACAGACCATGCATGGGAGTTGTATGCGACACATTGTCTGGTCATGGAGAATAATAATCTGAAGTAATAGTTAAATCCCTTCAGACGTTTAGAAGCTATTGAGTAGGAACAAAAATAATTGAACTTTGACCTTGAATTGTGACCTTGAACTTTGACCGACGATCATGGGAGTTGTACGTGACACATCGTCTGGTAATGGGGAATTAATCTAAAGTTACATTAAAATCCTTTCAGGCGTTAAGAAGTAACAGAGCGAAAACGAAACATCCCTGACCTTTGACCTTGACCTTTGACCGAGGAGCATTGGAGTTGTACGCGACATCTCTTCTGGTCATGGGAAATCCTAATCTAAAGCTATATAAAAATTCTTATTCTCAGTGGCGTATTCTCAGTGGAAATAACGGGATACATGACTCACTGGTGATGAACCAGTGATCGGTTGAAATCGATTACCGACTCGTAAAAAATTGCCTGTAGTCGATACAAAGTGTGCAATATCGATTATCGAACGATTTTCAAATCTCAAATACCTCGTGGAACATAACTTGTTATACATGAGGCCGAGTGGGCCAACTTTCAGATAGAACCGCAAAGAGAAATGGACAGCATTTAAATGCATACGGTACTTGAAACTTTGTCAATGAAGGCGATTCTAGCTGAAATGATTTTTTTAAAGATTTGTATTACTGACATCTATGTAAGCGTCCTAGTGCCAGATGTAAAAAAATAAAA